>VZRN01006288.1:266470-335449 GCA_013397935.1 Dasyornis broadbenti | reverse complement strand
CAGGTCCCGGGAGAAAAGAAAAGAAAAAAAGAAGAAAACCTAGAGGGAGTTTGGGCGCTGCCCCAGGCGCGCCTCACGTCGGGCAGGCCGTGCCCGAGGGCGCCCCCTGCCGGTCCGTGCCGCGCCTTGCGGGCAGCGGCGGACGCTGCGTAGCCGCCAGGGGGCGCTGTAGCCGACACGCCCCTCGCCACCGCCCGGCGCGCTGCGCGGTGACGTCACTCGGCTGCCCCTGTGCCTGCGCCGAGGAGACCCCGCAGTGAGCTGCCAACGCCCGGCGGAGCGTCCGAGGTGAGAGCGGGGGGGGGGGGGGGCAGGGGGGCGGGGATGTGACCGGGACCCCCGGCCGAGCACCAGGACCCCCGGGAGCACCGACTGGCCCCGGTCCCCGCCCGGTACCCACCGAAAGACCCCCGACCTTCGCCTCGATCGGAGCGCCCGCTGTGCGGGAGCCGCCCTGCCGGGCCCGCTGTGTGTGCGGGGCCTCCCAGGCAGTCGCCTGCTGGGGGGAGGGGGGTCCGGCCTCCTCCCGGCGGGTCCCGGTGGCTGCTGGCGGGCGCTGCCTTTGCGGGGCCGGGTCTGCTGGGACGGTGGGGGCGGTCGCCGCTTCTTCTCCCCACCCGTCTCCCCCTTCCGGGCGGCGGGCGGGCTGGACCCTCGGAGCGGCGCAGGAAGCGTTCTTGCGGCCATGGCGGGGCCCGTCCGCACTCGCTTGGCCCTTCCCGTCCCAGCCCCGCCCTGGTCCTGGCCCGGCCCGGCCGCGGCCCTTCGCGCTCGGTGCAGCCCGGCAGCGCCCGGGGCTGTGGGAGAAGCCCCGAGGGGCTGCGGGCTGGGCTGGGTGTGCCGTGTCACAGGAGCCCTGAACCGCAGCGGGGTGCGGGCATGGCGAGGGGTTGAGCTCCAGCTATGTGCCCTGCACAGACAGCGCTCAGTCTAGAAGTCGGGAGGCTGTTTTGGACATCTGCCTCACGAGCTGCAAGGCTGTGCGTTACCCAGAGCCGTCCCACAGCTCTTGTTACAGCGTGATGCCCCCGGCTGCAGCTGAGGAAGGAGCTAGCGCTGCTTCGAGGGTTGGTGTTGACATGTGCTTCTCATTCTCCTTTGAAATCTCATAAAAATGTATATACTGCAGCAGCATAAAACCTGTCTGTGTTTTAAAGGTCCGTTTTATCCATCTGGACTTCAGTTGTGTACCTATAAGTGGGCACAACTTGCAGCTGGTGACAGCAGTAGGAGACTCATGGAGAGCCAGGTAGCTGAGACCATAACAACCAGCAGTGGAAACCTGTGCTTAACAAAGAGCTGCAGAATGGTCGGGATTCCTGGTGTCCTCTCTGTGTGGGTGCTGTGGCCAGGGCAGCCGGAGCAGCTTTGCTCCCCTCTTGACAGCAGCATGAGGAAGACAAGCTCTGGCAAGGAGGCCATGTTAGATGGCAACTGGGTGATCAGAAGTGGCTCGGTCTGGCCATCTGTGATTGTCTTTGTCTCATGTTCATCTGTGCTTCTCTCCCAGGGAAGAAGGTGCTGGTTGTCTCTGTTCAGACGATTGAGTTGCAGTACCCCAGACATCCTTTTTTCTTTTTTTTTTTTTTTAAGGGGCGTTTAAAACCTGGGTCAAACTGTATTGCTGATTGGGATAACTCAGTAAAGCACTCAACAGCTTCTCCTTTTCAGTTAGCAAATTATATTCAGCTGGCTGTATGTGGGGAAGCTGTTGTTCTGCTTTATAAACTCTTGTTGTCAGTGTAGGGTTCTGAGGAGGATAATACAGTATGTTTGAGTCAGGTCTTAAACACGCATGTAAGGTTTGAATCAGTGTATTGCTGCCTGTAGAAATGGTTTGGTGTTTAAACTGTTTGCTTGTATGTTTCAGTAAAAAAGAGGAAAAGGATTTTTAAGTCTTGGCAAGGAATAAAAAATTGCCGTGGTGCAAGATAAAACATGTTTTCACTTTGGTAACATATCCTAGGCAGAAATTTTAGTCACTAGATTTGCATACTTTGAACTTGTTTATTCATGACCTGCAACTGATGCTCTGAATTCATTAAGTGCCCTGCTTTAGGGTTGTTTGTTTGCCTGAAACTGATGGCCAGGGCTGGGGAGTTCATGGTGTTTTTACTGTTTAAATAGAAAAGCTCTGGAAGGTCTAGAGTGTCAAGTACCTAAAACGGAAACTGTAGATCTACTGAAAAACCAACAGTAAACAGAAGTGGAGCCCCTGTGAATCTCCCAGGGATTTCCCTCATAAGTGTGCAGTGGGCTTTCCTTGCTGTAAAGTGTGTGTGAGGCTGATGTAAAGTGCAGTATGAAGCTGACCACTAATCTTGATGTAAAGGTTCCTTTTGGTTAAAACACAGCTGTAGTACTAAAATAAATTTCCAAGTCTTATGAGCATAGATAGCTGGACCTTTTAATTAAAACCTTTTCAGAAGCGCTCTTGTTACCATGGTGGGTTGGCGTAGCTGGGTTCCAGCTCTGCTGCTAACTCTGGAAGACTTGGACAATAAATGAACGTGCAGCACTGCAGCTGAGGTGTGTGTAATGTGTTGCAGGTGAGGTTGAGGTGTGTAATCTGCTTGATGCTTATGTGAGTGCTTACACCTTTTAAAAGTTGTCTGTGGGCTTGTGTATTTTATCCCACTCATTCCTCTGCCTGCCTTCTGTGGTCAGCTGAGCTTTCCTGCTGTTCTTTGTCTCCATCATGAATTTCAATGATACGAGTTGCTAGAGCAGGAGACAGTTGGGAGAAATTGTAGGGGGTGTAGTTATCCTTGCCCTTGAGGAAAAGATTTTTTTCCTAAGGAAAGAATGACATTTTTTTTGCTTTAGAAGATGAAGGTACTGTCAAATTAAATGGAAGTGAAATTGGTTTGTGGTGCTTCAGGTAGCAAGAAGCTCTTTTTAACCACTTAGTCTTCATCTTTGGCTCCTTTCACTCTCTTACGTTAAATGTAGATGTAAGCATCCTATTTTTAGTAGTTAATTTATGACAAATAAAACAACTTACTGACCAGATAAGCTTTTATGCAAAGTTTTAAAATAAATTTAAAGTATCTTTACATTTCTGCAGCCACTCACCATTTCATTAGTTGGCTTCCTCCAAGCCTCACACTTCACGCTTTATTATAGTTTTACACTCTACAAGCTAAGGGTATATCCATCAGGAAGGATTGCCACTAGGAATGGTAGGTAAAGAAAGCCCTTTCTCTAGAATTTCTCCAAGGGCTGAAGCTTGGCACAAAGTTCTCCCTCCCTGAGAATGTCTGGCCACCCCAACATGGCAGTCAGCTGCCTCGTGCAGCCCCTGGTGTGTATGGCAATGCCTGAGGTGAGTGACAGGAATGGCATTAAGGCAGGTGATTCCCAGCTTCTGGTTAGGTTGTTTTTGGGTAGATGAGCTGGGTTTGTTTACCTGGCCCTGGGAGTGCAGAAAACTGCAAACAGTGAGAGCAAGAAGCAGAGTTTGTGTTGTTGTGTAATTAATCTTTGTAATCTTCCCCTGGAGTTTCAGAGAATGACTCTGACCTAAAGAGCTGTAAAACTTCAAATTACTAATTGGCCTGTTTTCCGAGCAACTGTTCAGTAGAGCAGCTGTACTTTCCTTGAGATGTGTTGATTTTTCTTCTGAACAAGTGGTATTTTATAAAGAGAAAACAAAGAATTTGTTTTGCAAAAGCTTTTAAAAGCTGTTGTTCTATTTTAAGGTCTTGTGCTACCAGTCCATTACTTTAGAATGTTGTGGTGTAATTCCTGCCAGGAGAGTTGGTCCATGCACTATTTTCTTGTCTCATAAAAAAACAAAATAAAACCTTTTCTAATAAAGTAAGACAGGGGCTTCCTTGGGCCCTTTGTCTGGAGAGGATGTGTAGGTACTGGGTCATCTTCGCCAAGTTGTCCATGCCTATGATCAGTTTGCGTGGGATCAGCATGTGCTTTCCAGCATAGACCAGACTCTGGCAGGTGAAGGTTTTCACCAAGCTGAGGTGGTATTAGGGCAAGCCTTAGGCTCCTGTGGAGTGGGACTGGTAGAGGCCCTGGGGCAGCTGCAGAGAGTTGCTGTCGCATGTGGTGCCAAACTCCCAGCAATAGCTGAGGCTGCCAGAATTGTCTTGCTTTGGAACAAGCTGGTTGGAATTGCTCAGCTCTTCTCAAGTTGAATGATGCTGTGCTGTGTTCATGGCCAATGACGAGCGTTCTGTTTGGGGGAAATAATGACAAAAATGCTCCTGCAGCTTTGGATGCAAGTCAGGAAGGCCTCTGCCCCTTCATGAGCTGGATGGCTGTGTGCACTAAAGAGTGGCTGGGGAACTGCGGAATGCAGAAGGGGCTTGTGTGGGGCCTGGATCCAACAGCAGCTCTGTGTTTGAGCAGTTACCTTGAGTTCAGTGGTACTTTATGGTTTAATGTATGTGAAGTATTGCTGAGTCTTCAGTGTCCCGGAGTGCTGTTACTTCTTCATGAGCTTCTTGTTTATTTGCTGATGGCTAAAGAACTGCCAGTTGCCCAGCAGACTCTTGGCCCCGAGGAGGAGGCTGTGGGGGCTCATCTTGGGCCAGGCAAAGTAGGGGGGTTCCAGTTGCTCTGGTTCTTTCTGCTGGTTAGGTGAATGAAGGACAGCTCCCCTGCTGTTGTCCTGGTGTTGGTGAGCCTTCCAGCTACTTTATTTTAACAATCCAGGAATAGCTCAGTATCTGGGAAAAGTTGCTTTTGCAGTGTTTTTAACAAAGCTTTATCTCTTGAGTCATCAATCAGCGTGTTGGTACACAGCCTGAGCTATCCCCCCTGAACACAGCACGTCTTCCCAGGAACTTTCTGGTTGTGTGCGTGGAGCACCTGCAGCTGTCCTGTTCCCTGACCATAACAGGAGTGAGCAGGATCTGCTGCAGTGGTGTGCAAGGCAGGATGCTTCTCATGGAGGAAAAACATGTTTCAAAATAGAGGAACGTGTCTTTTCTGCCACTGTCGAATGTAGTTGGCCACGGGAATGGAGGGAGAACCATCAGGGCCATGTGGGCCTTGGTTTGATGCTGTGTCCAAATAGGAGTGTAAGTGCAGCTTGTATTTTAAAATATTATCATCATGTATCTAAGCTAGGGAAAATAGCGGTTTTTAAGTGGTAGTAAAATATTGAACAGGATTTTGTTGCATGGTTGAGGAAAACAGCCTCCTGTAGAGTATGGAAGTGAAGAGTAATAAGGTAAGATTAAAATACCTTTGACAGAAAAGGACTTAATGTAAGCCCACACACTTCCCAGTGATTAATCTGGGGCAGGTTTTTCCAGTGCTGATGGCTACTTTTGACAGTGTAACCTTAACCAGAGTGGTAACGGGAAAGTTGTCACTTTTGATTTTTTCTGTGGAGTTGGTGTTCAGGTGAAGGTGGTTGGTTGGAGCCTTGAAGTGGGATAGTGGGCAATGCCTGTGGTAAAGCAGGTGTAGGCACAGCTGCATCGCAGTGTAACTGGTGTGGCAGCAGAGCCCACTGAGTCACACTACTTAGCTGGTCAGCTTTCTGGTTTTGAATGTAGGACTAAAATGTGATGACATAGTTTTCCCCTTCTTTTTTTTTGAAGTGATAAAACTTGGAATGTGTATTATGGTGCTATTGGTAGTTTGGGCTTAGGCTATTAAAGTTAACCTGCCCAACCATCTTCACTTCCTGTTCACTTCCTGTTCCACCACATTACCAGGTGGTTGTGAGGAACCTTCAGAATGATATGCAAAGTA
Organism: Dasyornis broadbenti; assembly: GCA_013397935.1. Lineage (NCBI taxonomy): Eukaryota > Metazoa > Chordata > Aves > Passeriformes > Dasyornithidae > Dasyornis > Dasyornis broadbenti. The sequence continues at coordinate 329,725 of VZRN01006288.1, read as the reverse complement.
GCGCTCAAATCTTACAGAATTAGAAAAAGAAAGTTGCATTAAGTGTAGAAAGTATCAGTTGACCTCAAACAGTGGAGTCCCAACTCAGCATATTCTAATCTATGATAGCTCTGTGATAGTTGCATTTTGAGAAGAAATCTCTTACTGCTTCTTTGGCAATTTATAGTAACTTGTCCAGAAATGGGAGCTTCAAACCTGCAGAGGTATTGGGATATACAGGCTCTGCTTAGTGGCAGATTAAGGTATGCTCGAGGACGTCAGACACATGCGTTACCTCCAACAGGGATTCCTGTAATGATAGCAAACTTTGTGGGTTTCAGGAACAACAGGAGCCTATGAGCTAAATCAGGGCTGTCATGGTATCAGTCCAGCTCTGCTGGTGATGGTCATCCTGTGGCTCTTCCCAGTGCTTGCTTTTGTGTGCCTACCCACCGGTTTCCCATGCTGACATGCAGCACCAGGTTGAGACTGTTGGCGTGAGCAGGCATATGGGATGGAGCCCACCAGTGTGCTCTGCTGCTGTCAGTCTCTTCAGCCTCAGATGAAAACCTGCCCACTGCAGATCCAGGTCTTTACCTGAATTCGTGTGTTTGTCTTGACACAGCTTCTAGTGCAACTGAGCTTTTGTGGCTGTGTCTCGTAATTAAACACACATATAATGTGAACAGCAACACTGGTTTGTGGAGACAGAATTTGTACTTTGCAGGGAGAACTGATAGTATTTAAAGGATTGTGTCTGATTGTTGGTGACAGTTAACAAAACCCCAAAACAGTGCTTAAAGCAGGATATCCGTTTCAAGATCATAAACTGATGAGTACAAGATGGTGTCTCCAGTCTGCCTTTTGTGGTTTTGCAGGTTTTAGCTTGGGCTTCATGATTTGTCTTGCCCTAGAGGAGTGCAGCTTCAGTGCTGGTTTGTAGTTCAACAACCGTTTTAAGCCTCACCTAAGAAACTAAAGACCCAGGCCATAAGCTTGACTTGGAACCTCTGGGAACAAGTGTACTTACGTGTAGAGCTTAAGTGTCTGCAGCAGCCTAAGCTGTAGGCAGGATGGGCAGTTGAGCTTGGGCACCAGGTGGTTTAGAACCTATTATATTCTTATACGTGTCATTTACCACCTTACTAGCATAGAAGTGGCAGCTGTGTTTAGTTCTGGGGTGAGATCCCCTGTGAAGAAGATGACTCCTGGCAAGTTGGAAGGTGGGCTTTGGGATGGAGGATTTGCATAGTGTCTGTAGATGGTTGATGCACATGTGCAGAGGAGAATTCTGGCTGTGGTGATACTGCTCTTGAAAACAGTTTTGCCTTCTGTGCCAGTTTGGCTTTCTGGAGTATAGCTCTAAATCAGAGAGTGGCTTCTGTTCGTGTTTTGCATCACAGGTTTGGTACATTATCAGTGTACCAAGAGATCCAAAGTCTTCTTCCTGTGCAGTTGGCAGCTGAGCTTGTGTGGTCCCTTCATTAGTGGCTTGGGTCTCTGCAGAGAACTGGTGTGCTGTGCACAGTGACCTTTGTCATGTAGTGTTTGTAATACAGCCATCAATACCTCCTCCATGTAATGCTGGTAGGTGTCTCTGGTGAGGAAACTCAGATTGCTACGATTGTAGCAGCCGAGTACCTGTCCTTGGTGCCCCTGATTTGTCACTTTGAAAGCAAAAGTCTTACTTTGTATTAGGGCTAGAAGAGGTGGCAGAGGGCAAGGACCTTGAAAGTGATTGGATCAATCTGGGAAGAAATTACCAAGTACATATGGAGACTTTTATTTAGAAGTGTGTGGTTTTATAAGATATGAAATGAAAGTACCGTAGAAGGGCAAAAGTGGTTACCAGAGATCATGAGTAAAACCCTGTGAATATTGTTCCTTTCAGTGTGGACTCCTGAGTGTTTGGAGTTGGATGAATAAACTGTTCACATAAAATGACATTGGGTGGGAAAAAAAAAAAATCTTAGTTTTCAGAAATGGCTGTTTGTTTTCTGGGAATGTGGAGCAAGTGCCCAAACAGGACCTGGAAGCTGTGATGGACTGGTTAAGGTTCAAGTCATAAGCTAATGGTGTATCCCAGAGAGCACCACAAATGGGTTCTTGGTTAGTGGTGCCTTGCAGCGAGCCAAGAGAGCTGGTCTCAGTGATGAAATGGCAGCAGTTTCAGTCCTGCCTGAAGGAGGAAGCGGTGGTGGTGCAAGGCAGGAAGCGAGTTCCGGACATGCAGACAGATCTGACAGCAGAGTTTCCTCTGCCTGGGAGAATGTACATATTTTAACCAGAAAAGAAACAGCAGCTTAAAAATAAGAGAAACTTTAACAAGCTTGAAGGCTTGTGGTTTTTGCTTCAGATTGCATGTACAGCAAGAGTGAAGTTGAGATCATGCAGATTCTTACCTCTGAGTGTAGTAGGGAACACTTATTGTGTACAAAACCCCACAAAATTTCACTTAATTCTGCAGAGAGTAGCGCACACAGGTACTGGAACTGCAGTTACTCTTAAGCTACAGAGTTTGTGAAAACAAAGTGCTCCCATAGTACCACCATGTTCCATATGCCTCACCTTCAGGATGGGAAAGTCAGACTTGCACAGGAGGTACAAGTGTGTTTGGGACAATATAGCTTGTGCTTAGTCAATGGGAACCTGCCATAGGTACTGTGGATTTCTGCAGCCTCTTGTGATGGGTCAGTGTCTTGGTGCTTGAACAGGTCTGTGTGACCGAAGTGCATCATTCCAGAATTTCTTTTACTCCAGGAAATATTATTGACCCCACAATGACCCACTGGAGACTTCAGTTCCTTGTTTGTTGTATTACTCGCATCTCTGTTAACACTTTTGGAATTGATCCTAAATGCAGATGAGCTGTCTTCTACAAAGGTGTAATTGAGCTTGAAAGCAAAAGTCTTAAAATGGGCCTATGAATTTGACAAAGTTTACATGGCTGTGTAATCCACACTGTGTAATTTTTGGTTACACTACAGAGAAGTTTGAGAGATTAAATCACTGCAATGCTCTGTTTCTTTTCTTTTTTTTTTTTTTTTTAATTTCTGTTTATATTTTTTAAAAGTCTTTAGAACTCCATAAACAGAACTAAGTCATATTGACCTGCATTGCATTTCCAGTCATTATCAGCTCTCCTGTCTGGGCTTGGCCAGATGGCTTACAATTACATGGCTCAAAATCCACTCACTGCGCTCAGACTGGGATGACTTCAGTGCTTTCCAGTCTGTTTCAATTCCCTCAGATATTTAAAACTACTTGGAGTGCTCTCTCTGTTGGGTGTTGTACATACAAGATTCCTTTTATTAGGTGACTTCAGGGGGAAAACAAGCCCAAAGCCTCTGTAACTTCTTTGTTTCTGTCTCCCTTGTCGTTGCACTCTGGGGATGAGTTATTCTCTGGTTAATCTCAAATTGGATTAAATTACTTTTAAACCACAAGTCAATGATGTATGTATCCTTAAAGCTATTCCTATGGAAGAGTAGGTCCCAGGATAGTGAATCTAAGCTCATTAGAAATGAGCTTGTTTCTGTGATCTGTGAGTTCTTAGAAGTGCAAAATGTGAAGTAGTTCATCCAGCTAATCAAGAAAGTCTGCTAATCCAAGGAAAATAATTTATTCAACAATTCCACTTTGTTACTGGGAAGACTTTGGAGACTTATGCTGAAGACTCTAAATCTGTTTAAAACTTTCACCATCTTATTTCAGTATTTAAACGTAAAGTTATACATCCATTAAAAAATAAGTGAAGGGATCCCTTTACCCAAAAGATGTGCTCAAATTTGTTTTGTTGCTTTTAATATGTAATCTTGAAGTGTATAATTGGGGCGGGGGGGGAGCAAAATTGAACAACTTGTGTGAGAGCAGTGGTACTGGCTTGTTTCATAGAGAACTTCTTGTGGTCCAGTCCAGTGGTTTTCGTGGTAAATGTTGTTAATTTTGTGTTTTAGAAAGGAGGGGGAAAAAAAAAAAACGAAAGAAAACAACCCTGCCTGGGCTTTTCCAGACCCCTCTTGTGCCATTCAGGTTCTGCTTTAGGCTCCAGACCAAGGCTTTGGGTTATTTTCCCTCTGTTTTGTTCCTACTGCCAGAAAACTGAAAGGATCAGGTCACCTAGTAGAAAAAGGTAGCGTGTGCTGCCTCACCCAGTGCAGTGGTGTTTGTGTTTGAGTTGTTGATGTGCACCATGCCCGTGCTTCACTTCAGGAGGGACCTGGAGGTGCAGAAGGAATGAGCAGTGCTGTTGTGGGTGCTCTTGATTTGCAGTGCTCATGTTCTCTGCAAGAGTAACGGTGTGGATAAGGCTGATAGCTAACTGCCAGAGTTGGAGCTGTGGCAGGAGCAGTGTGAGCTGTGTGCAAGGTGTGTGTGCAGCTGGTGCTGCGACAGCCCCAGTCTCTGAGCTGAGCCCTTGCCAGAGAACAGCAGCTTCTCTCCCAGTGCCAGCGTGGACTTGGCTGTGTCCAAGGACAGGGAAGAAGCAAAGGCTTGTAGCACTCTCTGTGACCTGAGATGCTTTCTGAGACTGTGGCTTGCTTGGTTGCTCTCTGGAGTAATGAGCTTTTAAGAGTAATATTAAACCCATTTTTTTTTTTTTATTTTTACAAGGGTGTATATGAGCTTTTCTGGTAATACACAAAATTTGGATTTATAAAGAATCATGGATTGATGTGTTGGAGTGAGCACAGGGAATGCTTCAGAGCCAGGATTTTATCTCTAGAGTGCTTTCTGGGCTCTGGACAGGTAGTCTGAAGGAGATGTGTAACCTGCAAATTACAGTTAAACAAGGTAATTCAAATAATTGGGGAAGTGGGTAGAAGAGGGAGGTAGAACAGGAAGGGAAGATTACAGCAGGAGGAGTTCTGATTTGCCCAGGGGAGAGCAGCATGGAAAGCATGCTTCCTCAAAGTGGTGGCTGTTAAATGTTCTTATGTGAGCGGAATGTTCCTCACCTTGTCCTAGCCCTGGGGTGAGCAGGAACAGGGCTGGGAGCAGGGGTTCCAGGGAATGGCTGGGCAGTGTGACAAATTCGAGTGGAAATTGGAAAAACATATGAGAAGTGGCTAGAAAACCCAGTGTGAAGATTTGTTTTGTACTTTGTTTACAAACTCAGAGGAATTCCTGGAGGCAGCAGCTTACCTGTGCTGAGCAGCGCCAGAGCTTTGCCCAAACCAAAAGGCAGATGGTAGAGTTGTCGGGCCTGTGTGAGCGGGGCATACTGGTGACTGTGGCTGCATTTAGCTGGAATGCACTTGGGTTCGTTTGCTCGGCCTGAGTTTTGGTGTGTTTTCCTTTTGAAACCTCTTTAATGACTGACTCATCGCTTTCCACCTTTGCTTTGAACATGAAGACTTTCTTAATATGGGCCTGAGCTGCGCTGTTCCATTGCCTGTTTTTTATCTGGTTGCTATTGTTTTGCTCTGAAATGGGACTTTCTCTGGGATCAATCAGTGCCGCCAGCATGGCAAGGCAGAACTGTGGGAGCACTTTGCAACTGAGGCATTGAATACTAGTACTTGGATATAAACAGTTGAACTGGCCTGAACACAGAAGATGGTCTTTTGAAATGTAAATAATTGCTTTGTCCTTCTGAGTAAATATGTTTGCTACTGGGCTGAATTTCAGAGCTTTTTGTTGTATTAATGAAGGGCTTGTTGATACATCTGCACTGTGCATCCTTCTGAATGTCCACTGTGAAACTGAGATCTGCGTAAATCAGTAGATTCTATTGATTTTGAAATGGGGCATCAAGTAGAGGACTGGTGGCAACACCTGATGCTTACACACGTCATTCATCATCTCTGTGCTTGCTGAAAGAAGATTTATAGATGAGGATGGCAGTGTGAGTGCCTGGTGTACCAGGTGCTGGCTGATGGCCTGCTCTGAGAATCTTTGCTGTCATTTCCTAAAACTGCTTGTGGTTTTGTCTGGGTCTTGTGGGGATGGTGGTGACTAGTATTCCCCTACAGGTACTGTTCTTAGGAACTTCTGAGGCTGTTTATTATGAAGGTAGCTGTCTCTGTTGAAATCGCAGAGCATCCCTGCAGCATCTGAAGAAGAGCTGGGGGTGGTATGTTTCTTTTGAGTCCCTAGCAATTTTCTTTCCTTGCAGGCACGACAGTGTGATATACAGTATCAAATAATGTTGCTGGCTTTGACTAAAGTCTCAAAAATCTGGATTTGCACTGTACTTTAGTCACATTACTGTAAGAAGTGAAATCCCCAAGAAGTGACCAAATGCATAGTTCAGGAGAGATTGATTTGGGTTTTTTAAAGCAGTTACCCTGATCTGCAGTTATGCAGACCTGAGAGCCATGGCAGCATCCTTGCTTGGCTAAGGCACTGTTGTTCCTATGATGGCAAATTTGCTGCTTGCAACACCCCCTGGCCCCTGTCAGGACTTTACAGACTTTGCAGCAAGTTTCTGTTGCTGTAAATAAAAGTACTTCGATGCTGACAGACAGTGGGAGCTTTGCCACTAATTGGCTGGGATCAGGATTTCATACATCTGTGTGAAGGAACGACCAGAGGCCTACTACTCTTCTAATTAAAGTAATACATGAGTGAAGGGTGGCTGTGCAACATTGGATGTAGCCAGCAGATGTTTGGAGGAGATACTGGTGATACATACTGGTTTAGTTCATGTACTAAAGTTTCTGCTGAGACAGTGTTGGAGTAGCTAAGTACCTCTGGGTTTTGTGATGTCTGAAGAGTAATTCCCTTGGGATCTGAATGCTGTGCTGAGCTCTCAGTGCTGTTAACACTTCACAGTGGGGGTAAAGGTGTGTGTTAAATAACAACTTTAACCAGAAGATTGTAAAACTGTGCTTAGGTCTTAAAAAAGACGAGGAAAGAAGAAACCAATCATGTTTATTTCTGTGTGTACATGTTCATTTTTATTCTGTAAACTAGCTTCAACTTCAAAGCACTGCTGGTGTGTCTCGTGCTGAGCTGCTCTCCAGAGGGAGCTCTCTGGGAGGTAGGTGTGTTCCTGAGCAGCTCTCAATCCAAGACCAGAGCTTACACTTCCAGCTTTCAGTGCATCTGAGGCTAGATGCTTCCATGCATTAAAAACAGAATCTAGAACAGCCCAAAAATGTTTTTTCCCACCTCTAGGTAACCAGGCAAAAATTCTTTTGCTTGTGAATGTGAGCAGCTTTGTGTGTGTGGTGGAGAGAAAGGATCTACCAGCTCATTTAGGATTGTCTTGTTTTCATATCTCAGATGTGCTGTTATTGGTTTGGGCTTCAGTTAAAGGTCATTGATGATGTGCATGGTGATCTAGTTGGTATGGGAAACATCTAAATATATGTATCTTTTTTTTTTCTTCTAGGTTCTCTTTGGAGTTGATATTCTAGTAGATTTCAGCTATGCAGACGATCAAGTGTGTAGTAGTGGGTGATGGTGCTGTTGGTAAAACCTGTCTCTTAATTTCTTATACAACAAATAAATTCCCATCGGAATACGTTCCAACGGTAAGTGTGAGAATGGCTCCAGTTGTTCTTTGGGCATGATGGGGCAGGGCAGCATGAGTTCCCTTTGAAAATAACCTCGATGGCATGCATGCCCTAATATGTATTTTTACAGCCTGCTTTCCTCAGCATGGAAAAGTGACAATTAGTCTGATCCCTGCTGCTGCCTTCCGTATCACCTGGCAGTGCTGGTCAGGTCACCTGTATCTGGTCAGTTCTTGCTGCTTGACTGCTCTGCAGAATCTGCCTTCTCTTTGTGGGTGCATTCTGTGAGTGAGATTACAATTGCAGACCAGTAGAGTGAAAGCAGTAGGAACACTTGCTCTCCTGGTTGTGCTCTCACTTCCTGCTACATTTTTGTTTTTAGGGAAAGCAGTGCTGGAATAATCAGTGACTGCACTTAACATTTTCTGAGGCTCATTTTTCCTTTGCAACTGTGAAAGATCCAGAGGTGTAGTGAACTGGTCAACCCTCTGGAAAGAGCTGGAGAGTGACTGGTCAACTTCAGCTAAGTATGAGGAATGTGTTTGGATGCAGTCACATCCTTTTGTACTTCCAAATGTATGCTAGTTTTATATGAAGTCCGTGACTATGTTGAAGTAACTTTTTTGAGTTTCACAGGCTCAATTTTCTGAAATACTGAATCCCATGATCTCTTGAACTTATCTAAAGTTCAAGTTGAGAGCAGTTTGGCTGCCTGTAAGGCATGTGCACAGTCTTCCTATTAGAAAAGTGCTTTTCTGCTTAATATTGCCTGTGCAAGATCAGTGTACTGCCACTATGGCGGGTCAGTTTTTAATGAGGTTGCTGCAGGAGACTTTGGCAGCTGGGTGCTCTTTTTACTGATTTTTCTCTGTTATGGACCTGAAAAGGCCATCTTCTACTAATATACAAGTTGAAGACTTTACCTAGGTATCCCAAACAAATTTGGATCTGGAAATGCATAACAGAGAACACCTGCCAGTGAAAGGGTTGGTAATATTCTCTATTTTATAAAGTATCTCAGAAGACCAGATAGCTCCTCTGAAATGCCAGGTAGCTCAGCATGATGGCTCTTTCAGAATAGGTCTTTACAAAAATGTCCTCTCTTTGTGGGAAAGAAGTTACAGTAAACCTCATCACATCTTTTTGAGGTATTTGCTTTGTATGCTATCCAAAATTTTTCAACTTGCCAAATATGAGGTTTGTCCTGTGTAGGACAGACTTCCACAAAATAAAAATGTTTCTCTTTAGCCGTAGATCAGGAGCTAAAGATGAAAGGACTCCCAAACCTCAGAGTGTTCAGGGTAAATGCAGTGGCCACTGCTGGGATCTTGTGGGTTGTGCTGTAAACACGGAGACTTGGGATCAGCCTCTCTCGTGGGCTCTGTTATTGATTGCTGGAGAAGTGGCATTCAAAACTGTTTTGCCATTTTCAAGTTTTTCGGTGGTGTCAGGTATCCTGATGTGATGCTTGTAGGGCAGCCACATCCTTTGCTGAACCTTTGGAAGTCTGTTAGTCCTGTTTAAGCTATTCTTTATGGGCAAGGCAAAATGAAATTGCTCAGTGAGTGCAGCAGTGAGTGTTTCTATACTTACCCTTTAAAAGAAGTGATTAATGTTATTATGTTATAATCTTAAAATGTATATTTTGAAAGCTTTAAGGTTTGTCTGCTGTCCTGCACATGGTTGTACTGGCTGTAAATCTCTGCTAACAAGCAATGTGGAAAACCTGCTCTAAAGTTAGTTGCCAGTGAAGTGTATTCACTGTGTATTCACAAGGTGTGCTAAGGCATCTTTATGGTGCCTTTTAAATCTGCCCCATGTTTCCAGAATGTCATTTACCTCTGAACTTCATGGCTTGAGGAGCTTGCTGTTCTGGAGATATCAGAGGCCCATTCCTAATTCTGTGGATGGCCTAGAGGCATGTTTCAGACTCTGGAAACTGGTAGCCTCTGATATTCCAGTTAATGCTTCTAGTAATAAATGGACAGAAATATAGAACAGATAGTGCTGTGTTTGTGCAGTGGCCTGGCCAAAGTATGGATGGAGAGCACACCAGTTCAGTTGGCTCTGTGTTTCGTAATTCTTCCTCTTTATGGAGGATATATCCCAGTGAAAGATGGGTTTCATGCTGGTACTGCACATGGTTTATTACCTGTGTATTTTTGATGTTGTTGCCATTCTCAAAAAAAAAAAAGGCAGTGACAGGCATGTCTGTGAAAAGGCACTGGCAGTATTTGGGTTGTGACAGCTCAAGTGTGAGTCCTGTCCCATGAGAACTCACGCCAGCTGCTGCAGTGGGCTGTCTGGCATTGGCAGAAACTGAGACTTCTCCTGGGCTCTGTTTTTAGCCTTTATGTCACAACTGAGGATGAAATTGTCTGTGAATTGTGCTGTGAGAATATAGTTGCCAGGTTTGTGTGAAGGCCAGCTTCCTAACCCTGGCTTCATTAAAACTCTATCCCAAACAGCCGCTGTACCTTAACAAAACTACTGAAATTAAAAAAATCCCATTTTGCAGATAGGGAGCTTTAAAAAACAAACAGAAAAAGCCACGAGAAAGAAGACGTGCTAATTGCCCTGAAGGGGCAGCTACAGGTGGAAGCTGAACGAAAATGAGGGGATACTGTTGGGGGATTGAGCTGCTGACCATCTTCTGGCATCTGGAAGAGCAAATGCTCTGACCTTCATTATTTTCTTCATCATTCTGGTTCCTTGTTCTGTACCTAGGAACAAAGGAGTCCTTACCCTGACCTGTCTTTTAGGGTTTTGAAGCAATACAGTCACAGCATGTTGAATGTGCTCTGTGAAATACCTTCCACCCTCCCTTGGCCTTTAGGTGTTATTTGGAGCTGGACGCTTTCTTGGGTGTTCAGTAACGCAAACCCCGTGTAGTGTGTGATGGATTGGGCTGCAGGTAATGGGGATGAATGGTGAAGTCTCTTGCAGTGCATTAAAATCTCAAATGTGCTAATTCAAAATAGTGTGAGAGGTGGATTTCTGCTTCTGGCTGATGTTCTGGGGATATACAGTGTGCAGTGGCCGTAGTTAATTTCTCAGTCATTGTGAGTTGTGAAAAGTTAAAAAAATTAGGGTAGTGTCAGCTCTGTCTTTAACCAGGGCAGTCAGGTGGGAAGGAGACATCTGAACTCTGGGCAGTGCAGCTTTGAAGTGCTGTCATACTGCTCTTACCTCAAATTTTGGTGTTTTTTTTCCAAGGCCCTTAGCTCTTACTATATTAACAGATACATGTGACTGCTTATTTTCCACGTCCCTCCCCTCTCGCTTCCGTGAAAAGCCTTTGAGGTGGCTGCTGGCCTCCTTCCTGTTGGGGTTTTCTTCAGCTATGAGAGCTGCTCAGGCTGCAGTTCTGTGAGGAAGCAGAACTTCCCCTTCATCCTTCAGAGATCCCGGCTGGCCCCAAGTGACCACGCAGCAACTTGCAGGGACGGGTGGTGGGGTTTGGTTTTCTTGCAGTGGGAAGGATCTTTTGCCAAAGGTAGTTTCTGCAATACTGTCTGTTGTGGTTCTGAAGATAACATGGGTATTGGAATGAAGGATGCTGACCTCAGACAGTGCACTGCTGAGTGGGTGGGTGTTGGAGGTGAGCTTCTGGGTAAGGCTTTTTGCTCAGTTGTACTGTAGACCAGTTAGTGGGTGAAACACTGGGTAGTGCTGGATTTGATCTTTGCAACGGATCTGTCCTGGAGAACAGCACTATTGTGCCAAGCGCTGTTGCATAGGCAATAGAACTTCGTATCTGGAGCCACGCTCTCCACTGAGATTGAATTTGACATAGGCTGATTCTTACCAGATATTGCTTCTTTCAAAGATGGAGGATAAATCCCTCTTGAAAAGGTGGACTCTATAATAGAGTTCCCTAGATATTCAGAAATACAGACTTCAGAGGATTTGGGTACTGTGAGATGCAGCCCCATTACTGCGTATCCTTGAAGGGCAGGGCTGACATTACCCATTCTGTCCTTGTGGGGATGTGTTTACTCTGTCACACCAAGGTTGAAGTTTGGAATTGCTGTGGCAGTGTGGAAAACCTCCTTGCAGTAACAGGCAAACACTGTTGTAGGTGTTTTGCTCAGTGGTTTTTACCATGTGTTATTCAGTGGTGTACCTCATATGCCTTTGCTTTAGTATGTCATGGAAACAGCTGGAGTACCCCTATTCCAGAGGGAATTGTTCTGTTAATGGTCTTAGTGGTAACAGCCCTGTAAGCCTCATGATTTTATTTTCCTGTACAGCTGTCTCTTGTTAAAATCAGAGATGCTCTGGCAAGGTGGGTAGGATGATTGAGAGATGGCTTATTCACATCCTCTTTAAACATATGTCTCTTTTCTTGCCAGGTTTTTGATAACTATGCTGTAACAGTGATGATTGGAGGGGAGCCTTACACCCTTGGCCTCTTTGATACTGCAGGTGAGAAACTAAGTGCTTATGTGATTGTACCTGACCAGGATTTACCTGAGGTAATGTTGAATGTGAAGACATACAATTGGGGTTTTTTTGGTGGAGGTTTTTTTTTTTTTTTTAATGCGAGGGGAAAATCTCTCTTCATTCTGTCAAAACAATGACTAACTTTAGAACATCTTAAATGTGTGTATGTCTCTGCATTCTTAATGTGGATGAAGTCAGGGTGTGAATTTCATAAGCTCTCTCGCTGCATGCTTTTGAAAATTAAAAATCTGCTGGCTTCTTGTTTAAGCTGCGTCTCATTTTCAGGCTGGAGAAATGTGCACTGATTAACTCAACATTGCTTTGTTGTGTGTGAAAAGTTATCAAAAAAGGGTAGAAACTGGTTCAGCTACTGGATACACGTAATAATACTGCAGTGATGTGGCAGCAACTGGTATTGTAAACTCTTCTTCCAAAGATCCCTTCTAGAGACCTTAGATCGTAAGCTTTCATCTAAAATTGTCCTGATATAATTTAATCTGACTGTTTCCAGCTGTGTTCTTACATGCATCATTAGCATCTAATTTGATTAATGAAACAATCTCACGTTTCCGGGTAAACCCTATAGCTGTCCTGTTTGGCCATCCAGGGGCCACTCCGACAGTCACACTCCATCCCCTGAGCCGGGACTGAAGCCTGTTTGTAGTGGCAGCTCCAGTGACCCAGTAGGGGCCTCACTTGACTCTCAACATGCGCCACATTTCACAGTCAGACAAGGTTTCCTTACTGCCTTGGCCTCAGGTTACCCACAAATGTCTTAGACATCCAGATTCTTAAAATTTAATTGTGGTGCAAAACCAAAATAATGGCTTGAGCTACTGCCTCTGGAGAGAGACCCTGAACAAAGCAGGCTGTGGGCTTTTATATCCCTCACAGCATGTGTTCAGAAGTCTGGGGACTTCCAGCTGAAGTCCTTAGCTCCTGCTGTGTCTCTGAATGTCCATCAGCTGGCTGTGCCACAGGTGCCCGGGCCCTCTGTTGTGCAAAGGGTCAGTGCCAGCTCACCCAGGGCTTCCACACACCCAGAGCTCAACCTGGAGCTGTACCCTGAGCTGTCTGTACCTAATGTATTCTTCAGCATGGCTTCACTTAGCTCTGTGTTCTCTTCCCAAATGGTATTTGTGTTCCTGGTACTGCAGGGTCCCCAGCTGATGGATAAGGAGTTAGGTGGAGAAGAGAGAATCCTTCCTGACACGTGTAGGCTGCTGTAGGGACCTTGGTGGGTCTCAGTTTTAGCATTGCACAGTCCCTGTGTGGGTAAAAGTTGTGTTGGGGTCCTTCTCTGCCTGTTTTCCTGCTGAGGGTCAAACATCTGAGAAGTGTTGTGTGTGTAATTACACACATTCATGTGCTATCAACATGAGCAGTGACCCAGCTGGTAATTCTGAGAAATTACTAGATTACTTTAGGTGTATGTAGGTGATGCTGTGCACTTGTGAATATAAAGGCTTTCTTTCAAGAGCTGGTCTGCTGAGGGGAAGGTATTTGTCCTTAATAGTTGCCTGCTTTTTGCTAAATAGGAGCCAACACAAGTGACAGAATTTAGCAATGGATGAAACCTCTATTGCTAGTTCTCAGATTAAAACCCAAATCTTTGTTTTGAGCTTGTACTTGGAAGACAGAACTTTTTGAAGTAGTCTTTTAATTGCAACAAGATCTTTTAAATGTAGATTAAATGCTAGGAAGAAGTTCTTCCCTATGAGGGTGATGATGCCCTGGCACAGGTTGCCCAGTGAAGCTGTGGCTGCCCTGTCCCTGAAAGTGTCCAAGGCCAGGTTGGACGGGGCTTAGAGCATCCTGATCTAGTGGAAGGTGCCCTTGTCCGTGGCAGGGGGTGGAATGAGATGAGCTTCAAGGTTCTTTGCACCCTAAACCACTGAGAGACTGTGATTCTGGTCAGTGCTTACTCCTCTGTGTCCAGCCAAGCACAGTAGCTATAACACCCTGTCTAGATCTCCATCTTCAAACTGTAGGTCTTCCTCCACTGAGGTGTCCCAGGTGTTGTGTTGGCTCCTTCAAAATCTTGTAGGTCTTTGTCCTGTATGATGAATGAGACAACATTAGTTGGAATCTGAGACATTTCAAACAAGTGTTTTGGATTTGGTTGCCAATTAGTGCAGCAGCTTCAGTGCCAAATTTGCTTTCTAAAAGCAGTGCTGCTGAATTAGAACAGGAGGAGGTTTAAGAAAGAGCTTAGACAGAGTCTGGCTGGTGGATCAGTGCTGATGGTGCCTTGCAGAGACTGCCTGCCCATAGGCACTCGAAAGGAAGAGGCTGGCTTCTTCCAAAACACAGCCCATGCCGGGACTTTGGTGAGGTTTTAGGGAATACTGCTGGGTGGCCTGGTCACAGTCACCTGTACCAGCAGCATTCTCCTCCTGATGCCTGGAGACGCTTCACTGAGTGCTCACAGCTAAGTCAGAACATTCTTGTGAATAAAACTCTTTTTTTCTCCCCTCCAAACAGCAGGATTTTTTTGCAGGGTAATGAAATTTGATGGCATAATACTTGTAATGAATGGACTAGATGCAGAGGACCTCATCTATAACTGGATCCATGTTCTGCAACTTTTCTTTATAATTGAGGAGAGTGTTACGCAGTCTGATGGTGTTTGATCTCAAAATGTATTGGAGACTTCCCAGCTCTCCTGTGACTTTCAGCAGGTCATTGTTACACAGCAACTGAATGAATTCTGGATTTGAAACCTAGATTTTTCAAATGTTTGAGTTCACCGTATGCTTGGCTCTTTGCTTAAGAGTTAGGATTAATCACAGCAATGTTGTTATCCTGCTGAAATGTGCATTCTGACTCCCTGTAAAGGGCAGGATTTTGTTGTCTGGGTCTAATACTGTGTTGATTTTCTCCTCTCTAGGTCAAGAAGACTATGATAGATTACGACCCCTCAGCTATCCACAGACAGATGTATTTCTGGTCTGTTTTTCAGTGGTCTCTCCTTCTTCATTTGAAAATGTGAAAGAAAAGGTTGGTTGAGCTCTGCCTGAAAAGGGAGCTGCTGAAGTATGTCAGGAGTTAGCTTAGGTGGTTAGTAACAAGTGCTGTGTCTTGTCTGCCTTTAGTGGGTACCTGAAATTACTCACCACTGTCCAAAGACTCCTTTCCTGCTTGTTGGGACCCAGATTGATTTAAGAGATGATCCTTCAACAATTGAGAAACTTGCCAAGAACAAGCAGAAGCCTATAACTCCAGAGACTGCTGAAAAGCTGGCCCGGGACCTGAAGGCTGTAAAATACGTGGAATGCTCTGCACTTACGCAGGTAAGGGTTGGTCTTTGACCATTTTTGCTTGCTTATATTGCATACTTTTTTCAATTCCAGGGAAAAAGAGCTCAATGTGGATGTGAAAGGGTATAAGCTCTGTTTCTGCTGTTTACACTGTAGCTTTCTCTTTGTCATGTTGTTCTAAGGCACAGGGAGTTGGCAGTGGTACAAAGACAATCGGCCTGTGTGGATTAGGTCTAGTGTAGAGGGGTGATGAAGGAGGATGTGCTTACTATGTTTGCTTCTGTGCTGGAGTAACATAACTGTTGAAAACTTAGAAGGTACATACAGACAATAATTGGGTTGGGACACAGAGTGCAGCTCACTGCTGAAGAGAGCAGGCAAAGGAAAAAAAACCTCTCATAAAAGTTGATGCTGGTACTTGTAAGACTGGAAACCTTCATAGTTGAGAGCTGCCTTCTCTTCCTGTGCAGCTGGTGGTGAGCTGTTTCCTGTGTCCTTCCTTCAGGTGGAAGTTCTGTTGAAACTGAAAATAACAAATAGTTCTAAAGACAGTTCTCACCATGTTTATAATTTGTGAATGTGAGTCTAAAGCCAACTAAAGTAGCTGATTTGAGGCAAGAAACTCAGTTATCCTTTCCCTTTCAGTTAGGAATACTAGAGTGGGAGCCACTTTCTGGCTAGCTGGCCTGTTGCCTTGACTTTGGATGCCCTGGGAACTTAATCCTAGGTTCCTACTCTTGCAGAATTGACTGCAACTCTTTTAACAACTTCCTTAATGCTGGTCTGTAAAGAATTTGTTCCTGCCTGATATGCATGCATCAAAGCCCCTCACTCTTTCCAGTTACATTGTGCATTCATCTCCTTGAGCGCAAAACTTGACTGCCAAACTTCACAAAACCTGAAGTTCTGCTTATCTTGTCCCTTTTGCCCAGATTGCATGTTGACTCTTCCATTTAAGATCCTGAGGCTTTTTTTGTAACAAAGATTTGCCTGAGGGTTTCTTGGGGAGGAAGTGGCTTTGTTGGAGTTCTGCAGGACACTGGCACTGGAGGTGGTGTGGTGAGGCATGCTGCTGTTCATCCTGGGAATCCCTGATGAAAAGGTGGTCTTGGCTGTGCTTTCTTACTGCCCACAGGCAAGCTGAGGGTTATTTATGCTTGAGCTGTAATTTTCTTGGATCTGTTCAGCCCCAAAATACCGTTTGAGGTGGTGTCTGGCACAACCTGAATGCTGCTGCTGACTAGGCTGTAGAATCAGCTGTGGGTAAATACCTGCCAGGGACTTTGTCCTGCACTGCTCACTGAGACCCTTTCCGCTGTAGCTTTAGCCTTGTCTTGTTTAGTCTGCTCAAATTGCATGGAGTCACTTAGAATTATCAGGGCAAGAGTTGATATGGTAAAAGATGTCAGTGTTTATCCACTCTTTCTATTTCCAGATAGACTAATCTGTATCTGTTGCAGTGAACAACTTGATGCAGTTGGAAGCTCAGCCTGAATTTCTTCCAGAGCGTTAGTGCTTGTATACCACTGATGATTTTAGGAGTCAGGAGTGACCTGGGAGGAGGGTTCAGAAGCCTTCTCACCTGGACAACTAGTCGGTTTGCATCTGCTCTATTCTTCTCCCTTCATTTGTTGTTGACTCACAAACTGACTTTTTTTTCTGGGTCTGTCATCAGTAGTGAACAGCAGCACAGCTGATCTGTGAAGGGTTGCGTGGAGCTCCTGCAGTGATCTCACTGGCAGCTTGCTGAACACAGAAGCCAGCTGCTTCCCTGGCCAGGAGGGTTGTTTTTCTACCTGCTAGGCCATGCTATGGTAACTGATTTCAGCTGAAGTGAGACTTAGCTTGGGTATTCAGTCTCTCTTTGCCTTGGATGCTGTCTGTTCAGTTTAGGGTGGTTTTTTTCTTTCCAACTAATTTACAAATGACTTTGACACCACAGTAGAAAGTAATCGTAGAAACATGGAGCTAGCATTATTTGTTTTAGTACTATGAGAGTCATGAGAGGCTGAGTTTCTGAGTTTTTTCTGTAAAGACAGAGTATCTTCTCCCCAATTTTGGATGACTGCTCTATTGGAGAGCCAGTTCTATCCCCCTTTCCTCAGGTTGTGGAACCTGTTTTTGTGATGAAGGCATTTTCAATGTCTGCCTGCAACCTTTCTCCACAAAATAGGGCACTGTGACAAGTAGGTAAGGCTTTGCTGTTAGGAAAGAGTGACTGACAGACTGCAACTACAGTGATTGTTGCTTCTGTTACTCTTGGGTGCAAGTGTCTGAGTGGACTTTCTGAAGCCCAATCCTAATACCTAACACCAGAGAGAATGCTGAATTTGGCTTCTTTTTCCCCCTAATGGTGGGTTGACAGTTTTGACACTGATTTATAAAGTGCCTTAAGCTGTCCATAAACGGAGTAAAGGAAGCCTGATCTCATCCTGTTCCCACTGTAACACAAGAATCATGACTTTAACAGGCCTGTGTTCCTGTGGTATTGAACACAGTTCCTTTTATGTTGTTGCTCTTGCTCCTCCAGGCTTTTAACCCTGGTCCATTTTCACGATGGTTTTATCCTAGTGCTTTTTTCTATCCTCTTCCCTTTTTTGCTAGGTCCTTCAAAACAAATCCCAAATTGTGCAGTCCTGAACAAATTTCTCCCAATAGGAAATAGGAAAATAGGCAATTGCCCAATAGGCAATAGGAAAATAAAAGAGGAGTCCCTGAATAGGAGAATTGAAGTAAAGTTATTTTCTTGACTCTTGCCCTGCCTGAGTTCTTAATCTGTCTAACAGTACATAATTGATTATGCTACAGCTTTATTCTCACAGAGAAAGGAAATCTAATTAGTACTCAGACTTCAGAGGCGTTATTTATCTGAAGTCTTTAGCTCTTTTTTCAGCTTGAGTTGCAACTCATTTAAAGAGAAAGGATGTACAGAATGCACAGAACGTACATGGTAGTTTCCTTAAACTATTGTTCTTTCAAGTATAATCTTGCATGTAATGTGATGGCCTTAAATGCTTCCAGATAGCACTGCCTTAGAGGTCTCCCATGTATGTGCTTCAGTAAAACAAGATTAAAGACTTCTAAGAGGGATATATCCGGTATAACCTGTAAGGGAGAAGCCAGTTATATTTGAATGATCTTAAAAGAAGAAATCTACATTTTGTGCAGACTGCAGTTGTTTACTGGTTGTAATTGAAGCTTTTGTGTTTGCCTTTAGCTGTCATAAAGCAGTTCTCCTGAATTTATGAAGGGTGCACTCATGACAGTAGATTTAGGCGAGTCCAGTTAGCCTAAACTGAGCCAGGTTTCACTTCTGGTGTGGTGTGTAACTTGGCAGAGTTGGGTGGGAGTGGTAACACCCTGCACTCTTCCTGTTGTGCTTACAGCAAACACAGCTCATACTCCCTGCTCCGGTGTAACCCCAGCAGAGTCCTGCAGCTCTGTGACTGCTTGTCTGGTGTTGGATCCCAGCTGTTCCACTCCTAATGCTGTTCCTGTCTTTCTGTGGTTACACTTGCTTTGGAAACTAAACTGAATAACTGAAATGCACCATTTCCCTGCTGGCTCCCAGTGTCAGAGTAGCACTGGTAAGGTATTGCATCACTTGTAAAGACTGAGAGTTAGTGACTGCTGGTGATGATGGCTTACCAGGGAGGTCCTGCTTCCATCCCAGGTTGTGTGTTCCCTGCCATTTGGAGACCTTCAGTTATTCAGGGGCTGAATTCACAAAGCAGAGGAGTTGTTTGGAGCCTTTGCTCTGGACCAGCTGCCACCTGGGGAGTTGTGAGCTGTAGTCTGTGCATCTGAGGTGCTCACTTATCCACAGTGGGTGATTACAAAAGGTTTAGCTGACCTTTTGGGTCCCTGTGGTGGGGCAAGCTGCCATCTGCTTGATTTATTCCCCTGTAAACTCCCTCAGTGTATGTACAGCAGTGGAGTGGAAACCATCGCCTTATGTGTGGCCCCCACCCCCATGTTCTGCTGTGTTTGTGCCTCTGCCCTTCTGAGTGTTGATTTTGTCTGACTTGGCCTGTCACATGTTCTGTCTATCTCTGTCTTTGACTTCTGGGTCATATAAATGAGATTTCCTCCTGGGATCTACTTTGTTTTTTTGCAAAGTAAATCTGTTTACTGCCTCTGTGAATTCAGCCTGCTCCTGAATGCTCTTTGTATCTGCTTGTTTTTCTCTAATCCTCTAACCTGGCTGCTGTTTTTTCTCCTCCCCTCTGTCTTGTAGAGAGGTCTGAAGAATGTGTTTGATGAGGCTATCCTAGCTGCCCTCGAGCCTCCGGAAACTCAGCCCAAAAGGAAGTGCTGTATATTCTAAACTTTCTTCTTCCCCTCTTGCTGCTGCTTCCTCTGTCCCACTACTGTAGAAACCTGGTTAAAATGAATCAAACCATCTTGATTGAAAGCTGTTGTGCCTGCTTGCCATCTTAGAGCAACCTCTGTATTAGCTCTTGGACTGAAAACAGTACTTGAGATCTTTAGTAAAAACGTTGTGACTGTGGAACGTGAACTGGACTCGCTTAAACTCCCTGCTGCTTGGGTTGCCAGGTGTGGCTAGCTTTATAATTCAGGCTGTTGGGGGAAAGGATTTGGTTACATTGTTATTTAAAGAAAGATCAAAAAAATGAGAGATGATGTTTGATCTTCCTGAATCCAACTGGAAGAAACAATGCGTGTGTTTTCAATTTCTACTTGTGACTCTTAACTGTATTTGCATGACAAAAGTACCTGAACTGGTGATCTGCAAATGATGCTGTAACGTGAAGGGTTTTCTGGTTCTCCTGTGTGCAGTGAGATGTTTTCTGTTGCTGTTGCTTTGGCTGTCTGTGCTATAGTGGAGTATCTGTCAGTCCTTGGGGGGAAGAAGATATTGATGTACTTGCTACTGCTTTATGAACTGTTAAAATTCTCGCTTTCACTAACATGGTAGAGCTCTTCATTTCAAAAATAGATCCTTAAAGCCTGTTACTGTAAGATGTAAAGCTGCTGCTTACTATCGTGCTTCTGATTTTTATTGTTTTAAGGAAAAACATCAATTGTAGCTTGTCTTTAAATTTTGAAATTAAAAATTGCAGTTGTTTGTATAAATGACTGATGAAGCTTTATTCAAGTTACATCTCCTGGCTCCAGTTTAATCCTTAACAGAGTGTATGGTACCGCTATGTACTCCTCCCAGCTTGACTTCTCTGCTACCTTGGCAGCTCCTGGGCTCTGCCTGGCTGCTTCTAACCCTGGGATGTTCAGGGCTGGATGCCCGACCAGAGCATGTACTGGACCAGGTTATCATTGCATGCTTGCTCTGTCTCTCCTCCCCTGACACATGGGTGTCTGTTGTCCCAGGCGTGCACCAGGTTGAGCTCATCCATCTGAATGCAGCACTTTTCTACTTTGTCATTAGCATGTGAAATGTGTGAGTAGCCAGTTAATCATAAAAATTGCCTTAAGGAAAATACTTTGGTGCGCGTGTTTTGCTTCTTGTGAAGGACACTGGTCTGCTCTCAGAGGATTCGTTTTTCTGAAAATGAGATTCTGTGCTTGGGAGCTGCTGAGAGCAGTGGTACGGAGCCTCGCTGGACAGGCAGGCTTTGTGGATGGCAAACCTCCATCTGTCCTTAGAGGGGTGTGGCTGCCACTTGGCTTTCTGGGGTTTTGTTTGTGTGAAAACTCAAAAATGAGACTGCCCCTTTCTCTCTTTGCCCCTTTTCAGAAAGGCCTAAAGAATGTATTTGACGAAGCGATATTGGCTGCCCTGGAGCCCCCGGAGCCGAAGAAGACTCGCAGGTGTGTGCTGCTATGAACATCCCTCCACAGCCCCTTCTGCAAAGCTGGTGTTTGATGTCATACTAAAAGCAATGTTAAAATCAGACTAAAGATACAAATTTTAAAATTTGTTTTTGCAATAATGACAAATGCCCTGCACTCCCATCTCCCCCACACGATCCCTGTGTGAGATGAGAATGTTAGTGTTTATTCCCCAGTGCCCCCTCAATTCAGTTAAACTAGTTAATTTTGAGTAATTATGTATTATCAGAAAACACTGATCATTACTAGTTTTTTATTTTGTTTATTGTTTCTAATTTTTTTTGTTTAACATCAAGGCATGCTCAATGACTTTTTCTGTAACAGACTAATTTTAGGCTGTTTTATTGAAGCCTTGCCCCTTATGCCAGTGTGGCAAGACTTGGTTCTGGTTTCTAGACCTTGTAGGGCTGTTCTGCAGCCAGCCAGCAGCCTGGGTATGAGCAGACTTTAGTCAGGGAAGTAAAAAGTCCCAAGCTGGTGCTCCTCTAAGAAGGATTGTAGAAAATACATCTTTTCTGAAGTTGCCTTGTATCTTTTTCCCCTGGCTTTTTAACTGTGCAGGTCATAAATTTCTACCCCATCCTCTAAGTTATGAAGCCTTAGGAATAGGAGAATCATTTTCTCTGGATGCACCATCAGACTTGAAACTAATTTGCCAGTCTCTTCCTTAATCTTTGCCATCATAAGCTTTTGGCTCATGTTGAAGAAATAACTGCACCTTTGGAAACACGCCTAGCTGGGTCAGTTGGCTTTTAACAAACCTACCTTCTGCCAATCCTTAATTATTAGAGAAACGCTTACAATGACCAGCACATACACTGCTGCTTGGACACCCTGAAGAGACCTGGGATATGCTACAATGGGGTTTGGAGCTGGCTCTGATGGTGCATCTCTTGCTGGATGTCTTGGCATCCTTCAGGGAGGGGTGGAAAGATAGACCTGTGTCAGTGGAAAGGAAGTGCAGGGAGGGGCTTCTGCTGTTTGGTGTGGCACCATATCGGGACCAGTTGAGGGAACCCCTTTTTCTGCATTTTGCTCATGAGTAACCTTGAAGCTGTAAGAGGGGCTCCAGCCCCTGAGGATCATGTGCAGGGTCTCTACATAGACCAACTGCAGTATCGTAAGGATTTTACCAAAAATGTATTTTGGTTTGCAAATTCAAAATTTTTTAAGACTTAGGGAATCTTCTCCATCTTCCAAAATTTCAACTTCTTGTAGACTCATTAGTGTTGAACCAATGCTTTTTCATGTCTAAGTTCTTTGTATATGCATTCTTTTCAGATGTATTAAACATAAAGTATCTTCACAAGTCTGCCTGAGGGTAGTTATTTCCTTTGCCTTTCTCGTGAGTGTGAAGGACTTGTAAATATGACTTTTTATCCCTTGTGAGCCCCACTCTTCTCCTTGCGGGCTAGCTTGGGTCTTTCTTTAATGTTTAATCCTTGTCGGTCTGCTTCTGGCCTCAGTCCTGTCAAGATTGCTCTAATCTTTGATGCAACATCTTCGCTTTCAGACCCCTTTCAAGAGAGGGTTTGGTAATTCTTAATAAAATAAGTACTCAGTGTGCATGCTCCCAAATAGTGAAGGCTGGCTTTTGGGGTTTATTGGACTCCTGCACCTCTTCCCAACAAAAGAAGTTTGGTGTTGTTCCCTGCTCATGGACAGGTAGCAGAAACCCTAAAGGGACAAATGACACCATACCTATCCCAAAACTGCGCACTCTTTATTACACATTTTTGTTAATGCTCTAGAAGAATAGTCAAGTATATGCTCTATGAAGAATAGTGACTTGTATTAATTATTAAAAACACATTACAAAGAGCCTTGCTTTTCTTTTAAGAAGCTGATTTTTGGGTACTCCAGTCCCAAAGTTCAGTGTAAAATGTGTGGTTTTTCACATTTCATAGTTATTAGTGCTGCTGTTCAACTTTGCAATTCAGTTTTAATTGCAGCCTTCTGTGGGGAGGCTTGGCTGGAACTCTGGGGTTCCTGGAGAAGGTTCTGCTGGTACGTGTAGGTGGCTGTTCTTACAGCTTCTGCACCTTATAACAGCTAATCCTAATTCCTATGTCTAAAGCCAGCAGCAAGACCAAGGGATTGCCTGCAGGAAACTGCCTTTGGAGTGGAGGGAGAACCGTTTATAATTTCTTCAGGGTTACCCTGTCAAGCCTCTTCTGTCTTGGATATGTCCTTAAGTGGTCTCACTGGATACATCTTCATGGCAGTGATCCAGGCCAGTCCTTTCAGCCAAGCAATAAAGTCTGTTCTGTTAAATCAGGGTCACAAAGTTAAACTTGGCTCTGGAGGGAATCCAGGAGGCACTGCATGATGGAAAAACATACTTTTCAAGGAGCGGTGCTGTTTCCTTCCTCTTAGTGTTGTATTAGCTTTGCGAAGTCTGATGGCTCCCTGGATCTGCTAGGACATACCTGTCCCAGGCCTGGGACTGGTTAAACAAGCTCAAACAACTCTTGAGCTGTTTCACACTGTGCCTGTTTTTTGCTGGAGTGTGGTGGAGAGGTTTGTCTGAGGCCAGGTGTGTGAGATGTGCTCTGTCTTGCCAGGTTATGAAGAGGTTCTCGAATGAGCTCCATGGTGACTGTCATCCTTCCTGTATGAAAGCATGAAAAACTAGCAAAAGCAGGCAAATCCACCATTTGTTTCCCCTTCTGGAACTGCCACTTTCAGTTAGTAGGTTTAAGAAAACAGGGTTTGGAAGCAGGTAGGAATATGTGGCACTTTTTTGATCCTGGTGTGGCAGTCAGCCTGTGGTGTGAGCTGGGATTACATCATGTTACTGATAGAGGATTTACCTCTGCAGATGTACCTGCAGCTCAGGGCTGTTGTCTCTTACCTGTGAGGGCTGCTGAGGTACCTGCAGCAGCTCATGAGCACAAATAATACATGAGGTTTGGACTGGCTGCTTAACCAGCTGTTACACAGAATCCCAGACTGGTTTGGGTTGGAAGGGACCTGAAAGCCCATCTTGTTCCACCTCCTGACATGGGCAGGGACACCTTCCACTAGACCAGGTAGCTCCAAGCCCTGTCCAGCTTGGCCTTACATGTGCCAATGGGGTCCCATGGAAAGGGCCACACATCTCTGAGGGGAAGCTGCCTGAGAA
The DNA here is from genome assembly GCA_013397935.1 of Dasyornis broadbenti. Classification (NCBI taxonomy): domain Eukaryota; kingdom Metazoa; phylum Chordata; class Aves; order Passeriformes; family Dasyornithidae; genus Dasyornis; species Dasyornis broadbenti. The sequence continues at coordinate 305,642 of VZRN01006288.1, read as the reverse complement.
TCATATCAAACTTGTTCCAAGGACTGAGGCCTGCATGGAGGCTGAAGAGCAGCTTTGTGTTTTTTTGGCTGGGACGCTGCGATTTCTTACTAAAATCTTTGGGTTATTCACGTAACTCTTTCACTAAACAGCCACTTCTTCCTGCACAAGGATTAGGTTTGTGGTCTGAGGGTTTTGGTTGGCTCTCATTGTGAACCTCTTGTTCCTAATATTAATCAGGTAGTGAGCGGAGTGCTTGCTCTGTTGGCTACTCAGAGCCAGTGGCACTTCATCAGCTGCTTGCTGTCTCTGAAGCAGGTATCATCTCTTTTCCCTGCCTGGGCTGTGTGTTCCCACACATCCTTTACATCAGCTCTATTAAGCTATACAGGGAGACAATTACATTCAGGAATTGCATGGAAATGTGACATCTTGCACGATACTTTCCTGATGAACTAGTGCACCCTGTTTTTCAGGGTCAAGCTGATACCAAAAAGAGTGCAAGGGAGGAGGTAGGAGAGCAGATCTGGTATAGAGGGTTAGGGAGTAGGTGGGAGCATGCCCACAGTGTGACCACTAGAGCTGTATCAGGTAAACTCCTGTGTGCTGTGGTGACAAACAGCATGAATCAGTTTGTTTTCCCACTGTACTGTTGTCTATGGAATTGACATATGGAAATTGAGGACTAAATAGGAAAATAGTTAATGTGGAAAAAAACTCTGCCTCTTGTAGGGGACATACTTGCACCCAAAATCCACACCAAGTCTCTGGACTCCAGGGTTGATTACTGGTGGGAAGAGTGCTCCAGGACAGCAGTAGCTTTTCTGACAAGATAATTTTAAGCACACCCTAAGCTCAATCCCTCCCTTGCTGATTTAGTTGGTATGTGGAAAATTTCCACTATATATAAGTTGATTCAGCTAATCCTGCTCTTTCTGTACCTTCTGGTGCAGGCATGGACTCTGCACAGCTGCTGTAATGCAGGCTGGTGCTAAGATTGTATTAAACTGGTGACTTGTTTTTTCTCTCCAAGCTTTCCTGTGCTGTTCTATCAGGAACATCTTGGACTCATGAGCCTTTTCTGGCTCTCCCTTGCCTGCTTCCCTGTGGGGCAATGGGAAAGTGTTATACCATGGAAGAAATGGTACTGTTGAACATCAGGTGCAGTGAGGGTCATCTTTATTGAAGTGTTTGGGAGATTAGTGAGACAGGCTGAACCCTGCAGCTTTCCCAGAAGGCAGTTCATTTGCTCAGCTGTGTTTCTTCACTCCTCCCTCTCCTTCCCAGTAATGTGCTGGTTCTTGCTGTCAGTGCTGGGCATTATACATAGTGAGGTGTGGCCCTAGTTCAAATATCGGGAGGGTATCAAGTAAGGAGAGATGGGCACATTTGATACGACCTCTGAGAGAAGAGCTTTCAGGAGCAATGTCATCTTCCCCAGCACTACTGAGTCACCTGAAGGCTTCTGAGCAGTTGGTTTCATGGCATTACGCAAACTGTCATACGCCCCTAGGTAGCTGCTGCCTGTGGCCTTGAAGGGCTTTCCAAGGAGTGTGCTGGTTCATCTGACCTTGGATGGTCCCCTTTGTGCTTCACTGTCTCTGTCTGGATTATATGTGTCTGCCCTGCCTGACCTAAGGAGTTCCTAAAAAGGAGATTTGACAGAATGCAGCTTTGCAGCTGCTTTAGTGTTACATTGGATCGATGTGCAAATCTCCTGAGTCTCTGTCCTTTATGTGCTCTATTTCACATCCCAGAGTGGTTTTGGAGTGTGCTAGTGGGATTTGTACCAGGTGAAATGTAAGTGGGTACTGCCCTTCAGTAGAGAGTGGAATTTGGGTCATTTGGGCCCGACTGGAGGGAGTTTGAAGGGCCCCCAAAATCTCAGTGTTGCTGTTGGGTTTGGTTTCGCTTGGTTGATCTGCTCCTGCTGCCTCTGCTGCTTGCTGCTGTACACAGCTAAAAACAGAACAATGATTTTGTCAGGTTCCCAGGAGACATCAGTGTCCTCTGGTACTTGGCCACCATCTAGATCTCAATTTGCAGATGGCAGCAGCTGCCTCCTTTTAAAACCAGACTCTGAGTGGTATTTGCAAGAGCATTGTCAGCACTGACCTGACCCAGACTTCCTGCTGCCTTATGAGAACCATGTATCTCTCTTTGTCTGGCTCATTTCCATGGGGTGCTTCTGGGGTGCTGTGCTTGGAAGGTGTCTTGCTTTGCTTCCCCTGGCTGCCCGTACTCTGCTTCCTCTGAAAAATGTTCCTCACTGTTGTTCCTCTTTAAGAAGATCAAGCATGAAAGAGGAAATTACTGCTTCAGAAACTGCAAAGAATAATCCTGAACTGATTAAACTATGAATAAACAAGCTCTAGCTAGGGAAATGTACTAGTGCTTTTCTGCTAGTTTTGTCACCTTGATCCCATTGGTGATCTGTCCCTTTCACGGACTGGATCAGTTCCTGAAATCGAGCCTGGGAAAAAAGAAACCACGATCTGGGAGTTGGCTGGAGCTCTCTGTGAACTTCTGCCCTAAATGACTTGTCCAGGATTGCGCAAGGATCTGGTAGCATTGGTGCAGACGGGAGCTCAACAACAAGGTTATCTCAGCTAGAGATCCTGCTGCCCTGCCATAAACACACCAGCAAGTCCAGGGCTCCTCCCTCCTGTTCCTTTGGAAGCTGATGCTGACCGACCAGTTCCTCACTGCAGTGAGGTGAGATGAAAATACAACTTACCATGGGCTTAGGAAAAAAGCCTGAATGCAAAATAAATTGACTGTAGTGGAGATGGAGGAGCTTGGATGAGGGTCAAGGGAAATCCTGATCTCCGTCAGGGCTCCTGTCTGGGTTCTCTTGGGTATAGACTCTGTATTTTTTTAGACCCATCCTGATGCTGCTACCCTCTGCCTGCTGCTCAGCTTTGGCAGAGGGTCAGAGTAATGAAGGGGTTATATTTATCTGATCACCCCCTAATGTAGTGGTCCCTGGAAATAAATACATTCTTTTCCTTATGCCAGGGAGATTTTTGGCTTGAATTGTCAGTGTGAGCAGTGAGGGCTAAGGACCAGCTGGATATGGACCCTGTGCCATGTGTGCTGTCAGGTCCCTGGCGCTTCTTGGCTGTAGGCACAGGGCTTCCTGAGGCATGGATAGGGGCAACTCCTTGCCCGTGGAGGGCAGAGTGTGTGTGCTGGGGTGTCTTTTCGTTCCTGTGGTGCAGTAGCTGGGCAAGAGGAATGCTCAGCAATGGAACAATCGCCGTGTGTGTGCCTGTCCATGGTGTGTTTCCAGCTGCCCTCTGGTGGTTTGCAACAGAAGGGCTGAGATTGGAATTTGCCCCTGTTCCTGACGTCACATGCTCGTGAGAGGCTCCGCTGCCAATGGGACCTTCTGGAACAGGAGCTGGCGGGGTGGGCCATGGTGGGCTCGACTCCAGCAGTCCTCCGGGCCTCCTGGGTGACCTGCAGGGGTGTCTGGGTCACGGTGCTGTCAATAAAGCCTGATGAGGTGCTGAACAAATCGACTGTAAGGGTTCTACAGGTTGGTTCCTGCATGAGAAGTCACCTCGTGTTCCAAGGTGAGGGGTGGAGTTCTGGAGCAGGAAAATGCAGACTGAAGTCTCTACAGCAGCTTCTTTGTGGGCTCTCTGGTGAGAAATGGGCTTGAGCTCTGAAACACAGGTTTGCCATTGCCTTTAATCTCTTGCCATCAGTATTTGTGCTGAGATAAACTACATAAAATTAAACTATATATCTATTAAACTCAGATATCTGCTGAGTTCCTGACCTTTAGACTTGATGCATGTGTGAAAATACTTCTGTTAGTTTTGAATTTCCAGCTTTTCCTTGGTTTTGAAGAAATCAGGACCCTGCTGAGGGTTGTGTAGGGCAGCCAGGGGTGACTACCTGCACACATGAGAAGTGTGTGTGCATCTGCTCACTCCACTGCCCCTCTTCGTGCTACAACTCTCAGCCTGAAGTGCCTGTGTTAATGATATTTTCAGGATGATGAAATAAGGGAGAAGCCCTCATTTCATTAATGATGTGTGAGGGAGAAGCCTAAACCCCATGGTACAAGGGATGTACTGGTACTGTCTGTACAGTCCCTAAAAACCCCATCCAGAATTGGATATTTACTGTGTAGGGTTGTGTGCTGGCTTCTGTTGGGTGACCCCAGACCTGTGTGCCAGGGGTCTGGTGGGTGGTTGTTCCCCTGGGAGCAGCTACAGCAGGTGAGCTGTACCAAAACGTAGGACATCCGCAGGAACTGCACTCACATCCCAGGAAATGTCGCTGCTGGATAATCCAGCTCTTCTCTGTTCTGGATAAAAGTGATTCCTGCACAAGTGCAGGACTCTGACCTACCAATGCTCAGTGTGTGGGGTAGCATCAGCATCTCTTATTTTGGGGTGATGGTGCTCACCGAAAGTCTACCTGTAATTACATGGGAAGGAGAGAGAATTTCTTCCCATAGAGGGGAAAGGTTACTTTATCCAACACCCAGCTCTGGAAGGATGGGGATGTCGGAAGTGCTGCAAACGTCTTCCTTGAATTTAGCATCGGGCCTAGGCTGCTGTGCCATACATAGCTGTGATGACTTCCCTGTGCTCCCAATGATGCAGTTACAGCTGGAGGCAGCTTACCCAGGAGAAACACACATCTTGGCCCTTCCTGAATATTTTGGAAAGATCAGATTGGAGCAGAGGTTCCCTTGCCAGATGCTGAGGAAGCCTGTGGGTATCGTGCCCCCCCTCCTTCATTATTCTCTACTGGTTTGATAGTGTTTCTCTTCCTCTTCCCTTCAGGTGGGAACCTTCAAAAAGCGCTGTGCTCCTGATCTGCAGCTAGTCCTAGCTTGGATCATGTGTTTCCCAAATCTCCGCCCTCCCACCTTTCACAGTTGGGTATCCAAGGGGAGCTGGAGATGGTGGCACAGCACTGCACGCTTCCCAGAGCTCATAGCGGGGTGGGCTCCTCTTTGATGGTTTTTGATTTGTTTGCTGTCTGTCACCTGCCTGTGCATTCTGGGCTGTGGACCTTCCTTACATCCCAGGGTCAGCACAGGGTGAGAAGTAATTCCCTTTAACTGCAGCTGAGGCTAATGGGGGCAAAACTGCAAACATCAAATAATCGGGAGCTCGCAGGAGTTGAGACCTGGTGTCTTCCAGGTAAGGTAAGTGACTGCTTTGGTCCTCGAGTGTTTCAGCCCCCTCAGCCATGGCCTGGCAGTGCAGCCTGCTCCTTCCTTTCAGCCTGCATGTGGAGGTGCAGGAGTGTGCTGGGTCCCAGAAAGATGCTTGGATATATGTGGGAGCTTACAGCATGAGAAAGGCTTGTCCTGGAAACCTGCTCCAGCTTCTTTCCTTCTCTTGGGGAGAGTCTGCGTTGGGCACCACTTTTAGAAACTGCTGAGGCATCATCCTGGCAGCCAAGAGGCTCAGTTCCTGTGAGCCTGGTGAGCTCTGAGATCTGGCCCATGTCTGAGTGGTGCAGCTGCAGAGGAGAAGCCACTCCACTTTCTGGAAAGCAGAGCAGGCAGAGGCAGGAGAGCAGGGGGATGGGGGCTGTGGTGGGGCTGTGTGGTTGTTCTCTGCTTTTATCCAATATGTGGTTTTAAGAGACATTGGCAGCCCACTCTGGAGCACAACACCCCTGGCTTCATTCCTGGTGGTGGTGGTGCTGGGACATGGAGGTGGCTGCTGAAGTCATTGTTGATGGCAGGGGATACTTAGGAACCAAGGGGGTTGTTACTGCAGATCATAGAATCCTAAAATTGTTTGGGTTTGAAAAACCTTAATGGTAATTTAGTTTCAATCCCCCTCCATGGACAGGAATACCTTCCACTAGACCGGGTTTCTCCTGTCCAACCCAGCCTTGAACACTTCCAGGAACGGGGCAGCCACAGCTTTTCCAGATCCCTGGAGGCCTTTAGCCCTGCTTCAGAGCTGGAGTCTCTTGAGCCAGCAAAGGGTGAGGTAATGAGAGCCATGGGTGTGTCCGGGGTTGGATCCTGGTGGGAGATGAGGTCTGCTCAGCTTTCCAGCAGTGCTGTTTGACAGGAAGTGGAACTCAGTGGCTCCTATAGAGCGAATCAAGAGATTTGTGAGCACAACTGGTGTGACATGGGGCCCTTTACTCACTGTCGGGGTTTGCTGTGGGTGGAACAGTCTTGTCCTGTGTTGCCTCTGTTCAGCCCAGCTCACAGAAGTGCACAGCAGCTTTCCAGGGATCTGCCTCTGAAGCACAAGAAAAAGAGCCTTTTCCGTGAGGCTGAAATTCCCAGCTCATGTTCCGCACCAGGAGTGGGGCTCCGGCAGTAAACCAGGTGGGTATTGCTGTAGGCTTGGTGTTTTCAGGGCTGGGGTGTTTTTTGGGTTTGGGGATGAAGAAATGAGCCCACCAAGCTGTGGTGAGGCAGGCTGGCTGGCTGTGTGTTTAACCTCAGGCACATAAATCCAGGCTTCTGCACAGATTCTGGTGGTAGTACCCAAGCTCCAGGGATGCTGTGAGGCTGCAGGCCTTTTTCAATTTCCTTTGAATTAATGAAAAAGGGAAAACCGAAGGAAAACAAGTCTCCTTTGGCAAAGGAGGGCCAACCATCTCTAAAGGTGCTGGCTGATAGCTAAAGCCTGCTTAAAATAAACCTGAAATGCACAGTATCTTCTTCTTTCCTTGTTTGACATACTCATCACTGATTTGGGATGTGCTTGGATAACAGATGGGAATTTGTCACTTATGTGCAGTGGGGAACAGGTGGAGGTGGAGTTGGCTGCAGGAAATAATCTGGAATTTCACACTGCTGCTCAGCACGTGCGTCTCTGGGGCCTGTGCAGCCAACTTCATCATGGAGTCCCTTCCTCTGGTCATGGGGCTTTACCTGGGATCAAATCCAGCATTTGGGCTGGTAGTTTTCAATTTTCTTGTTGCATGTGGGGTTACTGCGTCACCCCTGAGCCTCTTTTTCTCCAGGCTGAGGCCCCCCAGCTCCCTCAGCTGCTCCTGGTCCCCCAGACCCTTCCCCAACTCTGTTGCCTCAATGTCTTTCCTGTCAGGAGGACCCCAGGATTTGAGGCAGGGCCTCACCAGTGCCCAGCACTCCTGCCTGCTCCTGCTTTGCCATTGGCCTCTTGCCCAGCTGGGCGCACACCGGCTCACATTCAGCACCCCCAGGTCCTTTTCTGCCCAGCAACTTTCCAGACTCTTCCCGTGCCTGGAGCACTGCCTGGCTTTGGTGTGACCCAAATTTAGGACCTGGCACTTGGCCTTGTTGAACCTTGTGCAATTGGCTTCGGCCCATCCATCCAGCCTGTCCCGATCGCTCTGCAGAGCATTCCTGCCCTCCAGCACATCCACACTCCCAACCCAGCTTGTGGTGTTGGCTGTGATAGTGCCACTGTAGCTGCCTGGGGTGGATTTTTGGGCTCCCACCACATAAACACAGCCCTCTTGCCCTGATGGATGTTGTTCCAAGCCGTGTTGCCCCAGAGCTGGGCTCTCATCTGCAGGATGCTTTGCAAGGTGCTGGTCCACCTCGCTGTCTTGGCTGCACCTCAGAGCATCAGTGGGCTGAGCGGGGATGCCGCTGTGCCCCAGGCAGAGGTGAGTCCTGGCTGTCTCAGGACAGCCCCTGTCAGATTGTCCGCAGCCCACTAGATGGCAAACATGTAAAGGCTTTGCTCGCTCCTGGCCAGCCCGGTCCCTGGCTCCAGTGCCAAGGAGGGGGCTGGAGGAGTTGGATTTCTTTTTGCTGGGGCTGTCGGCACCAGCAGCCACCGGCTGTGGGTCCAGTGCAATCATTTACATTTCCAGCTCCTTTGTATAACATCAATAGCGGGGCGTGCACAAACTGCTGAGCTGTTTACAGCTGTGCCGGGGCTGTGGCATCGGCCGAGTGAGCCACATCCAGCTGTGCTCCCATTGCTGCTGCTGTTGGTTTTGGCTTCCTCCAGATGAACCCAGCCCTGCTTTACAGAGGACCAGGAGGAAGAGGAGAGAGGCTTGAGGGTTTAGTGGGGTAGTTTGTTCCACTGACTGTGCTCAGCACTGTGGGTTTCCCCGAGTCTCCCTGGCTGCTAAGCAAGCACATCCTCAGCCGCTGTTTGCCCTGACGCTGTGTCCCTGTGGAGTGCTTCGTGGTACTCCCTCGGGTACCCCGATCCAAGACCTCATTGCAGTCCATAGCTTCCTCACGAGGTGCAGCGGAGGGGCAGGTGCTCTCTGGTGACCAGTGGCAGGACCTGAGGGAATGGCATGAAGCTCTGTCAGGGGAGGTTAAGACTGGGTGTTAGGAAAAGATTCTTCCCCTAGAGCGTGGTTGGGGCACTAACAGGCTCCCCAGGGAATGGTCATGGTCCCAAGGCTGCCAGAGCTCCAGGAGCATTTCCAAGAGCATCCATGATGACGATGCTCTCAGGCACCGGGTAGGATTGTTGGGGTGTCCTGTGCAGACCCAGGGGCTGAACTTGATGATCCTTGTGGATGCCTTCCTGCTCTGGATATTTGATGGTCCAGGGTGGGTAGAGTGCTGCCCAGACACCCTGTCCATCTCTGTAGATGTCCCTTCAGTGCTGTCCCCTGTTGTCTTTAGCCCTTGTGAACCTGGGGTGGTTTGGCTTCTTTGGTCAAAGGAAGTGCCATAAGTTGGATGGGACAAACCTATCTGAGGGAGCACACTGCCAGCAGACCAGTGCCCTCTCTCCAGCTTAGGCTTCTGGCCCTTTTGCCTTTCTTGCATGAAGGGACGGTGCTGCCTGAGTTTCCAGGCTGGGACTTTTCCTTTGAAGTTTGGCGAAAGAGTGGGAGCACCTTCTGTCTGCTGAGAGTGCTGAAGCTGGAGTCTGCCAAGCTGACAGGTGTCACGGGACATGGAAGAGCTGCTACCAGTTACAGATACTGGCCAGGGAACATGGGGACGTGGCTGTTGCTGCAGCAGAGCAGGAGACTTTTGAGATGCCTCAGTAATTCAGGACTTGATGGATGCAGGCACTGAGGTGCCTCTGAAAATCCCTCCAGACGTTAATCTGTATGATGAGGAGCTGAAATACCTTTGAAAACCTGGCTGTGGTGTCTGTCTGGAGCTCAGCTGCCATGACTAGAGAGCATCATTGCTTTGAAGACGGGATTATGTCGCTTGAGGGGCTTTTAAAAGTGTGAGCTTTGACCTCGTGCCATGATCAAGCCTGTCCTGTTCCTCAGCCCTGTCTGAAGACAGAATAGGGCATGATTGGCCTGGGGCGACCTGGTGTGACTGAGGTGTGTTCAGATACACTCCTAACCCTGACAGGAAAGAGGAAGGGTCTGGACCATGTGATGTGTCCAAGTGCTCATGGGATGTGTGGAGTGCATATTGTGCCACCCTTCAGTGATGAACTTGACAGTGAGTGCAGAAAAGCCTTCACATGGTGCCATGGGCATCTGCTTTTTCACAGTAACCCAGACTGGTTTGGACTGGAAGGGGCCTTAAAGCTCATCTTTTTCCACTCCCCCACCATGGGTAGGGACACCTTCCACTATCCCAGGTTGCTCCAAGCCCTGTCCAACCCAACCTTGAGTATTTCCAGGGATGGGGCAGCCACAGCTTCTCTGGACAACCTGTGCCAGGGCCTCCCCACCCTCATGGGGGAGAATGTCTTCCTAATGTCTACTCTCTTTCAATTTAAAGCCATTTTGCTCTAGTCCTTCCTGGGGTCCTTGCCCACTGCATGGTGCAGGCTCTCCTCTGCAGTTTGATTCCTGGCTCAACCTCCCTCATTCAACTGTCTTCCCCTTACTCTGCTCCCCTCAAGTTTCATCCTGCCTTGGCTTCAGCCCGGCTCCAACATGGGTTAATCTCTCAAACTATTTCTTACAAACCCACCCAGACAATGGATGATCATGGATCTCCGCCTCCTTTCCCCTTCTGTGACCTACAGCAATTTAGGTTTGAAAACAATAGTCCTGGTCTAACAGACCTGATTTCATTCTCAGGAAGATTGCAGCTTTGGTTGTAAAGATAACTGAGTTTGCATGGGAGGCTCCAGCTCTGCAGAACGTGCAATTTGCTGTTGTGGTGTTTAAAACTTCACACAGCACACTGCGAATTGAGGGTGCTGCTTGCTCAGCCTGCTGCTTCTGTCCTGTGTGGGGCAACCTGATGAAGATGGGGAATCTGGTGGCAGAGGGTTAGCTGAGGCTGTGGCCTCCCTTTCCAAAGCACAGAGGCTCAGGACACTGCCTCCAAGACAGAGTTTTAGGATGGGAAGGGGATGGAGCACTGACTGACTCTGTTGTGGGGAGTTCCAGGGTGATGGCAACTGCTGAAAACATTTTGAGCCAACTACAATGCCATTACTGGAGCCAAGAGTGATGTCCAGTGCCCTTTCCCAGCTTTAAATCTGTGGAAACATTTGTTCGTGTACTCAGAGGTGCATTGCTGATGCAGTGATGCCAAGGTGGTTGTTGTGTTGGAGGTGGAGGTAAGTCTGGCTCCCACATTTGCCATGACTGGCAGAGTCACAGCCCACCCCTAGCACCCCAGTTTTGTTCCAGGTGGGCTCTGCACAGGCAGCATGAGTGAAGCCAGATTGCCAGTCTATTCCTTGCCTGTCCCCTGCTTCTGAGGAGGGACATCTAGCTGTGTACTGATAACGGAGCCCCTGAGCTACAGCCATGCTAATCCCTGTCTTTGTGCGCTGGTTTTGGCTGGAGTGGAGTTAACTGCCTTCAGAGTGTCTGGTGTGGGGCTGTGTTTTGGATTTGTGCTGAACACGGGGTTGATAATAAAGAGATGTTTTTGTTATTGCTGAGTGGGGCTTACACAGGGCCAAGGCCTTTTCTGCTTTCCATAAGGCCATGCTGGGGAGGAAGAGTGCATGGGAGGCTGGGAGCAGGCACAGCCAGGACAGGTGACTCAAACTGACCAAAGGGATATTCCAGACCACATGACATCATGTGTCTGCATATATCTGTATCCATATAGATACATGTATGTAAAGCAGGAGGGAAGAAGGAGGAAGGGGGGCACATTTCGAGTGATGGCGCTCGTCTTCCCAAGTAGCATCCCCGTGGGATGGGGCCCTGCTCTCCTGGAGGTGCTGAGCACCTGCCTGCCCATGGGAAGCAGTGAATTAATTCTGTTTTTCTTTGCTTGTGTGCATGGCTTTTGCTTTCCCAATTAAACTGTCTTTATCTCCAGCCACGAGTTCTCCAGCTTTTACCCTTCCAATTCTCTCTGCAGTCCCGCTGACGGGGGAGTGAGCAAGTGGCTGCGAGGGGTTTGGCTGCTGGCTGGGGTTAAACCATGACAACGTGCCAGATGCCTTTTATTACTGTCTTGGGTGGAGTTAGGAACTGTCATGCTGGACAAGCGTGGTGGCACCCTGCAGGTCCTACCACAGCTGGAGCTGTAGAGGAGATTCCATGCGCTGTATGTTCATTGCCAGACCCCCTTGGCTCTCAGCACTGACCCCCAAGGCACCCCAAGAAAGCTGGGGGGGATCTGGGCTCCTTCCTGGGTCCCTGAGCAATCCTGCAGCTTTGCATCAGTGATGTACAGGTCCAAAGACCAACACTAGGTCCCAGAGTCTTGGAAAATGAGGATGAGTAAGGGGGAGAACATGAAAACAAGTGACACTATAGGAGCCACTGCTGGCTCCAGTGACCCATGGGCATGTCTTGGGACCAGGGTGCTGATTTGGGAAGGTCTGTGTCATCGTGTTTTCATTCCTGGGAGCAGCTCAGGGAACCAGGGCTCTCATATGCAGCTGGGTCTGTCAGTCTTTTGATACTGTCCCATCCAAAATGCCCCTGAATCTGCTCGCTGAGCTTGCCAGCTCTGGCTCCTTGCCTGCTTCCCTCCAGAGGGCTGCTTGGAAGGCACAGGCATGGGCAGAACGAGCACTTACATCTGTCCTGATGTCACTGCAGTGACAACAAGGATCATTTTGGTCACTGTGGGTGCTGTCAAAGCTTGAAAGACCAAACACCCCCAACACAGCCAACACCAGAGGATGACACCCAGCTGGCTGGCTGTACATATATTGGCATCTCTGGCTGGGAGGTTCTCTTCTGTTTTGTGGAGGTGCTGGCATCTGGGAACCAAGACAAAATGGAAACACAGTTTTTTCCAAGCTCTCACAAGCCTGAGCAGTGGTTGCAGCAGGTCCCTAATTCCAAGGGCATCATGCATTCTGTCTGCAACTGTGGCAGTGCTGGGTTAATCTGCTCTGTGGCACGGCTGGTCAGTCCCAGCTGGCCTGGAGTTTGGGGTAGACTCTGTTCAGTCATGGCTTTCAGAAGTTTATTCCTCTGTGTCCCTGGCTCTTTCCTTGTCCCTGAAGACCTGGTGTGGGTAGGGTGGGAATCTGATGGGTAGATGTTCTAGGAGATCAGCTGCCTGCACAACATTCCCAAAATAAGCTGCCACTAGAGACCATCTCCAGCCATGTTTTGTACGTGCGGCTTCCTTCATCCTCCTGTCCACCCTGCTGAGGATGAGACCCTGGGGATGTGGCAGGAGCCCAATCCCAGCCACTGGGCACTCTGGAATACACTGAGGAGACACTGAACCACAGAACCACAGAGAGGAGCCTGGGTCCCTTTGTTGTCACACGATGTCCCTGGAGAGGAGGGGCCTGGTTTTAACCCATTTCACTCAAAATTGTGATGTGCCTCAGAAAAGCCTGTCCACCATGCTTGCGCTGCAGCATTGAGTGATTCTAACATGAGCAGAGGCCCTGGCTGAGTGCCAAAACCCTGCCAGGGACTGTCACCAGACCCAGGAACATCCCTGGCTCCAGAGGGGATGGGTTGATCCTTGTGGTGACCCACCAGCCTGCATCCCAGCAGTACCTAGCCAAGCAGGGCTGGGGCAAGGGGGCCCAGCAGCGTTTTCCCCCTTTCCCCAAGTTGTTATTTCAGCTGCTGGAGCCTCGGCAGGGCTGATAAACACCCTGCAGGTGCCGTTTGCAAGTGCCTTCTCCATGAAACACCCCTGTGCCCTGGCTTGGGGTTCCCCTGCCGCCTGCCCCCCACCCTCACGCCTCTTCCAGAGGCCCCCGGGATAGGCTCTGCATACACAGACCCTTGTACTTGCCTCCCTCCTGACCTGCTGGGTAACAGAGGCTGCTTTTCTGTCGGCGTAGGAGCCGGTGGCAAAGCTCAGCCTCAGCCATCGCGCTCCAGCCCTCCAGGGCTGCCTCTTAACCTGGAGAAGCAGTGGGTTATTTGTGTTGCTCTTGGCAGGGACACCCTGGCCCTCCAAAATGCACGGAGGTGTGGGGCACGGGCCAGCCTGTGCTGTTTGTGTTGGACCCGCCATGCTGGGAATTTGTTCAATTCGGCTGCTAATTGCTTCTGAAGTGTGGGGCCGTGTCAAACGGATGTGTGATGGGGACAGCAAGCGTGGCTGGGGAGGAAGGCTGGCCTCATGCTGTTTTGCTCGGTGCTCTCAGAACTTTGGTATCTCACCTCTCCTGGCTGCATCAGCCCCAGTGAATCTGCAGGGAGTGGAGGTGTTTTGGCTGTGACCCTTTTTCTCAGGAGCGCTCGTATGGAGATGTGGTGCTCTGTTTTTGGAGGAGAGAGAGCAACCCCCTTTCTTGCCCCACATCAACTCTTCTGGGATGGAGAGGGGGAACTGGTGGGGAAGGGGCTTTCCCAGCCCCAAACCCCCATGCTGAGCCCTGCTGGTTCTTCCTGCATCGGCTCAACCAGGTTTGCTCTCGTGATTGTTTGTAATTCCCACAGTGCTCTGACTGGTGGGAATGGTGGCTGGGAAGGACAGGAGGTGGGAATGAAGGATTTTGTCCCACAGAAGGGCTTCTCCCTTGCTCACGCATGAGCTGGGCGCCTCCATTCCTGTCCTTCCTGTGTACCTGGTCCCTTCCATAGCTTCGGGGCTGGGGTGCTGGTAGAGTTCACTCGCCGTGATATGAGCCCAGTTGAGGGCAAGCAGGAGTGGAAAGGCCTTGAAAGCACCACCGTGTGTGTGGTACAGAGTGTTTCTGCAACCTCCAGGCATGCGAGCACCCAAACCCTGGATGCTGGTTGTGGGGTGCTGAGCATTTACCTTTGCAGGCTGGACACAGCATCGTTCCACTTCGAGCAGGTCAGCTGCACCACGGTTTCTTGTAGCATCAGCTGTCCGTCCTGGTGGGAAGAGATGTCCTTTCCCAGAGCTGGGTGGGATCAAGGGCAGGGGGAGGTGCTACCAGGTGCTATCCTGGCCTTGGGAAGAGGCCACCAACCCTACCACCATCTTTCATGCAGCCATGACCATGCTGCTGACCCGAGGCATGTTGACCCCAGGGCAGTGTGCAGGGAGAGGGCTCTGTACCAGGTCAAAGACTCAAAACCCCAGGCAGACTCAGGTCTCTGGGATGGACATGGTCCCTTAGTCCTCTGAGATTTAGCACTATTACTTTGAGCCTCTGTGGCCTAAACCAGGATACCTGTGCTGTGGCTCCATCCCTGCCTGGCTTGCTGCCCTGCTGGCCTCCAGCCTGCCGTCCTGCCTGTGCCCTCTCCCACCCTTCTCTCCCTGCCCCTGCTTTCCTTCAGTAATTGTCCTTTAAAAGCCCAAACACCTATTGTCCAAACGGGGATTAAGCACCATCTGTACAAACTTTGAGGCCATTTTTGGTGACTGGAAGGAAACAGATGACTCAGAGAGGCATTGCGACACAGATCGGCTGAGACCCTGGCTGAGCCAGAGGATCTCAGTGGAGCAGCCCTGTTAACCCAGGCACCTCCCGGAAGCCTTTTGAGGCTCATGGCAGAGCAGCCAGCAGCAGCTTTCAGAGGGATGTGGGATCCCCCCTGATTTGTGAGCTGTTTCCAAACAGCCATCCCTCATGGCAGAGCTGTGGTCCATCTGCTCCCACTGTTAGCTCCTGAGATCTGGTTTGGTGTGGTGCTGATGAGCAGGAGATGCAATGTGTGGGCTTCATGGCAGAACTCTCAGGCCAGGAGCTCCACGGTTAGTGCAGGACCTCCCAAGATCTTCATGCTGTGGCCCTTTCCCTCAAGATGGTGACCAAAGATTGGTGAAGGTGGCCCTGGAAGAAGGTGACAGCATCCACTGATAGATGTTGGGAGATGTCTTCTCATGGGAGCAGAAAAATTGTGCTCAAGTTGCTTCTCCCCACACCACCTCACCTGCCGTGTACATGACACGTTTCCATAGCCCCTTGAGACTGGGAAGGCATCCAACCTGAGGACATGGTAGTGGTGCATGGCAGACAGGCACAGCCAGGCTGCTGGCTGTGGTGGCCCAGGAGTGAGGAGCACTTAGCCAAAGTAGGATATCCAGCAGGATGTTTTGCAGGCAGCAGCAAAACCATGTTTTAGCAACTCCAAGAAAAATCCCCTTTGATCCTGTGTCCTGAAGGAAGTTAGGGGAAACAAAACAGATTAAGGTTGGGAAGACTGAGTGGATTAGATGTTTTGGAGGATTAGAGATGAGTTAGCTGATCCCATGATTACAGGAGGTAGATCTGGGTCCTGAGGAGTGCAGGCCACAACTAAGCCCAAGGCAGTGAACAGGGATCCCTGGTGATGGATGTGAGAATGAGGAGTGAAGTGCTCCTGATTTTTGTATGTAGGGGAACTGTAGCTTGCACCTTCTTCCCTTTGCTTGCTGTGTTTGCTGTTCTCCAGCTCCACCATGGCTTGTTTCTGGCTTGCCTGGGCTCTGCTGATGTGCAAGATGTGATGCTGGAGCAGCTTTGAGCTCAGATCCAACAGTGAGGATGAGGCAGGGCTGGACTTTGGGTGATGGCAGTGGTATGGGAGGAGCGTCAGGAAAATGCTCCTCATTTGGGAGTGTTTTGCTCACCTCCTGCTCATGGTGCTGTCCATATTCACTGCATTGGGATGGGAAACTGGTGTGAGATATGCTGGGGGTATGCACATACCTGAATCTCGTATCCTGTGCACAGCTCAGGGCCTTCATATCCTGAGAGGTGATGGCTGGGGCAAGAAATAAGTAGGTCTCAACAAGGAGCTGTGATTAAGACAGCTTTACACCACAAGTGAGGCCTAGACAGATACAATACTGCCAGAAGTTGGTAAAACTATTAGGCAGAGCTTAAGTAAAATGATCTGAAGACAGTGCTAAGGCAGGTGAGATTTTGCTTGGCTTAACACACAAAACAGAGAAGAAAAGGAGAAGAAAGAATTTCCCCTGTGAAAGTCTCAGCTAGTTCAATTTCCAGTGATAGTCAAAGAGTTAAAGCGATATATTGGGAGTTATGAGTGTTTATCTAAAAGAAAAGTGGCAGGTGAAAGGGATAAAATAACACAGTTTGTAAAACAATGCAATATGTTTGAATTATCCAAGGATCAGAGTAGGAATTTGGAAGGTAATATTGGATAGAAGGAAATGAGAAATGGAGACAGAAATAGGATGGGGCAAAACCAGCTTGAGGTGGCTTTCCTATTGGTTACTGCAAAGGAAAAAAAGGGGTTGGTATCATTAGGACCACTGTGAATTTGTCTGTTAGAGGGGATTTTTTTATACTTTCAGAGTTAAGCTCAGGGCCTCTGCTGTATCAGGGTGCAGAACAGACCCTTCTGAGCTGGGTTTGGCTGGAAAAACATGTGCAGAGTCTGTTACTGTGCTCAGAACGTCCCTGGACATGGCCCTTGTACTCAGATGACCTGTGGAACACCCAGCGCCATTCCTGACTGAGTGCTGCATCCTTCTTTCCTCCTCAGCGTGCTGGGAGTGCTCAGCCCCATGGCAGAATTGGGTTCCCTGCAAATCTCCGGTGGGCAGAGCAGTTCTCCAGCAGTGATGAAACAGCTGCTCTCTGTCTGCCCAACCAGGTGCTTCTGCTCTTGCCCCTGTAGCACTGGGAGGTTTTCTTCATGGGGAAGCACGTGGGCAAATGGGTCTTGGCACAATGGGATGCAGCTGGGAAACTGCTCTGCTAGGAGAGCTTGGGCACTTCCAAAGGCTGCTCTTAAACTGTGGCAGAGCCGCACAGGAAGATTTCAAATACATGTGTCCCACTGCCCTCACTCTTAATTGGCTTTTACAACCTTGTCTCCACCTGCTCTCCAGGCACCATCCCCACTGGCCTGGAGAACTTCTCCTGGGCTGTTTGCTTGGTTCTGGGATGTTCCCAGCTTATGTTGGCTGAGAAACTCAGAGAGTGCTTGGGAAACTGGCAACACCTCCACCCCTGCCTCTGCTCGGAGCCTTCTGCCTGGACAGCTCTGAAATCTCTGTTTGCCTCCTCAGCCATATCTTCATCCTGGCCTCTGCTCCCCTCATTGGGATGTTGTCTCCAGCACCATCACCTGCCAAAGCCCTTGGATGGCAGCTCTCTCACAGGCCTGGTGTTGGAAGATGCTCTCCCACTCCGTGAGTGCCTTCTCTTATTGTGGCTTCTGTGCCTTTGGCACTCACCAAGGAGACCAGGACTGTGTTCTAACCTTTGTGGGGTTTGCAGGTACAATGATAGGCACCAGCCTTCTCTGACCAAGAGAAGGTAAAGGAAAAGGTCTAATGGCAATGTGAATTGATGCCTTGACTTCCTGAACCTGCAGGCAGCCCAGAGCTGGGGCTCCAAGGTCACCGTAATCCCAGTGGCATTCCTTGCCAGCCTGACATTTCCTAGCTGGGACACATGGAAAACTGAGATGACAAAGTGGCTTTATTGAGGGAAAAAAGTCACAAAGGACTGATTTATTTTGCATCTAACTCAGTTCTGAGGTCCTCCCAGATGTGCTGGCTTTCTTGATGGAAATTAAATGGTTGCATATTTTTCAGGTGGCCAGGTAGCAGAGCACTCATCCCAGACCAGGTCCCAGATGAGCAATCTGCAGGGCTTCCACTGCTGCTGCTTCACTTTGGTTGTTCTGCCTTTCCCCATGCTCATCTCAAAGTTCTCTTTTCTTCACAGTATCCTGGAGGTCTGGTCTGTCCCATTCTTCCCTTGTGGTCCCAGACCCCTTTAGAGTGTCATCATTCTGCAGTGGTTGTCCAGAGAATCTGTGGCTGCCCCATCCCTGGAAATATCCAAGGCCAGGTTGGATGGGATTTGGAGCAACCTGGTCGAGTGGAAGGTGCCCCTGCCCATGGTGGGGGGTGGAATGAGGTGAGTTTTAAGGTCCCTGCCAGCCCAAACCCACTGTGATTCTGTGATCTTCATGGTGTCCTCCAAAGTGGCTGCAGGCAGACCAGCACTTTGTATTGGCCTCATGGAGCTTGTCTTTGCAATGTCTGTTACCCCTGGTAATTCTGAGATGCCACGTGAATACTGATGTTCCCTTTCCCCACTCCAGAATTCCATGGTTTTTCACTCTTCAAATTAAGCTACGTAGTAACCACAGTGCCTTGACCCTCTGCACTGCTCTCAACATATTCTATATTTCTGTGGTCATTCTTGGACATCGTGCTTTACAGCCAAGTTTAAGGCCTCTATAACCCTGCTATGTTTAATTTTCTGCACAACTTCCTTCCCGGACAGTAGCTCAACAAGCAATTCTGCAGCACAACGGGATGCCTGGACTGTTTTTTCAGAAGCAGCCTGAAAACTCGCTTTTAATGTTCTAATCCTTGGGTTCAAGACCTATTTGCTGATGAACTTCTATACACCATCTTCCTCTCCTTCATCTTCCTACATCCTTTTCTGGCCACAGCAATTTTTCTGACAGTTCCTTGACATGTGGTGGGCTCATGCATCTCTTGTTTCTGAATCAGCAAAACAATGATGGATGTGCAGGTAGTTGAAATCATCTTGCAGACCAAAGGATGTGAGCTGGAGAAGCCAATGGCCTCTCAGATTTTAGTGTAGGGAAGAAGCCACAGTCCATTGAGCTCTGAGTTGGTGAGCAAGCAGTAGGTTCACGTACCTCTGTGAGATCACCTGTAGGCACCTGGGGATGATGAGACAGGTGAGAGGCGAGCAGCCATCGCAGTTCCAGTTCCTGTACTACAGTCACAGGTGAAGACAGGTTACCTACCTGCTGGTTGCCTGGTTTGCCACCCTGCTTGAGTCTTCCTTTGGAAAGGGCTTTAGGTGATGGTGAGACCTTCTTGTGGACTGAGTTTTGGCTCAGGGAACCTGAGACACCTGAAGAGACAGGCCATGGCGTTTTCCAACCCCTGGTTATTAACCCTTGCCTCACAACCCTCTGGGTAAAGAATTTCTTCCTAACATCCCATCTAAATCTCTCCTCTTTTAGCTTAAAATTGTTTCCCGTGGTCCCATCACTATCTGCCTGTGCAAATTACTGGAGCAAAGCTATGTTGAAGCAACAACTGTCCTAGACCAGAGCTGGGAGGGTCAAGTGGGCTCAACAGCCACTGGAGGGGTTTGGGGTGAGTTAATTTTTTGCACTGCTGAGCAAATTATTCTAATTAAGGCATGCAATTTGTGCTTTCACTTGTGGTGATGAAGAGCTGGAAGGAGAGGATCCTGATGGATCATTTAGCTGCTTTGGAGCAAACACCTGGTGTTGAGGCAGTGCCAGAGCAGCTTGGGGATCCACAGTGCGTGGAGCTCACCCAGGCAACACTCCTTGCACATGCACTTGAGGAAATACTAATGGTCAGATCTGGGATGGGAGAAGAAATGTGTTGCCACGTCTGGAAGCCAACCTAGGAGAGATCATAGCTCCTGAGGACTGAGCACAGGCACAACAAAGAGGCTTGCATGTGGCCGCATCTCTGGGTCCCTGAGTAGGAGCTTGGTGGCTTGGTGGCTGCAGAGACACCCTGGGCATACCTGTGAGGGATGAGAAGGGCAGAGCCTGGTGCAGGTGCTGCTCAAGCACCAGATGTTAGTGTGGTCCAGCCTAAATGCTGTGATGCAGGGCCTGATCCTCAGCCCAGCTCCTGCCCCTTCCTCCCCTCCGCCCACACTGAGCATTACAATTCAGTCCAAGGCAGGTTGCACAATTTATTTTCCTGTGCTTAAAGCAGGATTTTGGCAGTCAGGGTCGGGAGGCCTCTCTGAGGAGCGCTGGCTGGGCGCCCTCCTGCCGTCACGGTATCACGCTGCTGTCAAAGGCCCTGCTCCGCCTGGTGTCTGTCCCTCAGCACGGCCTTGTGCTGCAGCCTCGTGCTGCTGAAGGACACTTCACACGGCCAAGGCACCACTGACATCTTCAGCAAGTGCAGGTGGAAGTGATGCTCACCCCAGCGTGGATTCTCCTGTGCCAGACTGATGTGAAGCCCATCATTGCCAATTACTGTGGTGTGGCAGCCCTAAGGAGGACTGATCCTCTTCTTTACCTACCCATGCGGTGAGACACCATTCTGTCCTCTTTGGTGGTCCTAGACTCTTCTTTCCTGCTGTCTCCATCACCTTGCTTCCCTACAGCCAGCTGGTAAACTCTTGTGGATAAAGGGAGAGAAGGAGATAGAGGAGAATTACTGTGCTCATTGCTGAGGGAATATGCAAATGGATTTGCTGTAATGTTCACTGATGGTGTGAGGGAGGGAAAGGATGCAAGTGCTAACTGATGCTCCATCAGCATCATTAATGTCACTCATGGTGATTTAATTGCTTTGCAAGGAGCAGTGGGTGAGGCTGAACATGCCTCAGGGAGGGAAAATGAGATAGTTGGGAGTGATGGAAGTGTCCATGGCCAGTAAAGGGCATGAGGGTGATGTGGTCAAAACAGCTGGAGAAAAATACCAGCTCTGCCCACATGCTTGGCCATGCCGTGCTTGGACTGGATCCGGGATGGAGATTTGGGAAAGGTGAAGACCAGAGCTTGAAAGGGCTGAGGCTGAAGGTACCTGACACATGGATGGATTTTCCAGTAGAAAAGGCAAAGAAAACAGAACCAGAACATGGTGATAAAGCTGGGAGTTTGGGGAATGGGAAAAAACCATGGACTTACCCATTGGAGCAGGGTGGACAGGACTTGGAGGTGATGTCCTGTTTTTGCCATGATGATCCTGAGTTGGCAGTNGGGGGGGGTGTCAGCTTGTGAGTTCTCAGAGGAGGGATGAACTTAGTAAGGAGAGGGTGTTGGGGGGCTGAGGATGAGGACCTAGTGATGGGCTTGTGGGGCTGGAATGGGGCCAAGCATGGTGCAGGATGCAGAGGTGGAAGAGGCAGAGTGTGATGTGGTCTGATGTGTGTGGGATGCAGGGGACAGGCTGAGCAGGTGGGGGGCATTGCAAGAGGAGGATACAAATATCCTGCTCTGTCTATGGTCACAGAGAAGCCAGTATCTCCCTACATTTTGTTTCAGCAGGAGAGTGAGGCATCTTTTGTTTCACTGGAGACAGTCCCTAACCTGAGGCTGAAGCTGGAGAGGGGAAGTGCTGGAGGAGTGGGATCCGCCAGTGAAAGACAGGAGCTGTTGGAAGTAAGGGTTTTTGGGTGGCTCAGGCGTCATTTTCGCCCATCCTACCATCCTCTTTCTGCAACAACATAAACTTAACAAAACATCCCTCAACCCCTGCCACCAGAGAGGCCAAAGGGAGAGAAGACATTGATTTTACCATAAGCCTATGGGGAAAGATGAGCTTTGAGAGCACACAAATAGAGAGCTACAGCTAAAGAAAGGAGACAAGGCAGAGGGAACACCCGGATCCAGCAGCAACACCTGCTGAAGTAAAACTCCAGACTGTAAGGAACAGTATGAAAAGGATGCAGCCACTGCTTCTGGCTTGGGGAAGGACAAGGGACAATCAAAATACGCTGGCTGTGGGCAGGTTGCAACACATCTGGCACTGCATCCCCTCCAAATCCAGCAAAACGCAGCACAGGGATGAAGGCAAAAGGCACCAGGTCCCTGACTTGGCATCTATAGGCAGTCCTTGCCTCCTCCCAGCTCAAATGCACCTCGAGCCCACTGGCAGGATGCTTCCAGCAGCACACAAGGGAGCTGTGGCTCCTTGGCTGCGGCCAGGGCAGGGGAGCACTGTTCTAAGCAGATGGATATCGATGCCCTCTCCACAGGAGGAAGTCACAGAGTTACTGAAATCTAAAATAAGTGGCCTCTTCAGCCAGTGGTGTGTTAAGTGGTTAAGGCAGAAGCAAGCTGTGCTTCCACTGATGGGAAAGCAGGGATGCAGCCTGTGGTGCAAACACCAGCATCTCCTGAGGAGAGACAGGAGGAGGGACAAGAAGAGCCTTAGAGTTCCCTTTGCATTGTCAGGAGGCACCATGTGGGTACCTCTCTTCCCAGCTAAGGACTCTTGGGACGACACCAGCAACCATGAGGTGTTTGCAGCATGCTATGGTTTTACACAGCCCAGTGGAGCTGATTTCAGGAGAGGAAAACCCCATGGCTTGTTCAGCACAAACTCGTTATTTAATAGACAAAGTAAATATGAAAAGGCATTTCCCACTCCCCGCTCTGGTGTTGAAATTTACAGTTATGAGAAGAGCCAGAGTGCTGCAGAGCCAAACTACCCTTGGGTGGCATTTGCAGGGCTTAGCTTTCATTGCAGCTTGAAAAAATCCCATGTGCAGAGACTATCTCCACGCTGGTTTGGATTGTCTTGTTCAGCTTTGGCCCTCATCCTGGATGGACAAGGAGCAGAAGACTTGGCCAACGGCCTGAGGTCTGTGACCTCCTCTGCATGAGCTGGGAAGAGGAAGAACAGCCTCTAAAGTATTTGAGGATCTGCAGCCTTGGGGGGCTAAAGAGATGGAACCAGGGGAGGCAAAGCTTAGGTCCTCCCCTTAATGCTGCACCCAACTGAGAGAGGCAAACCCTGCCCTGATGAGGAGACCTCTGGTTTGCACTGAAATGGATCAATCCACGGTGCTCCACCTCAGGGCCTACCTCAGGGCCTCTCTCTCCACCACCTGGCGCACTTTGCTGGAGGTTTATTTGAGCTGGTGTTGAACAGGCAGGAGGGAGGCAGCTGGGGTGTGCTGGGGGTTGTCCTGGTGCAAGCCTCCCTTGCCCTGCACTGCTTGCACTCAGTTGTCAGCAGATGGTGTCTGGAGACCTTCCAGCGACCACAGGCTCTCCCCCAGCCCATCACTGCCACAGCACAGATGGGATTTCACACACGTCTGTGCATTCCCCCCACCCTTCCCCTCTCAAGGAAGAAAAACAAGACTGCAGGTTTTGCAGGGACCCCCTCCTTCAGCCGGGATGGTGATGGCCACAGCTCTGGGCTTTCCTGGACCATGCAGGGAGGGCTTGGCAATGCCACCCTGTGCTGACTCCTTGCCTGTTGGCTTGAGGTGCCATTTTGAGGTTTTTCCCTGCTTCCCTTTTGCTTCTTGACTTATAGACCAGTGGGTGAGGGAGAGAGGAATTGGTTCTCTTTCCACCTCCCCTCGCAGTGCCCCTCTGCTTATTAGTTCTCCAAATATTTCGTACTGCAGCCCAACAGCAAGGACTCTGCACTAACCCAGTCCCAGGCAGAGGGAAGCCAGAGTGGGCAGGACAGCGCCTTATGCTCATGGCAGCGTCCCAGGGAGCACGACAGGACAGCTGGGGCCCTGCTGCGCTGAATCTCTGCAACCACAGCACACATGGCAGCACCCTCTGGCTGAGCCCTTTTCCTGTGCCTTCCAAAGGGTGAGACAGCGACAGCGGCGGAGCATGAGCATTCCCTCACCCCCAACGACTGCTCCACTTTATACTTTTGCTTTTCTCAGCATCCAGCAGGATGGGGACTGTCCCCCAGAGCCTTCTTGAGTGAGAACAGGCGTGTGGAGGAGGAAGAGGAGACCTGTTGTGTGGGATGCATGCGAGGTGGGGTCAATTATGGGACAGAGGAAAAGAAATCCACTTGGATTTTCTCTCATCAGCTCCCAGCTCCATTAAGAGTCAGTGGATTGCGGTATCACCGCCCTTCACTGCCTCCAGGGGAACCAGGTGCTGCAGAAGAGATGGGGGAAAGGGAGATGGTGGGACCATCGTGTCCTCCAGTAGCCTTGGGCAGCCACTGAGGAGCTTCTGTAAACCCGAGCAGCCACTGGAACTGCTCCAAAATCCATCCAATGCTCAGGAGGCCTTCGAGCACCCCACAATGAGGAGGTGCAGGGGTGTCCCACACTGCCCTCATAAACTGATCACCCTGCGTGGACTCCAGGAACTTAACTCTTGGAGGACAGTGCCACTCTGTCACCACCTGCCTGTCCCTTGCCGTGCACCTGGTTGCACAGGCTGGCTGCGCTCTATCCCCTCCTGAGGCTTAGCCAGGGCGATGATGCTCCAGGATGCTCAGCACGTGCCTTAAAAAAACAAAAACGACTGCGATAGAAGATTTCAAATGCTGCACTACCCTCGTCTTAAACACTTCTTGTCTGCAGCGCTCCAGAGGCAGCAGGAAACCATCCGATGGGAGCTGGCATCACACAGGTCCCCAGCCAGCCAGAGAGCAAATGTGCCCGCTGGCACAGGACACCAAGGGCCTCTGGATTCAGCAGTAAATACAGCAAAGCAGACAAAACAAAATAAAAAAAAGCCAACAATGATCAATTTTTTGAAACTTTAAATATTTTTTTCTTTAAAATCTGTTTTTCTCTGTGGTTCTGTCTCTGTAAAGAGCTGTGCTCTCCCTGCAGCATCTGGGTCACTTCCTCAGTCCTGGCTGTGGGGCAAGGGAGAAGCAGGGTCAGTTAAAGAGGGTACAGGTGGGTGCTCTCCCCTGTGCATCACCGGCATGTGTGGATCTCCACCACCCGATGGCAGGGTTTGCACTTGACCGAGCAGCACCAGTGGAATTTGCAGCTGCACCTTTCCACAACCTCCACTTCGTCCGTGTGAAAGCCACGGCCACAGCACATCAGCTCGCAGCCATCAATGGCCTTGGAGGTCTTGTTGCACTGCCGCCCACTGGTGCCCAGGACCCCATTCTTGAGGTCGTGGTCACAGAAGTCGGGACTGGAGTCTAGGTAGACGAGGTCCTCGTCTGTGTGTGGCTTGAACTGGGAGTTTTTGGGGACCAGCACTTTGGTGGATCCAATCTCGCTCTGTTCGACCTCTGTGGCGCCGTCGAACTTCTCCTTCAGGATGTTGCCCACTTTGCGGAAGGGGGGCATGGCTTTCCAGCACGTCTTGAACTCGCACGAGCCTGACACACCGTGGCACTTACATTCCACCCGCATGTTGTTCAGGATTGCCTGCAGGAACAGACACAAGCAAGGAGATGGCACGGTCAGCGTGGGATGGATACAGCAGGGAGGGTGCAATGGATGGGGCCTGGGAGGGCTGTGCAGAAAACACTGCTGGGTGGGTATGGGATTCAAAGGAGCCCAAATGGCTCAAGCCGTGGCTGCAGAGCCCGGCTGGATGCTGCAGAGCCGTGCCAACCGCCTGGGTTTCCCCCTTGCCATTACCTTCCTCCCTGCCTCGTTGTTGTGGAGGTTCATTAACGCTCTGTTGGAAGAGGCCCCTTTGCTCCTCTCGCGGATGTCGACGAAGGACTGCGAGAAGGCCACGCCGTAGGCGATGTTATCGGAGCAGCCCGACCACTGGAAGCCTGAGGCGGAGAGCACAAATGAGATAGATCCCACCACCCTGCAGTGCTTGCACTCTCCAGCCCTGCTCTTCCTAAAATCCAGCTAGAGACTGCCCCATCTCTGTCTTGCTGCCTACTAGTCTGGGCCACTTGGGGAACTGGGGAGGCTGGGGAGTGTGGCCCTGGGGGACACATAGACAAGATACTTTCTCTGCCCTGTGGGTGATGCCCCTGGTGCCTTTTTGAGGCACTATCCAGAGTTTTGTTTTTTCAAACGTTTCTCTCCTTTCTGGATGGCTCCAGAGGGTGGGTTTGAATTGCAGGTATTTTGGCTACTCTGCAGCTTTCCCCGTTCAGACACTCACCCTGCGGGCTGCCCCCCTGCACTGTGCGGTCACATCCACACTTGTCCAGCTCGCCGCTGCTGCAGGCGCGGGTCACGGCGAAGGCCACCCCTGCCGAAGAGATGGCATAGACGAACGCTGCCTCCCGTGTCCCTGCAATGGCACAAACCATGGTGGGAAATGTGGCAGCAAGCCCGAGGCAACACGAGCGGGAATTCTGGAGGGGATGCAGCCCCAGTAGCCAAAGGCTCTCAGTGGCTGGCCACGTGTGTCTCTTCTCCTTTCCCCTCCTAACACTGGTGTGGCACAAACCCCGCTGAAAGGCTGGTCTGAAAGCCGGCTCGTGGCAAAACACGCTATACAGAGCTATCAGGCTAAACCCTTTGCTCTGTCACTTCCTCCTAAGATGAGGGAGCCCATGCAGGACCTTCATTGTCCCCACCCCCAGGGATGCTATGCACTTAGTGCCAAGCCTGGACCCGACTCATCAGAGACCCCTGGGTGCTGGGAGATGTTTTGCAGCAGTGAGGGCTCACTCTTGCAATAGTGTGGAGGCTGGGAACTGCCGCACAACATTAAAACCATGAATGATGGGTGAATGATAAAACCTGCCAACAGGAGAGACAGAGGCTGCCTTGCCAATGTGGGCAGAGCTCTCCAGAGCTCATATGGAGGACTCGCAGGGCACCTCTGGCATGAAATCTTTCCTGCATCCAAAATAGCTGTCTGCTTTCCACATCCAGGAACATTCCCTGCAGCTGCAGATCCTTGCCATCCTCTTCCACAGGGTCCTGTAGCTCCCAATGCCTCACAAACTACATTGCAAAAGCCTTTTCTGCTCCCAAAGCACCTCACAAAACCCCACTGGTGCCTAGGGTGCAGTCCAGTCCCAGCTCTCGTGTCTGCCTATGTGGTACCACACAGTTGGGAAAAGCTTGTTTGGGAAGCTGGGTGCATCCCTGGGTGTGAAAACACAGAGTAGCAGGGGCAGGGATCAGCTCTAGCAACACACAAATCCCTACTATCCTCCGAGGCTGGTTCAGGACAAAATCCCTCCGTTTCTGAGCAAGGAGGGCTGGCATTTGGGGTGATCCCATGCTTGGTGCCGAGGGGGCACGGCTTGTGAGCAGCTCGCCGGTCAGAGAGAGGGCAGCTACTTTGGTGGTCGCATCCCAGACTTTGGTGGCCCAGCTGGCAGTGGCTGGGGAGGACCCAGCCAGCGTGGGGACTGAACCACCTCCAAGTTAATCGAGGTTAATAGTAGGATCATGTTGGTCGGTTTGTGCTGCGGCTGCCTAAAAAGAGACGACTTTTAGTTTCTGGTATTTCTGGTATTTCCAGTCCCTGAACCTTCACAAGAAGAGATCTTCTCCCCTGCATTGAGGGGAGGAAAGTCAAATACGGAGCCAGGGGGATGCTTGGGCCTCGGGGTCCTGGGATGAGAAGTGAGATAGCGCCTCAGAGATGGCATCGGAGGGGAGGTGAGGAATGCTTCAGTGACCTTAAGGGGTTGCAGAGGGGTTTTCCTCTCTGTATCCTCACTCCAGTGCTCCGGTTTGATTACAGTTCTGTGCTTTTGGGAAGCCTGGGTGCAGCTGGGATCAGAAGGGCTGGGAGCTGCCCTGGCCATACCCAGCCCTGAAGGCTGGTGGTGGCCAGTGATGCTGCCACCGAGCCGTCCTCCTGACGGTGCCCATTGATGCTCTGCTTGAGAGTGGCCGCACGCCAGCCTGGCAGCAGCCACCGCTTCAGCATTGCCCAGAAAGAGACAGACGAAATGCAGCCACGGCTTTGTGGAGTGGAGCTCCTGGGTTTTGCGGGGAAGAGATGAGACCACAGGGTGACTTTAGGACCTCTGTTCAAACTTGGCATGCCCTTGTCAATGGGTGTGAGAAAGGTCCAGGAGAGCTGAGGAGCAGCAGGGGTCTGGATATGCTGCCTTGCTGAAGTGCACAGGAACCCATCTGCCCCAAGATCCAACCATTCCTGACCCTCCCCAGCCAGTGGTTCAGGGGCAAGCAGGCAAAATCCCACCTGCAGGCCACCAGACTGCTTTGAGAGCCATTCCCCCAGCAGCACCACCCCAAACACGTGTCCTTCCAGCTCACCTTGCGTCACCACCTTGCCGAAGACAGGCAGGGTGTCCAGTGTGGAGCAGTTCCAGCGGCGGTTGCGGAACTGGTACTGGCACTCCTCGATGGCCAGCTGGGCTCCGCGCCGCACCGAGTCCATCACCTCCAGGTTCCTCTTGCACATCTGCACCTGGCGCTGGATCAAGCCCTTCAGCTTCTCGCAGGTCTCCTCCTCGGAGATGCTCCCCACTGAAGACAGCTTTGCGAGGTACCTGCCACGACAGCAGCACAACGGGTTAGGGGGCAAGGGCTGGGGGAGCCCATATTCAGCTGGGAAAGAAGGAAAAAAGATAAAAGAGCCCATATTCAGCTTGCAGAAAGCAAGGAGACTGAACCTCTTATCCCCTCCATAGCTGAGACTCGCTGCCCATCTGGGGTCACCTTTACATTTACCACAGCAGTGGCTCCGCAGGATGCATTTTTGGCTGACAGAGAACAAGCCCAAGCAAAACAACCATCCTGCTGCAGCCTAGTCCCTGTCTCTCGGGGAGTCCAGCTGTTGGCTCCCCTTTGCCTCTGTTGCCTGCAAGGAAGATATTTTCAGCGTTGTCTGAATGTGCCTGGTCAGGTCTCCTGAGTACCGGCATATCCAAGTGCTACTAGGAAAAGCCAGAGGTCTCTGAAGTCAGCCAAAACAAGCAGGACAGGCAGCTGGGTGCCAGCTCCATCTGCCACAGTGCTCCCACAGTGTGGCTGTGTGCTCATCACCGGCAAACATTGCCCTTCAAACCACTTCCCTCCTGGAGGCTGCTTTTAGCTGTCCCAGCCCCCAGCAGGCAGGGATGGCCTCTGGGAGCTGCCAGGTTTCCTGTCACTTGGGATTCAAGCAGGGAAGAAGAATCAGGAGCCTGCTGGGGCAAGATTGCACAGGTTGGGCACCTCCTCCACCAGTCCAGCTTGTGAATAGCGCCATGAGGTCTTTGTTGAACTGGAAAAGACTGGCCCTGTGTGGAGGGGACCATGAGTTCTGTTTTCCATAGCGCCATCCTCAGCAGAAAGAGTCACAGAGCTGCTCTTGGGTGTCAGCATTAGAGGAATGAGGGAGTTTATCCTTTAAGAGCAAGCACCTCAAAAGCTCTCAGCATTTCCTTGCCCAGTGTGTGTCCCTGTACATCCCAGTAACTCAGCCTCCCACCCCTTGTTGTGTTGTGGGCATGGTGTCCATGCTTGCCCATTTCCCAGCTCCACCCTCCTGCCTCAGCCTCTGGATCGCAGAAGGAGCTTAAGATAGACCCAGTCAGATTTTCCAGCAGGGCTGCATGATAATCCAATATCCTCTACAACTATTAGTGCCTGTGCTGGCAGGTGGGTATGTGAGGCTCCCTCCATCCTGTGGCTGCCGGCAGCCACTTCAGATGGCACTGCCATGACCTGCTGTGGACAGGGAGGATCCCCTGCACGGGACGAGTAACTCACACTTGCACCCATCCACCCCACACTGAGCTTTAGTGTCCTTGGGAATTGCCAGCACCATCTCAGCTTCTACCTTGTCTGCACTGAGAGACGCAAGTACTGAGGTTTTTTTGGAAACCTCATTCCTTGACTCTGCATTTCCCAGCCCTACAGAACTTGTGGGTTTTTTTGTTTGCTTGTTTTTTTAACTCCTCCTCCCGAGTTGCAACATCCTGCTAAGGATTTTTCTTTTGAAGCCTGCTTGCCTCTGAGAAGTGACTGTGCAAAAGTGGCTCCTGCTCCCTGCCTGTTCCCATGTGTCCCAGGAGCCAGATCTGCTGACTTCAGCCACAAAATCAAGTTGTCACAGCCTCTTCCTCCCATTAACCCTGCCAGCCTGCCCCAGGAGGAGAGAACAGGATTTTCTCTTCTGTGCATCAGCAGAATTATTCACCAGCTTGGTTTCATGCTCACAACTGGGGGGCCGTGGGAGCCAGGGAGAAAGCTGTCTTGGCTCATGGTATCCGTGGGGAGTCTGCATGGCGAGATGTCAAAAGTATTCAGTTTTCCCTGTGTGTGATCATGGAGGCAATGCTTCTCCGACAGCGGGAAGCAGCAGGCTGCTGGGATTTCAGAGCCAAATACTGTTTGAGCCTTTATACCAGCAAACACTTTTGCTTCCCTCTCCTCCAAGGGGCAGCCCTGTTTGCAGAGGACAGGACCTGATGCACACAGGTGGCCTGAAAAACCCACCGCGGCCAAACTCAGGAGTGTCACCTTTCTGCTGGCCCCACACCACGCAGTGGGCGTCCCCAGCCCTGTGCTGCAGTTCCAGACACGGAGTGCAACAACTGCTGTTCTCATATCTTGGCTGACCTGGGGTGAAGGCACCAAACCACCCCTGGGAGCTTTGAGAGCACACACAGAGTGCCTGTAAGAGCTGACTACTGCCAGGCCCCAGTTTGGCATTCCAGTCTGGGCATGGGGAAGATGACACACAGCAGAGCGCTAAGATTCAGCCCAGGACAATGTGGGTTATTGATCAGCTTTGAGCCTGGACGCCAAGAAAATCAGAATCTATCTCCAGTACTAACCTCTTATGCTGATTTGGCTTCCCCCTCTGCCGGCAACTCCAGCAGCATTTATCATGCCAGAGAAGCAGCTTCTTCAAAGCCACAGGACTGGTCCTGCAGATAAGTCAGTGCCTGCTTTGATTGCAGACACATTGGCAGAGGAGTTCTGGGACACAGGTGTAGCAGCCACATTAATATCAGCTCTGCTCAGGATGGGGCATTATCTCCTTTTCTAATCTATTTCCCAGCTTGAAATTCTGTGGGCAATGTGGAGTAATAAATTCAAAGCACGCATAAAAGGGAAGTGTGACAAGAGCCTTTCAAGCTTTTCCAAGGAGATGCACCTGATAAGGTGCCTTCCCAACCCACGTTTAATGCTGTTTGGGATGATAAAACAAAGGCCAAGGATGCTTCAAAGATGGGTACAGCTCTCCAAGAACAGGTCTGGTAATTTGTTTTGCAAGGCCGACAAATAAGATGAAACTCTCCAGAACAGTGTTCTGGTCTCTCTCCCCCTTGACAGATCTTGTGTCCCATCACCCCTCCTCAGCCTCTGCTTGCCAGCCCCTCTGTGGAAATGGAGGCAGCTGTGCCTAAAACGCTGTGGCCATCACACTAGAACTTTGTTACCAGCCCAGGAGAACCATCACTGCTTTCCAGAAGACATAGTTTTTGAGCGGGGAGGAAGCTCCCATCCTGATCCCTGGTTCAGGATGGATCCAGAGGCTGAGGCGAGGATTTAAGGAAGGACCTATGCTGAAGGACCTCAGCTCTGAGGCTCTCATCACGCCACATTCAGGAGCACCAGGTGGGAACATCTTACCTCCTTCCCCTCTCTGGGGCAGATGAAAAGTGAGGTAAGAGCTGGGCAACCTATTCTGCCCTCACCAGCACTCAGAGATGCTTTCAACCCGTGCTTCTCAGGGCTGTAAGGCACCAAACCCATCTGCAGCATCCCACGGTCCCCATGGAAACCTGGCGCCAGCGCTTTGCCTGGTCCTTAGCAAAAACTTCGCTCCAAACTTTGTTTTCCTGGGCTGAAGTGGTAGAATCCACAGCCAAAGCCTTTGTCTGCCTACACAGAGAGCTCGACAGGCATAGCAGGAGGAGTGCAAGGAGCAGCTCCTGCCCTCTGCAAGGTCTCAGTGCAGATCTCCATCGTGATATCACATCTCAATTGCTATGCAGAGCTCTAGATTATAATTTAAGTCTCCCATGCAGCCTCAAAACAGCCCTGCTTGTGGGAAACAAACCCAAATAATGGCGTATTTTCTTCCTTTTCCACGACCAGGCAAAAAATGTTTCAACTGCTGCCCACACCATTTTTTCAAGTTCTGTCTTCTTGCTGCATCATGGCCTTGTATGTTTTTTTTCTCTCCTGCCTTTAAAGCCAGACAAGTCACTTGCAGAACAGGCTTCCTCTTAAGAGTCATTGATTTAAGACAAAACTGACAGAAAGCCCTTCCTTTTTTTTCCATCCACAGTACTGAGATCAGGATTGAAGCCCCGTAATTTAAGAAGCTGCAGCTGATCCACTCTGCAAGATGGCAAATAAGTAAATCTCAAATCCAGGGAGCTTTGGAAAGGTGGGGGATGTCAGAAAGCCCTGCTTAAATAAAAATTATGATAATACTTTCAGGAGGAAGAATAATTGGTGAAATGACAAGGAGACATTGAAAGAGCCACAGTAGCCAGGAGGATAGGGGAGGAGATTCCTTGCCATGGAAAGGTGTGGAAATTTCAGTCATTGACAAATACTCAGTAGAGGTGGGTCAGAGAAGATGTAGCAGATGTTTTGGAGAAAGCTGAGATCTCTGGTATTTCTTTTATTCAAACAACTGAGTTTCAAGTGTGAGAGCTCTTTGCATTTCTCATTTTGGGAACGTTTTCCTGAAGACCAGAACTTTCAGACCCAGGCCAGTGGCATCCCCTGATAAACCACTCAATAGATGTTCTGAAATCAGGCTCAGAAGCTTCACCCTGCTCAGCAAATACTCAACCTTCCCACAAGGCTGAGTGGCCAAGGCCACAAAGGGCCTTAAACTGCGAAGATGATTCAGCTCTGCTCCTGTCTGAGAGGCAGCAAACACCCCCCTGCTTGTGGAGGGGTCAGCAAGTGCATCCCTGTGCTTCCTGAGGCTGCAGGGACAGTCAGCAGTGACTCGGGATTGTGCTGAGGATTGTGACTGCTTGTGCAGGCAAGTTTATTCTGGGAAAGAACTAAAGGCTTGTTTAGAATGTGAAAAAACGCACAGAAAACCCCCATGCATCCCTGCATCTGTCTGCACAGAGAGATGGATGCATGCAGGGGGAGGCACTGACCAGTGTTAGGGCTCCCTGCAAGGAGCCATCCTGCAGATATGGAGAGGTGTTTCATCTTTGCATTGCTGCTTTCCCCCACCAAGCAGGGTGAGTGAAGCCACAGAAAGATGTCTCAGGTAGGTCAGGTGATGCTCCAGGCAGGCCAGAGAGCCCCCAGGATTTCTCGCGCTGTCCCACATTAGTGCCACTCTCCCTGTGCCAACAGCACCAGGCTGGTAGGGCCCACCACATCCATGGTTCCTCAAGTCTGCCAGCCTGGGCATGTTCCTGTCAGGATTTGTGGGACACCTGCAAGGTTGCTCCTGTCCAGCTGCTGGCTCTGTAGCAGGACTTGGCCCTGCCAGGGACCAGACAGCCCTCCTGGGATTAGACATCCCACCTACCTAAGTGCAAACTATAACTTACAGAATCATCATCTGAGAGCCTGCCCGGTCTCTTTCTTGGAAGAAATACACCTGCTCTGCCTCAGTCCTTCCTGTCACAGTCAGGGCACCATCCCTTGGCTGAAACCTGCTTTTCCCACCTACATTTCATCTCCAATCAACAGCTGCCAAAAGAGGCATTGCTGTGCTCACCATTCCCTGCCGACACTCCCACCCCTCAGCTCAAGGGTGACACCTCCAGTCCTGTCCTCCATCCCTTGGACCCTGCACCTCACACCGTGTGCAGCCACCAAACACCACAACTGCTGGTGGCTTGCCTCCCCCATCACAAGTGCCTGGAGGCAGTGAGATGGCCAGCTGCTGGTCCTGAGCCCG
Organism: Dasyornis broadbenti; assembly: GCA_013397935.1. Lineage (NCBI taxonomy): Eukaryota > Metazoa > Chordata > Aves > Passeriformes > Dasyornithidae > Dasyornis > Dasyornis broadbenti. The sequence continues at coordinate 272,264 of VZRN01006288.1, read as the reverse complement.
TGCTGCTTTTTGCTTTTTTTTTTTTCCCTGAGGACGTGGGGGTAAAATCTCTACTTTGAAATGGGGAAGAGAAGGATGGAAGCTGGGAAGAGCCTGAACAGCATCTGCTTTGAAAATCTGCTTTGAATGTGTAGGTAATATCCTTTACAAACCAACAGAAGCTACTCCTGGACTCAGGTACAACACCAGTGCATTTTTGCAAGAGGAGGCAAGTGCAGGCCAACTCCTGCAGTGCTCCAGGCTAGACTTGGTTGGAGAAAATCTGATGAGTTTTAAGTCTCAATCAGAATTTGCAAATCTGTGGCAAAAAAAAAAGCGCCTTTTACAGGATTAGTTTGATCTCACCCAACTTCCAACAGACCCCAGGCTGCTCTCCATTGGCCGAGAGACTCAATTACTTTTCCCCAAGTAATTTCATGAAAGCACAATGCTGGCTTCAGTTCTGCTGAGCCAGCCAGATCCTGCATGGCACCTTCCTGGCTGTGAAGTGCAACAGCCCACGGCAGCAGGTCCGAGAGAGCCTGGAGGATGCTGCCAGGGGTCACCCACAGGTGTTGGGAACAGACACTCGCGGGTGGGCGAGGCAGAGGTCACCTTCACCGAGTATCCAGAGTGGAGTCTGCCATTCAGGCAGCCTTGGATGACTGGAAGTTCTGTGGATTCACAAGGCTTTCAAGCTTTAAGGAAAAATCAACTATTGTAAGAGCCGGAGTCATTGCACTTGTAAGGAAATACAGAAGAACCTCCTAGAAACTGTTAACCTCCAGAATGGCTCAGCAATTTTATCATTTTAAGCAAGCGGCTGTGCTGCATTGCTCTACGTCTACAAGAATGAATTAATCAAGCGGACAGTAGCTTTTAGCAGAATAACAGAAACACTTTTTTGCTTCAATACAAAAGTCCAGTTCTGATTCATGGAGTCACATCAAGCCGTTGCAAAAAAGAAACTTGCCTCTTGCTGTTGCTCATATTTAGAGTTTATCCAGTTCTTCACAGCCTGGTGTGCACAGTGGTTTTATCTCCCTCCCTAGAGTTAGGTTCTGCTGTGAAAGACTGGGGTGTAATTTTATTTGAGGCTTTCTTAGGAAAGGACAGAAATGCCCATCACCACTGAGGAGCCAGAGAGCATGGGCCCTCCTACACCCTGCCAAACACAGCCCTGAAGGGTGTCTGCCAGGCAGGACCATCGCTCGAGACAAGCCAAACTCCTCTGGAAATCCAGTGCCAGGACCACTGGGTGCAACCAGCAGGGAGCAACCCACAACCAGTCCATTTTCATCACTGAGCTAAAATTAACTGGTTTTGTAAGAAGTGGCAAGATTTACCAAAAAATAAATAAAAATCAAGATGTATTTCCCGCAGTTTCACCTTCCCACCCCACAGCCTTGGGAATGGGTGCCATGGGTTCATGCACCAACCTTGTGAACCTCACAGGATCCCCAGAGCAATGCAAAGGAGCCCTCAGCATCCCACAAGTGGAGAGCCACTCGTCCAACCCACAGCACCCCTCAAAGTAAGGAAATTCCTCATCAAATCCAAACGGTGAGACCGGGGAACCTCTCTGGCACTGTCCTCACAGCAAAAACCAGGAGCATGGAGAGGGGAGCAGAGCTTGGCAGGAACAGCTCTGCCTCAGAGCCAGCTGCACCTGCCAAATCTGTGCCATGGCCTCGTGGCATCTGACGGGAAAATGTGGGACCGCTTCCTTGCCAGGTGGAAAACGGGAGCATTGCAATGACAATGCAAAGAAGCTTGGACAAAGTTAAACCCAGCCAGGCTCCAGGTGAAGTGATCTCTCCCCACTATCAAAGCAGTGGAGACTCACCTTAAAAAAATAAAGGTGAAGTTCTTTAAAACCAGAAGGATGCAAATGCAGGACCCAGGCATGGTTCCTCTCAAATCCCCTGCACTGCATAAGAACCCGAACAAAATGAACATTCCAGCTGCTCTTGCAACATCCCCACTCCCAAGCTGGCAGACATGGAAACAGAGAATTGGGCCCCCTGCTTGCAAAGAACATTGTGATATTCCAATGAAAGGCGGCCAGGGAAATCCAAACTCCTTTTATCACTTCCTCACCAGCCATCAAAAGTGGTTAGAGAGCAGCTTAGCCAGGTTTGTTTGGACCCTCACAATGTCTTCAAGCTTTCCCAGAGCACTCAAATTAATTTTTTTTAAAGGTTTTAAAAGCCCATCTGTGCTCCTGGCCCTTTAAGCCAAGTCCCAAGCCCAGATGGAAATTTTAAATCCCTGTAAAGAACAGGTAGACAGAGCTGCTGGTGGTACACCCTGCTCTGCAATGGCATAACCACATCTCAGACCAAGCATGTCCATACGGAGAGCCTCCTCCAGAGTCACTTTTAGCTGCAAGAAAATGGAGAGAGGCTGTAATGATTCTTAGATAGTTTGATAACCAGGGGTCGCACCCCTGCCCTGTTGTATCTGATGTTTTCTGTCTCTGTTCTCTCATTCAAACCCCCTGAACAGCCAGAGACCAAGGCAGTGGGCCCCAGTGCCTCATGCATTTGGTGGATGCTTACATCCAACAACCCACTTTGCACATTTTCTAGTTCACTTCTTCATGTGGACTTCTCCTCTCCAAAATAGGTAAACAAATGAATAATGAACTAGCTAAACAACTGGACTGAAACCAGAGCCCAGCATTCCCGTGCCAGCTGTGGAATAATGCTTGTTTGGCCAGAACTCTCTAAGAAACACCCTCAGCATCAGGGTGGGTTTGGAGCACAAAGAGGCCTTGCTTCCAAATTCAGCCACATCACTGCACATGTGGGTTCAAGAGTCTAGGAAGTGCAAGTTGCTTTGAAAAGTAACTCCCTGTGTAAAGCACGTCCCTGGACTCCTTCAGAGATAAAGCAGAAGCCAGAGGGACCTTCCTGTGCACAGCCAGTGAGATGTGAAAGGTTCCATCTACAGCCCTTTATTTAATTTACAAATCTGTGCCTGAAGAGGCAGGAGGCAAAGCTTTAAAACTATCTGAGCCTCCAAAGTCAGGAGGAAGAGCAAGCCTGTGGCTTTCACAAGAAGTGAGAACAGAGCATCTCCTCAGATTTGGAGAACAGAGGCTTTCCGGATAGGCAACAAGCCAAGCGGCAACTCCCCAAACTCAAGACACTGAGAAAACACACCTGAGGTTTGCTTCCTAACCAGGGAGAAAGTAGCTTGGTTTGTTTACTGGAAAGATTTGGAAAATCCCTTCCATCTCAACGACCACTGTAGCAGGGTGATCCCTTTGAGAGATCCCCACACCATCTCCTTTTTATCCTGGATGGGGCAGCTCAGCAGACACCACAGCATGGCCAAAACGAGCGCTTTCCCCACAAAGCCAGGCTTACAGAAACCCTCAGCTCGAGCGTTGCGAGCGGCATCTCTCCAAAGCGCTGGGGGAATGCGAGTCTGGACAGGTCAAAAGAAGCTTTAGAGCTTTAGGGAGAGAGAGAGCGAGAGAAAAAAAAAAAGCTCACAACTGAGCTTAATCACTAATCCAGCAGGTTTTTGGAAAAGCAAACTTCACCGCGCGCTGCCACTCAGTGCACACACCTCTGTGCAGAGCTGTGTGCCTGGCGAGGCTGGGTATGTCCCGGGTGCTGGGCGCGAGCTGGCGGTGCCCTGGGATAACGCCAAGCATGCCGAGCCCACACGCATGAAGACATACGAGGCACACTCATTCCTCGAATATCTGATAACTCCTGGGATCCTTCTAACTCTGTTTATTGCCTCCAGCAGCCTTTGTTTCTGATGTGAGAAGATAAACAATGGGAATTGTCTTAATCCTAAAGGCAAAGAATAAAAAGCACTGAGCGGGGGACGATCCTTTTATCATGATACATTTGCAACATCAAAAAAAGCTGACCCCCTTCCTTTCAAAAGCACTGAAATGTATCTGCTTTTCCTCCCCTGTTGGCAGGAATGAGCCCTCCACTCTCTGCTGCCGAGCCCCCCGCGCCCACCCTTGCTCTGCCAGCACGGACGGCTGCACACAGCCCTCCCCGGCTACTGCAGCGAATCACCCCCTCCGCCTCGCCTCCCAAATCCTATCCCAGCTGCGTGCAGCGCCGGGGACCGAGGGGAGTCCCACTTCTGCGCATCCGTGCGGGGCGGCTTGCTGACCTCTCTCATGAAATCCCCACTTTCCCCCCCGTGCCCGTCGCAGGGCAGCCGAAGCTGCTCCTCTCCGGAGATCTGCCATCATCCCACAGAGCTTCCTCAGCAGGACTTTTCTTCCTGCAGGAAAAACACTCCCACAGTTCCCAATATACCTTCGCCAGAAGCATGACAGCTTAAAAGACCACCTTGATAGCTGCTATGATCCACCCACCAGTTGCTGCAGACGTGTGGCACGCAAGTCGCTCCATCTGGCAAAGGAGGAGGGGAGAAGGACTCAGCACTAACGCATCCCGGGCAGCCACCTTTTCCCGCAGGCAGGACACTCGGAGAGTGCCGCTGACCTGGCGCTTCCCCCAGGCGCTGGGGAGCATCGTCCAAACGCCACCCACACCCCACAGCCTCCAGCGAGTCAGAATCTAAAGGCAGGAGAGACGGGAGACGCATCCGGATGCAGAGAGGACTCCTTGCGCGGGGGACGTGTGCCCACCTGAGCACCTCTGCCGGGAAAGGTACAACACACTCGGGATCTTTCATGCTGACAACCCCGGCAACTCCCTCTCCTGCGTGGTGTACCTGCCCCTGCCGACAGAAATCCATGAAGGTGAGATGGAGGCGGCCCATGCTCCCAGCCGGGGAGCGGGTCTGCAGGGTGCGTGCACGGGAACTAATTAGTTCCCGTCAGCCGGCAGCACGGGGAGCAGGGGAAGCACCATCTCCCACCAAAGCAGATTTATTAGGAGGAAACGATGCCTTCGTTCAAACTTAGGTGGGAAAGTGCTGTCATGCTCCATCCCCTCTGCCCCGGGGAGGGGGGAAGGGGGGTGTCCTCTTCAGAAAGCAGTCCCACCGCCTTGGCAAACACGTAGGAATTTTCCAGAACGATTTCCGCCCCTGTTTACCTTACACATTATTTCAGTGTTTGTTCAGCGGGTTCCCGATGTCATCGGGCTCCTTTGCGGCGTGCAACAGCCTCCCGACACCCGTGTTCCTACCGGGAATGGGGGGCCGAGGCGCGGGCAGCCCTGCTCGCTGCAGATCCCCGGGCCCAGCACGTTTGGCCGCCCCAGCCCTGCCAAATCCTCCCCTGGACCGCTGGCCCTCGCGTGGCATCTCGCCAAGCCCCAGGCCCCGCTCCGACCCGATGCCCCGACCTCTGCCCGTGATCCCGGCGTGATCCGCATTCGTAACTTAAGGACAAAAAACAGGACGGGGGCTCGATAAGCAGCCCCTGTCCCATCGGCCGCGGTAACACACACGGGGGAGAGTCCGCATCCCCCGCCGCCCACCTGCCTGCGGATGAGGGCTGCGACCCCACAGCCACGGCGGGAGGGTCAGCGGGGACCGGGGACCGGCGCGATGGCGACGGGCGCCCGATGCCCCGCCGGGCACCGAGCGGCATCGCCGCGGGGATCGCGCCCCGATGCTGCCCGACCCCGCGGCACCTGCTCCGCGCCCCCGGGGCGACCAACAAGTGGCGGCGTGTCCGTGTCCCCCCCGCCTCGCCCCGCAGCTACTCACAGCCAGTTGCTGGCGTTGGCCGAGAAGGTGGCGAGGATGATGAGCAGCAAGGAGCGCAGAGAATACTCCGGGCTCATCCTGGAGGGCAGGCGGGGTGAGGCTGCGCGCAGCCGGCGGCGGCAGCGCCCCCGCCGCCCCGCGCCCGGGGCAG
>VZRN01006288.1:85444-266390 GCA_013397935.1 Dasyornis broadbenti | reverse complement strand
GCCGCTCCCTGGGCGGGACCCGCTGCCGGGGACACCCCCGGGGCGGGCCGGCGCCGGGGAGGGCACCGGAGAGGGCATCCGGGAGGGCATCGGGGGTTCCGACGGCGGGGAGGGCATTGGGAGAGTCTCCGGCGACGTGGAGGGCAGCGGGGGATCCGCCGGCGACCCCCGCCTGCTGCCGCACCCACCGAGCGGCACCTCCGGGTGGGTTCGGTGGCTGCAGGGAGAGACGGGGGAGTCTCGCAGAGGGGAGGGGCGGAGGGTTCTGCATTTGATGTTTCTGGGGTGATTTCCTTATGGCTGGGAAGAAACAGAGCCCTGAGATGTCCTGGCGCTGCCTGGGGTTTCCCTGTTACTGCGAGCAGCCTTGGCATCGCCCAGGCTGCCTTCCTCAGCAAGCACCCCTTTGACTGGGAGTGATTTCCCAGATCCCAGTTTCTGAGGATTCGCCATAAATGCCAAAGTGCGTTTGAAAATTTACAGCTAAGGAGAGGGGTCTGGGCGAGTTCTGTCTGGGGTATCTATCTGGGGGTTCTATCAGGAGAACAGCATTTGGAGCCAGAGCGGGGACGAGTTTGCAAACCCTCTTGGCATCTCAGCAAGGGCTGCCCTGTGGAGAGCTGCCAGCCGTGGTGGCAGGCTCTAGTATGTGCAGGTGGAGGCTGATGCTTGACCAGATATCAAGGCTTAAATTCACCTCTGAAGCTTTCTGGAAAAGTCAACTCTTGGGAAATCCCAGGAGCTCCTAACAGCGTGGCTTAACCACCCTGAGGATGAGAGATGTGGTGGGGATCCCTACCTCTGCTCCATCCACCATGCCTCTGCCTATCCATATGGGCACAAATGACTTAATTTAAAGCCAGGAGCAACATGAGCTGGCTGCTTGGTGTGAAATCTAAGATCCCAGGCAGCCACAACTGCGCACCGAATCTCCTCCTGACAGTGTTGTTACTTAGGTCCATTACTAAAACCTCTTGCTACCATCTCTAAAATCTTGCCAAGCTGGTTTGGAGCTATTCAAAATTCCTTTTGTCTTTTCAACTCCATTTTCCTGTAGCTGGGGCACACTTATTCAAAGCACGGCAACTTGCGCTAGGCTGCACATATGCCTGTCTAACTTTATTACACCTACTTTAAAATCTCTGCATTAGTCCCCTGTCAAAGCGAGGATTTAATTTCAAAGTGCTTTGATTTATATTCCAGCTCCTGACAGGCGGCAGCCCACCCTCACCTAGTCATTCATCTGGCTTTCACATCCTTGCTGATTATCCTGGGTGAAAGCGGGATGCTGGCTGCTTTGCTGGTGAATCGGAGGTTGTTGCTGTGAGCCCGGTCTGGGTAATTCAGTGCAACTGGAGCTGATTAATCTGGCTCATCATTTGAGACAAAGCTGAGGCCTTCTGGCTTCTAATTGCTGGGGGTGTTGAGTGAACTTGTCAGGAAGGCAAGAACTAATTGAGAGGCTAAGGGGAATGAGAGGTTAGAGGGCTGTGGCTGGCTGGCCAGAGCCACGTGGGTCCATGGGAATATCAGACTTTTGGGCCTCTCATGTCTTATCCCCCCAAGGAGAAACACCAGAGAGTTCAACAGAAGCCTGAAGGGTGGGCATGGACCCTGGGGTCCTGGCTGGCATGGACATCTGCAGCCCTCCTGGCTGAAAGGCTCCTGGTGCCAGGGCTGGCGGTGCTGCGGGCAGGCTCAGGGCACCCTGCGGCTTTTTTTGGGGTGGCTGTGGTGGCAGGATGGTGCAGTGGGTCCTTGACATGAGCTGGAAGACCTCTTGACACTCCTCCTGGCCTGGGCGAGGAGTTGTAGATCATGTCCACCTGCTTCTGGAGCAGCTTCAAGCCCTGTCTCCCTTGTAGCAGGCGGAACAGAGGGGACCGTCCTGGCTTCCCCAGCAGGAGGACATGAATGCCAGGCCATTGCAGCAGTCACAGCATGGGATCACATCCACGGGATGCACTGGGACTGGAGTGTCCATGGAGTGATCAGTGGTACCCCCATGCCAGAGGGGAGGCAGATGCAGACACATCTGGAGTAAGTCACCCCGAAAGGAAGCGCGGTGTGAGCTGCCTGTGGCGATGATAACAGTGCAGCAGGGCAGGAGGGGTGTTTATTTTACAGTCTCTGGGGTGGAGGAGGTGATGAGTGTGTGAACAGAGGAGACTATGGAACTGGGCACTCACTGCAAGAGCCTGGGTCCCTTGGTCTTTTCAAAGATGCCCATGAAACACTGCTTGGTCATGACGTGCAGCTTTTCGCAAGCTGGGCTCTTTCGGCCTCTGATTCAGAAGGTGCCAGGGTGCTTTAAAAACCTAAAGCCCTGCTGATCTGGAAGAGAGGAAGGCCCAAATCCAGGGGAATGTTTAAGGGACACACCAGGTCTCCTGGCCTGTAAGTTGCTGCAGGCCCTCCTGTCCAGCAGGGCCCCTCCTGTGTCCCCCTCTTGGGACAGCAGCTGGGGTTGAAGGCCCCTGGTCACCCCCAGTGTGGGTTGGAGCTCACAGCTTGCTGACCACCCCAGGCTGCAAGGCATCGCTCTTTGTTAGGGCCTGTGTGTTGATTTAATGAACATCAAACTCCTATTAGATAAGGAGACTCCCTTTGATGTGTAAATATTTCAGTGGATGGGGAGAGGAATGAAATGCACCCGAGGAGTGTTTCATAGGCTTGCCCAGGTGTGTCTTTATTCAAAGAGAAATTATCATCACCATATCACAGGCAAGGAAAAGGGCCAGCAGTGGTAGCAGGAAGGGGTTTTCAGCTCTGAGATCAATGTGAAGGCAACAAAACATGCAAAGGTCCATTGCAAAGACTCTGGATATAAGTGATGTAAATACCAATCACACTGCAGGGTAAGTGCAGACCGGTAGCACTCCTGCTCAGTTTCTGGATCTGACTGCTGCTATCAGTCATGAAGGTTGTGAGAGATATTTTACAGGTTCTTTTCAGCTTTCTGATGCCCCATGGGCTTACCAAATGGGATTGAAAGTGGGATACTCCAGAATCTGAGTGATGGGGAGAAGAGCTGCAAGAAAAAGGAAAGGAGAACTCATGGGTGAATCTGAGGCTGTGGGAGTTGGCTCTGAATAGAAATAAATTCTGTTCTGGATTTAATGGAACATAAATATCGTACTTTACATGTGAAGTATACATGTACTTTAGCAACAGTACATGTATTAATCCTGTCCTGGAGAAAGGAGAAGCTTTTTGGGAGCCTTCATGCCAGAAAATACAAGACAATTGTACTCCTTTAGAGCAGCCTGTGGTTTTTCTGATGAAATTTGTTTCCAGCTACCCAAACATTTCCCAGCAGTGCTGATGACTGCTCAGACAGGGACTGTATAGGACTGCAGGTCACAAACAGAAGCAGCTTTGCAAAGATGAAAATTGCTCTGACAAAAGAACTGTGTCCAGTCCATTACAATCAGGGAGTGAGCAGCTGCTGTAACCCGTGCTCACCTGGGCAGCTCCACACGTCACAATGGCCACTGGAACATCAAGACCAGCCTTTTTTTATCCCCGCATGGATTTCAGAATTGCTTGGGAATGTGCATGTATTTATGTGAGTCTTCAGAAGCAGGTCTGCAGTTCTAACAACTCTTCAGTGGCATCACCTGGAAGCTGACACTGAGGCTGTTAAGATTCACTCCTCTAATTTTATTGCCAAATAGGGCACCGAAAAAAATACGGAGTGGCTTGGGATTTAGGGACCTTTCTTTTGGATGTTGTCTCTGAACACACCATCAAAGTTTCTCTGGGAAAAATGAGTGACTGTGGTGAACTTGTGGGTGCTGTCCATGAGGCAAGTTAAGAGCATCCCCAAATATTGTGAGTTTCTTTCAAACCATACCATTGTAGAAAGAGCCAGCTTCTCCACAGCTCAGAAGGATCCTTTTCCACAGGTATGTAAGTGACTTGTCCCCTGGCTTGTACTATCTCCAGAGGAGGTTGTCATCACAGTTCCAGATTCTGGTGTTTAAAATATATCCCAACCGACTTCCCCACTCAGCTGGTTGCCATCCACACCCAGGTGTAGCACTGCTGAAACAAATCTTGATCCAGGTGCCGGCCAAGTGGCCGTACCCGGCAGTGCACGTGCGGACAGCCAGCACTGGAGTGACAGCTTTCGACTGCAACCTTTGCCCTATTCATTCTGCCCAGGGAGAAAATGAGATTGCAGCCTGGTTGGATACATAACACCCTGATCCACTCCTTTGCAGTGCTTATTTTACCTCCAGGCATTTAGGAACACTGAGACTTCATCCCCCGCCATGGGAGCTGGGAGAGCCACGCTCGGCTGAGCAGGGTGGAAGGAGGGATGGAGGCCACCAGGGCTGCAAAGGGTCTTCGAGGCTGGTGATGGTCAGGAGAGGACTGGGCAGGGGTGAACACCTCAGACTATTTGTCTTCAGCTTATCTTCACATTCATGTTGCAGATAATGGAATCCCCGATGGTTTGGGTTGGAAAGGACATTAAGGATCATCTTATTCCACGCCCTGCCCTGGGCAGGGGACACCTTCCACTATCCCAGGCCCCATCCAACCTGGCCTCAAACACTTCCAGGAATGGGGCAACCACAGCTTCTCTGGGCACCCTGTGCCAGGGCCTCTCCACCTTCTTAGTAAAGAATTTCTTCCTAATATCTAATCTAGTCTCTTCTCTTTCAGTTTTAAACTGTTCCCCCTTGTCCTGTCACTATCTGCTTGTGTTAAAAGGTTGCTCTTCCTCTATTTTTATAAGCCCCTGTAAGTACTGGAAGGCTGCAATGCAGTTTCCCCAGAGAGATGAGGCCTGCACCCACCCCGGGTGGTGTTACCATTGCCTCAGTGATGTCCACGTCTCTCCTCCTGTATGTGACCATTTTCCAAGGAGGTCATGGGGCTGTGTCTTTCTCCACCTCCCTCCTGGCACCTCTCAGCCTGTTGGTGCTCCTGCTGGTGTGGTTTTGGCCCAGCCAACACGTAGCAGACAGTGGCTGGGGAAAGAGCAAGGGAGGTCTTGTCCCAAGGCATGGGGTGGATAAGGCAGGTTTGTTTTAGGCTTTGTTAAAGGATCTCTGACAGCTTCATACCATTTCACCCTCAGTGCCACCGTTCCCTGGCCTGCTTTGTTTTTGTCACGCAGACCTGGCCTTTTGGGGATACAAACCAGAGGTGTGAAGGAGCAGAAGAAAATCAAGGAAAAGAGAGATGCTGATTGGGATTATTTGTTCTACTGGTAGGGATGGTCTAGTGGTGGAGAAAATCTTCTAAATCTCTGGAAGCAAGAAAAACTGTGCCTGGAAAGAGCCTCCAAGCCTTAGCCCATGACAAGGGCAGACAGAGACAAATGAGCTTGTCTGGACCAGTGGAGAAGTCCCGGACCAAAATCTTCTGCTGCTTCTCACCCGAGGTTTCTGCCTCTCCGTGTGTAAATTCCTCGTCTTTCATTTGGCAGAGAGGATGCAGAGTTGCATTGGCCAAGCCCTTGGAAAGCCATATGGAGCATCAATAAGGACAGAGTTTTTCCTGTCTTTGGCTATCAGATAAATGACAAGACACTGGCTGTGTTCGGAGGACATCAACCTGCATTTCCCTGCCTGACTGGGGAATGTTTTCAAAGGGGACAGCATTCTCCCTCCACACCCATCTTCAAGAGCTCTCCGTGTTTCTGCTGAACCACCTCTTCCATTGTGTCGGCCTGCATCCACCAAGTGGAGGAAACGGGAGCCTGAGATACCAGCAGCATCTTCTGGAGGTCTGTTCTGTTTCTGAAGGTGCCTGTGGAGCAAAGTGTTGGCTGCACAACTTCTTCATGCTGGTGTCAGGTGAAGATGTGTGGATGGGAGATTCTCTCCTGGCTGGGAGGAAGAAGCAGAGCTGGGCTTTGGGAGGTAGAAGCAGAGCTGGGCTTTGGGAGGTAGCCGAGGAATTGGTTGCTGCACTCATACCAAATGTGAGCCTGCTGCTTTGCCGAAATTCAATTGATAATTGAACCTGATTCCTGAACCAAATCCTTGTTTCTCCTGAAATCAGGAATTAAGCTCCTGCAGCAGCCTTGGGCTGTCTGGGGCTCATCTATTTAATGTTCTCTTGTAGAGTGAAATCTCTTATTTTAAGTAATGTTCTTTTCAAAAATGACTAATTAAACAACAGAACAGGAAATGTAAGAGACAGTAAAATCCCCTCAGCTGTCCGGCGCATTTCTACGTAAATATGGTGGTAAAATGATGAAAACAAAACCTTTTGGAGACAAAGGCGAATGAGAGACCTGGTGAGGCAGCGTTGAAAAATCTATAGTTTGTTATAATAAAATGAAACCACTGTGTTTATCCTGTGTCTTGGAGGATTTGGCGCAATTATTCTTAGGAAGGGAGGGAAGCCACATAGAAATCAGAATAGCCTAGATTTTTTTTTTGCTAAAATATTTGTACAAATCAGGTTATTCAACTACAGAAAAAGACTTCTTTGGAGCTGTTGCTTTTTAAATTATCCTGCAAAACTGGAAGGACTGTAAATGCTTGGCTTTAATAGCTCCACACAATGCAAACCTAATCAGTGAAGCTTGAAATGTCCATGGCAGGGAAGAAAGGCAGAGTTTTATGGCTCTGTGGAGGTGTGCAGAAGACCAGACACAAAAGCTGCCTAACGCCCATGCAGGAGGGCGGCCGCTGCTCTCCCATCTGACAAAAGTCACTCTGTGGTCAGAGACAAGGGGACGAATTTTCCACGCCAACGTGATCTGCTTGCTTGCCTGGGTGGGTTGTGAAGGCTGGGAGGAGGTGTAGCACAGACCCCCCTTGCAGCCAGCCTCCCCTGGGGTGTTCAGGCAGCCTCATTACGCCAGCTCCCACCCAGGCTGTGTGGCTGTGGGGCAAGGACCTGGCAGAAACCATCCCAGCAATTTGGGGAGGAATTAGGGTTGTGCTGTCTAACTTTTGGTTTTTGCCTCCAGCAGAGGCTAAAAATGTTCCACATTGCTTAGAGGTGTCAGGTTCTGTAGCCGTAGGCTGGGAACAGCCCTCAGAACCTCTCAGTTACACATTACCCTGAATATCTCAGCAAATTACTCACAGCTAATTGAAATAAAGGAAATGCAGTGGCTCAGTTTACCTGGCGGACTGTATATAGCAACGCAGCCCCTGCATTTTACATTGATCATAAAATCAGGATTTATTATCCCACCTGGCAAATATTGACCTTTTTGTCCCTTGATCTGTGCTTCCTTCTCATGTCAATATAGCAGTGTTCATCCCAACTAAAGCCAATTAAGTTTCTTATTAACATTTCAATTCTAGAGGTGCAGAGCCTCCGAATCATCTTAGACATTCTCTAGAATCCCAAAATCTCTGCTCGGTGGTTTTCAACCTGCTTCGGTTTGCTGAGTCTGAAAAATTTTCCTGTGGCAATGCAGCCCCTTCTAAAGCAACTTAACTGTACTGATAACAGACTCCAGGTTGATGAGTTACTTTCTGTGGACCCCGCATAAGTAGGGATTTGCGGATCAGAAGTTCAAAAGTGCAGATGCAAGAGATACACGGGAGACAGGTAATCAGTCAGACGTGCGTCGTTTCGCATGCTGAATTTAGAGGAGCTCTGAAGTTCCTGAGGCAGGTGTGCTCCAGAAAAATCCTTAACAGAAATCACCAGGAATGGGACTGTTGAGGCGAATGATGGTTGTGGGTAGTTGTGTATGTTTGACTTATGAATATGCATTTATATCGTAACAAATCTCTGTCTATATATCGGTATATTTCTGTATGTATGTATTTATTTATCTATCTGTCTGTCTGTCTATCTAATGAGCTGTGAATCCAGCTTGAACTTCAGGAAAATACTACATGGGAAATCAGTCCTGCACTGGCAGTGCTGAGTGCATCACCTGTACCTTGCTGATGGGAACGCTCCTGGAGACAGCGTGGTCGCTGCAGCACAGGGAGCTTGGCCAGCTGAGTTCTGCAGTGTGGGGATTTCTCCAGAGCGGAACAAAGAGATAGGTCATAAATACCAGAGAGCCAGGGAAACGAAATGCAGAGGGGCTCAGACACAGGAAATTTGGGGAGGAGACGGGATCAGAAAGGCACATGTTCACAGTCTCAGGTTAGTGAGAAGGAATGAAATTGCTGGAGGAAAGAGCAGGGAAGCTCCACATGTTTGGGGCACAAGCCATGGGCAGGTGGAAGTGGAGAGGAGGTGAAAAGTGACAGATTGTATTGTCCATGGACCTGTGTTTCTTGGGCTCAGTGAGCAGATGATGGATGGTGGAGCAACACCTTGTCTCCTTGATGAGGGGAGCTGCACCTCCAGAGTGACTCCTTGGGGCAAAGACCAGTGGATGGGTGGCTGTTGAGGAGGAACCAGACACTCTTTGGGCCTGCTAGACGCAGTGTCCTCTCCCATCCAAGCACTTGGAATTTGTGCCCTGGACACAGGATGACCATTGTGGGTTACCAAGATGGCAAAACGTCCAAGCCACAGGGTGGACCACTGAGTGCTGAAATGCAGGAGCCCCGCCAGGATGGCACTGGCAAGTCAGAGCACAGTTGCAGAGATGCTCTGGAGTCACAGCTGATACGGAAGAGATGCCAGGAGCACAAAGGCACAAGCCAGAAACCCAGCAGTGGAGGTGGAGGCTGTGAGCTTTGCATCACCCCGATGTCTGGGTAAGCAGTGTTTCAGAGGGATGTTATGGGCACAGGATCTCCCTAACACAGATACTTTCTGAGGCAGGTGCTCAGCATGAAGGGAAATGCACTATGTCCCGACCCTCTGGGCAGTGAACAACCTAGAGACTGAAGCTGAGAGGTGGCCATGTTCCTTCTCCCAAGGTTTCTTCAGTGTCATTTAACTTTGGACCCCAGTGGGTTCCTTCCCCGAATGGGTCACTGTTCCTTCTCCTGGAGAGGCAGAAATATCAGAACCCACAGGGCTTTGGGGATAATGAGTTCTCAGGTGGGAATGCCATGCTGAGCCTGCCACAGTGGTGTCTGAAACACCTGATAGTCTGGAGGACATTGTTGTCCTGCTGGACCCTTTAGAGGTCCTCAGATGGGTCCTTTGCTGTGATTTGAGGACGCATCATCCTGCAAAAGACAGATCCCCAGCACACTGTGGGAAGGTCATGCAGGGCAACCCACCACAAAGGGCTCAACACATCTTCCCCAAGCGTAATTAGCTGAAAAAATGGATGTGAGCTGTAAGATAATCAGCCAGGGTCCCTTCTTAACCCATGGTGAAATGCTGGCCCCTTCATCTCTCCCCTGTGCGTTATTCTTGCAGAGGCTGTGGCAAGGCTTGGCAAAGCTGTAGAGAAGCTGGTGTAAGTTCCAAAGATTGAGCTGGTGTTTTTTTTTTTGGTTTTTTGTTTTGTTTTGTTTTGTTTTTTTTTTTTTTTGTATGAGTGGGTGAGATGAATTCACCCCTGGCAGCCTACATGAGGAGGACTTAAAATCATGATTTGTGAACCACTTGCTCATCTGAGGCATTTTCCCTGGTTGTCTCTGAAGGGGAAGCTAGAGCAGCAAGACCCAGGCCCACAGAGCTGCTGTCACTGATTGCCAGAATTTGTAAATGCAGTTGTGGGTGACTCAGAAGTCTCAGAGGACTCCCAGCTGTAGATGCTGACATTGATATATGGGTCATCTCCATCCTAGAAACACTGCACAAAGTTACAGGCTTCACGCAGCCCACAAATGTTGCATGACTCAGGAAATACCTTGGGGCGCATCTGGCATCAAGGGAAAACCATCGGGAAGATGTTTAACCATCTCTCTGGCTTTCTACCAAGCTGAGATGAGCAGTACAGAGTGACCAGTGTGCATGGGCCCAGGCCTGCTGAAATGAGTAGAAAAATGCTCTAAAGTTTTACTTTTTCCCCCCTTCACAAGCTGCATTTTTTTTTTTTTTTTTGTAATTTCTTCATTATTTTCAGGTTACTGATTCCCGGCTCTTGGGGAATTCCTATTTCTTAAGAAGACTGAGAAATATCTGAAGTACTGTTATTCAAGAAGTTCCTCATCAGAGGTGCAGGAGATGATGGCAAGGGCCTTATGGTGATTGTGAACAGAGCCTGCAGCACTCACAGAACCCTTTTCAGAGGACCCCCTGATGCTGAGTGTTTAAGGGTGCTTAGTTTGGGGCCCCCAATTTAGAAAGAAATTGAAACACATTTTTGTGAGATGAATTTTTAAGGATCTGGCCACGTTCCAGCGTGCTCAGCAGATTCCCAGGGTGTCCCATCTTCTCTTAGGGCTGCTGTGGTCACTTGCTTTAGCACCATTTCAAGATCAAGAGTGGGTCTGTCCTCCCACCGAAGGAAACACCGCACTGATTCCACACAGTTCAGCTCTCTTGGGCAAACCAGGGCAGTTTTCATTTCTTTACCAGGATATATGGAAACATGAAGCTGTGAAAGAATTAGAGTTGCTTAAGAGAATCAGCCAGCAAAACAAACACTAAATGTTTAGGAAAGCAGGAACAGTGATGCCCCACAGCACACACAACTAACAGGGAGCCAGACCTGCTGTGTTTTTCAGGACTAAACACAACTGTCAGCCATAAATGCAGCAAGGAAACAAGTCTCGATCCTGCCCCTGTTGTGATACTGTGGATGAGGGAACATGAAACCAGAACTGTTGAGTAAATCTATCCAAATTAACAGCAATAAAGAGTGCTACGTCCTCGTTGTGGTGAGGAGGCATCTTGCTAGCTTTGCAGCCTGGAGAACAGGCTCCCATCCCTCCATCTGCAGGCAGCAGCTGCCAGAAGGGAATTCCATTTAATTGTCCCAGTCGTCCCAGAAAAAAAAGGCCTTCCAAGAGGCAGGGGAGTATTACAAACTCTGGTACCTATGGCTGGTGTCTGTTACACTGTCCTGCTTTGTCAAACCATCCTCCAGCCCTTCCTAGTCTAGCTCTGCAGAGGTTTGGGGGACTGGGAACATCCTGCTCGCTTTTATGAACCCGTGTCTCCCTACAGGAACACCTTGCCCTGCCATGGCTGATGGGGTTTGGCACTCGATACAGAGCAGCAGCAGCAGCGCTTCCTCTTGGAGCTCCTCTTTGTGCACAGGACCGGAGTCAGGGCGGCACGAATTCGTGGTGACCGGGCCACCGGGAGCACGGCCGGCTTGCCATGCTGGCCGGGGCCGTGCTGGCTGGGACACGCCACTAGAGGGGGACACAGCCACATGGAACAGGCCCTGGCCACGGCCACGAGCGTGGACCTGTGGGGCAGACTCGGTGGCCCAGTGACCGCGTGGTCAGCGTGCGCCGTGACCGGCTCACATCTCGTGGACGTCCATTGCCGGTTGTGCAACACGACCCAACCACAGCAAGGAAATGTGCACAGCAAACTCTCTGACCCTTCTGGTGGTGGAGCCAGTGGTGTGGGATGCGTGGACCTTGCTCTTTGCTCTCCCCACTCATCATTGGTCTGACTCCCGAGGTTGGTTGGCATTTTCCAGGTCTGAAAATCCTGTAAACTGCACACTGGGTCTGCTCAGAGTGTGGATTGGGCATAAGGCATGGTGGGATATGAGCTGTGGGGAAGACCCGAAAATTGCTCAAATGAGAGGAAGAGTTTCTAGAGTCTTTTCTTTATCTTTCCCTTTGCTGTGGTGTCTCTTAAAAAAGATATCATGAATTTGGGATAACTGGGCATGTCTGGTTTCATGACCTGCAGCCTCCTGCTTCTTTTTCCTTACAGACCTTCTGCTGAGGGCTCTTGGCTGCAGTAACTTGTCATGGGACAGCTGGTTTGATCCTGGGTGTACTCCTCCACTGAGGCCTGAAGGTGGGGCAGGGTCTCAGAGGAATCTAAAGGAGGATGGAACATGATTCCTACTAAATTGTAATGGGATCAATGCTTAATTCTTCAGCCGACTTTGAAAGCTACAATGCTGAGGATCAAATTCCCCAAAAAAGGGAACGAAAACCATCATGAATTAAGCTGATGATCTTCTGTTTGTCTGGAAATGAGGGAGCTTTTTGCATGTCTGCAAGGCCCATCTGGCGAGTGAAGGCAGAGGTGTGATCCCAGCCATGGACACGCAGTGGGGAGAAGAATAGGATATTCAGAGAGGAATGTAGGCTGCAGCCATGGAATTTGATGCTCAGGGTGTGTTGCAGATGCTTGTTCAGCACAGATGAAGGTCTGAGGATGGGGTGAAATGTCCTGCCTGGCTGCTTGTGAATGTCAGTGGCTTCTTTGCCCTCCTGTAGAACACCCCCAGCACGGACAAGGCAGGTCTGGGTGGATTTGTGACTTGAAGAACACAGGTGTTTGCCTGTGTGTTTGGATGGGATCCACTGGCTCCATGGCCTGTCTCTGGTGGAGGAGTTTCATGTGGCGTTTTCAGTCCTGTGCACCATTTGTCTCATCCTCAGCAAACCACACGAATGGCCCGATGAAGGTGACTGATATCAAATTGAATGATTCTCTCGCCTGTGAGGGGCAATGGTGGGAGATCCTGGCATCTGCAAAATGCAGAAACGCAGCAGAGATGTCTGGGGAAGGCCAAAGTCTTGGCATCAACATCTCCCCTGGTTATGTTTTCCTCTGGCCAAACCCGAGGCTGTTGCAAGAAGCAGTGGCTCCTGCAGTTTGACTGACAGATCATGATTTTGTCAAAACACATGGGAGCACCTGTATATTCCTTAGAAGTTTTTCAGTCAGCTACACAAATTTTGTTTTGCATGAGAGGAAAAACAACTTAAAATTCAAGTTAGAGTAAGTGAATTTAAATGGGTGCTTCAATTCCCAGCAGAAAATAAGGACTGAAATTACTTTGCATTGTGTTAACTAATTTGCTGAATCTTACAGTCACTTCTCCTACTCAAATGGTAGGTATTTTATTTAGTATATTTATTGCTAACTGAAACTCTCCATAGCAGTGAAATTACTTAGGATTTATTTAGTATAAATGATTATGAATTTCAGCAATTGATTGCACAATGAATACTCTTTTTATCGCTCCAGAGAAATGTAGGGCTGGGATTTCATGCCATTAATTTTTATGGGAGTTCAATGTCAGGGCTCCTTGGGGAGCTTTGAAAATCACAGCCCTTAATTTTTAATTTTCAGTCCTTATAAACAATGCTATTTATTTGGGTGTGCCTGTGAACTGTGGGCCAGTCAAACATTGGTTCTTCGTAGACCCTGCCAAAGGCTGGATCCTTCTGAGTTTATTGTTTTAATCTGTAGTTACAGGGGAAGAGCTGAGCCCTGATGCACAACCCGATCCTGGGCTGCCCTCCCCCAGTCCCTCACCAGCTTGGCTCTGATGCATTAGACCTGTGTCAGGGCTTAGAGGTGTGACGTGTAAGACCCAAAAAGTGTTATTTAGAGGGGTTGGTGGGGTGGAATTTGCTCCTGCTAGGCCAAGTCTGGGCACCCATAGCAACTGCAGGGGCTTGGAGGAGTCAAACTGGGTTTTGGAGGAGTTGGTGGCCATGGTGGGCTCTGGGAGATTTCAAGCTCAAAAGTAGACACTGCACTAGGATGATCCCCAGGACTTGGAAAAAAGTTAAGAAAATCAGTGTGGAATCATCTGTCTGGATGTGCCAGAGAGGGGGTAGGAGAGAGGAGAAGTTTGGGAAAGCCTCTCTGTGGCTTTTGGTCCTGAGGGGATCACAAGAGCTTAGCTTTGTTCTCTGTGACCAAGATCGGAGCTGGCACCTCATGCCATTGGAAATGGCAGGCCATGCTGAGATCTTCACCTTTCTCAAAAGAAATCACATTAAATCCCATGTTTTGCCTTAGGGCACAGGCATCCGCCCAGGAGAGCCTTGACTGGCTCCCGCTGCAATGACCTTATTGCCCTGACTCACATCTTCCTGGCCCGGCTTCTCCTCTCCCTCCCCTCCGTGGGCAGCGTGCTGGGGACCTCCCTCTGCAGTCTTGGGTGACAGGACCCAAGATGATGCAGCCTGGCACCACATTTGCTGTGCTGCTGCTCATCCTCTGAGGAGCAAATCTTCCCCACGCTGTCACTCGTGGCCAGTTCAGCTGCAATTGCCCTCTGGAGGAGCACTGTGGCTCTGGGCTAACCCAGAGGTGTTTGTACCCCTCTGAGTAGTGGGCGTGGGTTCAATCCAATTGAAAAGATTGGCAAGGTCACAAATATACAATTTGCTGGGTAAAAACCAGCATCATCCCATGCCCACCAAAGGCAAAGCCCAGGGATGTGAGCTGTCTCCTCTCCCGCACCTGCAGTCTGTGGTTCCCTGCTCCATGTGCTGTGCCAGGAGCACAATTCACTGGTTTAGGTGGAGGAGGGTTTAACAGGGCTCCTCGTTCCACTCAGGGTGGGTGATGGGGCAGGGGGACCTGGAGACTTGCAAGGAAGGGCTGAGCTTGAAGCTGAGATGCAGCGGGATGTGGGCACCCAGTCCTTGGGTTATCCTTCTGCCCTCTGGCAAGGGGCCTGCTGCTCTGGAATTTTGGCTGGTGTTGAAGGCCCATGACTATGGAGGACTCTGTGACTTTCTTGCAGCAATGAGGAACAGGGTAAAGAGCTTGCAAAGGAGTGGAGGCATTTGCCCCAGGAAAGGAAGCTCACGACTCTGAGGCAGAATCTTCATTGGTCCTGGTGGCCCATCAGCCGATGGTGGTCCATTAGCTCATACCTGGCTCTGGCTTGCAATGCTGAGCTCTGTGAAGCTGGGCTGATGAGCTCCAGGACCCAGGGGAGGCTTTAAGGACCAGCACTGAGCATCTCCCCTCACCACGCACCCGTCCCTGCACAGTGGTCTCATGTGGGAGACTTTTTGGTGACCTCTTGCTGCCAGGTGAGCCCTTGTTTGTGCTGTTGCCCAGTGGATGAGATGTATTTATAGCTGTTGTTAAATCACAGCCGTGCAGCTGAGGGACTGGGCCGCTTCCAAGGACTGCTCACGACGATGTGGCGGGGGATGGAGGCAGGTTACATATTTACACATTAGTTTAAAATGTGGATTCTTTCCCCCTGGGGGCCCAGAATAGCTCATAGGCAGCTGCTCCAGCCATCAGCTCAGCTCGTATTTATTTGTGTTTTTCAAACATTTAGTCAGTATTTACACAATAGACGCAATATTAGTAATATCTGCAATAATTTATATGATACCAAATGGGATTTCTCACGGCCAGTGGACTGCCTGGGGACTTGGCCCCTGCTCCTTGTTAAAAACTCGAAAAAGTACAAATTAACAAGCTGTAAAATAACGTCTTCATAAAAGAACAGGGGAAGAAAGGCCAGATCCTGGGAGGTGCTGAGTGATCGTGACAGCCCTGGAGGCTGCTGGGGATGGACGGTGCTCAACACCTGTGCAAATCAGGGCTCTGGTGTTCTGCAAGGAGGAGGAAGGGTCTTATGTGGCTCTCCCAGCCTGGAAATTGGCATTTCTTTGTGCCATGGTGGGAGCTGGAGAAAACCACTGGATCCTTGTGCCAACTGCTGGAATCCCTTTGTCCCCCAAAGCAGTGCCTGGGGACCACACAGGTCTAGAAGTTTCTGCCTTCCCCATCTCCCTCGTGGTGAGGGGAGTTGAGAGGAGGCAGCCAGGCTTTGGGGGAGGGATGGAGCAGGGGGCACATGGCAGAAGCTCAGGAGGAGACCAGGGCACATCCATCACATCATCTCCATGGCTCGACCCTGCTCCCACCCAGGTCATAATGCTGTTGCAGGGACCAGCAAAGTGACCACTGCACCTCGGGGCAGTGTTTTCCTGAGAGATGGACTGAAATGAGAATGTGTAGGGGACACCATGGGCCAATGTTTTCCTGTCTTTTTCCCGAAAAGCCAAGGAGGAGAAGCATTGCATGTGCTTCCCACTGCCAAGGTTCATCGAGCATCCTTTCCTGCTCCTCCAGCAGCTGCCTGGCACCAAGGGGCTCTATGTAGGCAACTCTTGCAAACTCCCAGGTCTTCCTGCAGCCCTGCAGAACCCTGGTGGGTCTCTTGAAGCCTCGACAAGGTCCCTGGCCTGTGCTGACTGCAGATCAGAGAATACAGGCAGAAAAAAGGCTTCCTCTGCTCTTTGGTGCTGCCCCAGAGCCTTCCCTCAGCAGCTTGCACTCATTGACATCAGACCAAAGGTGACTTTCCTCTGCTGAAATTCTCCTGGCATTGGCTCCCCCTCCCCTTAAGCCAGCCTCAGCACCCTGGGGACAGGTTGGCCCCGGTGCTTTTTTGCAGCCCCCGCAGTGATCGCACACCACTGCTCATGGGCTGACAGGGGGCTCTGGGGAGGGTTAAAGAAATAAAACTTTGGCATGCACCCTGCTTTCTTTTCCCTTTGTATCTCCCTTCCCATCCTTTCCCAATTCCAGGGAAGGTCGCCATTTCATCTGTGCTATCCACAGCCATCCTGGCCATAACAGCCCAGCCCATGGATGTTAGCCCATCCTGCTCTGAGGGGTTGTCCTCCTGCTCTTCCATCTCCCACTCCTGGCTTTGAGACAAGGTTTTGAACCGCTCAGCGGTGTCAGGGCCATAGCTCAGGTTGGCAGCGGCCTGAGATGATGGCATGTGAAGGTGGTGGACAAATTTTGGGGATGCAGGGTGGGGTCTTTCAGCATGATGTAACTGCAGGGCACATGGTCCAGGGGACCGGGAGCGTGAGGAGGCGTGTGTTGTATTTCAAGCAGCTCCACACTGTCTCTGCCTCTGCAGCCACTTGCCATATTCAAACCAGATGCAATATCCGCTTGTCAGCAGCGTAGCGTGCATGGGGGGATTTCATTCATATGTTTTGGACCTATCCCAAGCTAAATAAATGATGGAAAGGCGCAATTAACCCAATTTCAAATCTAATCTGCTCCGAGTGCCTCTCTGTCCTGGGCCCTGCCTGTTCCACATGGTGGTGACTTGCCTCCAGATATGTGCTAGGAAGCGTTGGATGCTTGGCCAGCGAAGTGGAGTTGGTGGTGAAGGACTGGTGCTGTGGTGGGGTGAGCCTGAGGAGAAGGTCACACACTCGTGAGGCAGCATCCTTGCAGCAGCGTGTGGATGGGGAGCTATGACACAAGGCTGAGATCATGACAGGTCACACCCCCTCACCCTCTCCATGGCCACGGTGATGGCTGTGGAACACAAAACTAGGGATTGCCTCAGCCCTGCTCACCAGGTATGTTTCCATGGCCAGTGCAGAGCAGAAATGTGGCTGTTCCCATCCTGCTTTGTTCAGGGCTGGCTTCAGAGCCATCAGATGTCCCTGGGACCGAGCTGTCCCTCTGAACACCTCCTGCCCTGGTCACACCAGTTCCTCTTTTCATTTCCCTCTTGTTGAGAGTCATTTGGGTCTTCTTCCTCTACCGAAATGCTGCAGGAGGACCCTTCCAAAAAAGTCTTTTGGCAGATCTGTAGGCATTGCTTTCTCTTCAGTGTGCTGAGGGAAGAGGCACTGTGCACCTCTTCATGGGCACGAGAGAGGAAAGGCCGTTGTGTAACTGGTCCATGGGCCTGCTGACAAAGCATTTCTTCTAAATGCAAACTCCCCTCCCAGTTTTCCAGCTTTCTATCTCTTTGTTTAGGATCATCTGAGAGGGCCTTGAGCTCTGAGTCTGAGTCCATCTGACTCTCATGAATAATCCTGGGGGATGCTCAGGGCTCTCTCAGGGGAGCATCACTGTGAAGACATGTTGCACGGAGAAGCTGGCTGTGGTGCTGGGTGTGGAAAAATCCCTGGGGGGCACCATTAAGTTTCACCCAGCCTCAGAGGTTCTTTCTCCATCTGGAGTGGACTTCACCCCCTGGGGAGATGCTCTCTCTCATGCTCAGACTCCAGGAACGTTGTCTGGATTTGGGATTTGCAGGTGGCGAGAGGGGTTTGGCTTCTGTTGGGTTGGGCTTGCCATCTCAGAAAGAGCTCCAATCTTGCAGCACGGAGCTTCCAAGCTGCTGCCGGCTCAGAGAACCTCCTGTCCTGGTGCACGGCTACCACGCATGACAGAGATCCTCCAGCCCCCTGGGCCATGGGATGCAAATGAGCCCTGCTCATGACCAGAAACTACATCGTGGTGGGCATGAGATAGGAGGGCTAACAGGGAAGCACCTCCCTGGGAGACGGACCCAGGACGGATCCAATCACCCATCCCTGCTTCATCTTCACCTCCTGCTTTCCTCCTGCAGGGCCGGGTGTGCACCCAGCCCACCTGCCTTGCCCACACCTGCAATGACAAATCCCCATTTTTGCCGCAGTCCATCTTCAGCTGGCTCCATCCCTCATGTCCACGTTCTCCTGCCTCCCTTGCCCAGCACAGGTTGGTCTTGCTCTGACCCAAACTCAGGCTGGCACTGCCCTCCTTGCGCTCTGCCCCACTGCAAGGGGCGATCCTGCTCTGCAGCTGTGAGCTCTGCTCTCCTATCCCAGCTTCTTGGAATTCCAAAAGCTCCAAGGAAGACAAGGACAGACCCTTCAGCTGCTGTCAGCCTTACTTTCTGCCAGGGCCTGCTGGTCACCTCAGCAGGCTTTTTGGGCTGGATTTATCTGTCTGGGTCTCTTTATAGCTCATTTCTTCTGTCTGGATGAAATGAGAACAGGCATCATGGCCCAGCTGTGGCAGCTAGCAACCCTCCTGGGATCTCCAGCAGGGACTGGGTGATGAACTGTAACATCTTCCCTTCTCACCCAGACTCTTAACACTTAGAGCTGCTCTCCAAGACCCTCTGTGGATCCTGAAACCCCTGAGGTGAAGCGTCCACAGGAATTTGTTGAGGAACACATTGCCCAAGCCTTCTCCTGGATCTGATATCCTCGGTGAGGAGCACTGCCAGGGCACCTTGCTGGGCTGGCTGTGGATTGTTGGGACAGAGTCACGGAGTGCTGGGGGGTTTATCCAGACCGGGCTCACTGGTGTGGGTCGTGAGGGGTATTTCATCCAGACTGGGTGAATCTGATTCTCCTTCTGCTGATGCTGTGGGCCATAGGAGCAGGAGGGTAGGTGTAGGCAGCAGACACACAGACAGACATGCCAGAGGAGAGCGGGGATGGAAAACAGCCCACACGTGGGAGTAGGAAGAGAACTTGAATATTTTCAGAGAGTGTTATCTCTGAGATCAAAAGGCTGCTCTGCGTGACATGTGTGATCCCTCCTGATGTGGCTCCTCCCGCCATCTTCCGATATATGAATAGAAACCTGTTTTGTAAGTGTGTGAAGGGGCTACTCCACCCTCACAAAAAGAAAAAAGAAAAAAGTCCCATCGTGCCCTTTGCAGCCATGTACACTTTGGATAAAATCAAATCAAACTTGTCCCCGTCTGTGTTGCCCTGTTTGAAGATGCATGGACATTGCTGCCTGGCCACACCTGGCATACAAAGAGTGCCAAAGTACTTAAATGCCAAAGTGGATGGGATCACCAGCTCTCAGTAACCAGGTGAGCCCAGAGCAGGACTACCCTTGCTGCTCCATTCACAACGCAGCAGACAACCTGTGGATGCAGTATCTAACCAGCGCTGCATTCCTTGTCCCCCCATTCTCCTCCCTCCTCATCTTCTCACCTCATCCCTGCTGGTCTGTTCCTGTAGCCTGGCTTCACAAGCTTGCCTGGAGAATGCCAGATGAGGCACATCCCAAGTGAGACAGGGTTCAGGATCCCCTGTGAACCTGCCTCCCTGCCACTTGCACTCCACCACACCTTTCCCAGCCCTGCAGAGCGGATCTTCAAGCCGTGCCTGGTGGCCACGTGTGCCAGAACCCGCAGGCAGCTCAGCCAGGGGACAGAGTATCACCCATCATTTCTCCTCTGCCTCCAGAACCCTGTGGAGCTCTGCAAAGCCCTGCAGAGGGAATTCCATGGCCTGCCACCACTCAGAGATCTGGGGCTCTGCTGGCTCAGGTGGGTGGTGCTCTGACAAGGGAGAATCACAGCACATCTCTCTGCCAAGGGGAGGGAAAGGCAGCAGGGAGTTTGCAGTGGGTAAAGTGGCTCTAGCATGAGATTGCAACATGTTCATGGGTGAGGACCTGGCAAGTCTGGCTGTAAGAATGAGATGAAAGCAAAGCAACGCCCTGCATGCTCCTTAGATGCCATCTGCCCGTGGCACTCTGTAAAAAATTCTCTGTGGATTTGATGCAGAGGGCAAATTCAGTCTTCCTTAGGTAATCCCCTCATTTCAGGAGCTGGGTCTTGAAGGAAACAGCGAGTCTTCAAAAATGAGCACTGAAGGTTGGCTGGACTGCAGAGTCCTTGGATCCTGGCTTCTTGCTGCACTCTTGGGCATCGCTTGGTCCATCCCAGCTGGGGGTTCTGGGTATGGCCGTGGCTGTTGGGTCCCTTCAAGCACACAGGGCTGTAGTTGATGTCAGTGCTTCCTTTTGTGTATGAGCTGGTGGGAAGGTTCTGGGTAGGATTTGTGCTAGGAAACGTGTCGGGCACTGCCGGGTCTCTCTGCCAAGAACACATTGTATGACACTTGCACACGTGTGCCAGGATGGGGTGGCTCCCCCTCCAGTGGGGCTTGAAGTCCTTTGTCAGTGCCAGACCTCAGAAATGCCCTTCTGCCTTCACAGCCGGAGACCATCTCCAGTGGAGACCACACCAGCAGCCGGACAGGGTGTGGGGTTGTCCCGCTGTCAAACTCCATCCTGTGGCACGTGTGGACCTCAGCATGGCCTGACCACCTCCATTCCAGCTGCTCCACAGCCTGGACACTTGGAACGGCCAGCCTGTCCTTGGCCACAGGAACTGAAACACCAGCAGATTGCTCCACGCTCCTCTTCCCTGTCCTGGGGCTGTCTTGCTGTGGAAGAGCATTTTGTAGCAGGGATCTGTTTATGAGCAAGGTAAACAGCTGATGCAGCAGGGGCATTTGCAGGGAAGGCTTTGCTTCATCATCCAGTCAGGAGGGCCAACGAGAAAGCAAGCTGGGATTTGGCCATTTCGATGGAACAGTCCAGCTGGCAAGTTGCGCGCATTTGTCCCTTCCAGAGGTTACAGATGTGTGCTGGACACTGTGGGAATGGGATTTTATAACAGTAATTAGTTTATTCCTGAGGTAAGCAGTATAAATAGGAGAAAAATTTGTTTCCTGTTCCAATGCAAATAACCAACTGGCAGCCAGTTGGATAAGGGCCATTGAATATCAAAAGCCGAACAGGGGACTGTGTCAGCTCTATATCCCCTTCTGGCTTATTTGCATGCTGGTTGGTAGTGGAATGTTTCTCTTTAGGTTACTAAATTTACTAGCTTACTGTATTTTTTTAGCTTGGGGCTGGTTATTTGAGTGGCCACTGGCCAACTGGCAGCCTCCTGTTTATTTGAATGGCTGGTGGCCAGCATTTGTCACTGGCCCTCTGAGCATCCCCAACCCAATAGCGGTTATTGACCCAGGAGAATGGGCTTCTCAGCTGGTCTGACCCCGAGGCAGCAGCAGAGCTCTGTGTCACATCCTGACAGGCTTCTCCTTCTCCAGCCATGAGACCCTTGCTGCTCGGGCTCTCGGAACCACCGCGTGTTTTCTTTCTGCCTTTCTCGCTAGCTTTTAGTTTTCCCCACGGTGGCATAAGCCACAGCTCGAAAGAGCTCCTACTGTTCTCTGCTGGGTGATGCTTTCTAATAACGCTCTGGCGTGTCCCTGCACCTGGGCTGTGAGCTCCTCCTCCTGCTCCAATAAACATTGCATCTCTGTTTTCCCCAAATTTTCTTCATGCCCAGACTTGTACGGGATCTCCACCCCCTGCCCACGGTGCCTGTTTGGCTTTGGGTGCTGTCTCTCTTACCATGATGTGCAGATGGGACAAAACTTCATTCCCGCAGAGGAGGAGAAGCAGCTGGTTGTTGTCCCATCAACATCCAACCAGAGCAGGGGTCCGTTGTCTGGATATTGGTGCTGGATTAGTAGAATGATGCTGCGCTCCCTCCCCATCAAGACCTGCAACAAAGAAAGGCTTTGTTTTCCTTGCTCTACTAGAACCCTGCAGCTTTTTCTCTGTGAATTTCTGGCCATCTTACAAGCCACTGAATTTTCCTCCTCCCACTGGTGTTTTCACGTGAGAGGGTGCAGCAAGATTTGGGGAGCCTTGACAATTCCTCAGGCTCTTGAAATCTTCCTTCTTGTCTGCTCACCTACTTCCACCTACAATCCGGACAGCTTTCTTCATCAGCTTTGCAGGAACAAGCAACTTTCTGTAGTGGGGTCAAACCAGCCTGCCTTCACCTTCCTCCATAGTCACAGTCCTGCGTGTTTGGGGTCTCAATCTTCTCCATTCATCTGTCTCCCTGCTAAATGTGTCCAGCTAGGACTCATTTAATGGGAGCAACTGAGTGAACATTCCTGGCTTTTCATCTCTTTCATGTGGGATCATCATGCAGGACCAGCCCCCTTCTTCGTGCAGACCCGTTGGCCTGTGAGGGCAGTGCCATAGGTCATGTCCTTCCTGTGGCTAGTGACAAAGACATTTCATGGGAGCTTTCCCCCGGCCTGTGGCCAGGTCCATAAATCCCTCCTGTTTGCCTGGAGAATCTCCACCCAGCACACAAAGGTCACTCAGTGTTTTCCACAATGAAAGACCTGCCATTGAATGCTTTGCAACCCTGCCAACTCTCATAGCTGAGGCTGGAGTTGTCCCCAGGCTGGTGTTTGGGGTTTGTTTTCTTAGAGAAAGTGGGATATTGGGTAAAAATAATCTCTCAAAACAAGGCCAGGAGAAATGCACTGTGTGACCCAGGTTAGGAACAGGCTCGGTGTCTGTGATTGTGGAAAATTTGAAGGAGGAACATTCTGGTGTTGGGAAGCTCTTCTATATCATCCTCTTGAACATTTTCCATGCCTGGTATCTGTCTTGTCTTGGAGACGGATATGGTGTGCGAGACGTGACCTCAGCTCCCGGTCTGGACACCGCTCCCTCGGGGCCCTGCCAGGGGACAGGGCTGCTGTGGTTCAGCGCCGTGGCTCCTCATTGCCCAGGGCCATGGAGGTTGATTAAGGACACCAACACTCCTTATTTACCAGGCTGAACTTCCTGGGATCTTGAGAGGACTTAATTCCAATCCTTTTGCATGGGGGCTTTCTTGAAATGTTCTTCAAACACCTGTGGAAGTGGTGTGCATTCCTAAATGTAGATGCCCTTTTCCTGCCTTGAAAGTGAGTGGCAGGTGCTTCCATGAGGGCTGATGGCACCAAAGATTCACGGGATGATCCCTGTGTCCCCAGAATCCCTACAGACACAGCAAGGAATTGTCATAGTGACACCAGACGCCAAAACCCAGACTCACGAGGGTATTTGGACGTGCTGTGACATCTAAGCCCCTTATGAGGCTGAGCCCACACCTCCAGCTGCTCTGGAGTGATGTGTTCATGCTAAAATACTCAGGAGAGGCTGTTTCACTCAGCCTTAGAGGAGCCTTTCCTTTCAAAAATGGTAAATCCCAGACCTTGTGGGGTTTTAGTGTGAAGAGGGAGGAACTGTTGGGTCAAGCCCCATTCATGGCCCTGCCCAGTGAGGCTGCAGCTCCCTGTCAGCACAGCCCGTAATATTGCACTTTGCTGCCTTGTTTCTGCACACACTTCTGGTGCTGTGTGGCTCCACATGGATTTCGGCTCCACATGGATTTCGCCTCCACATGGATTTCAGCTCCAGCATCTCCCAACACACGCTGGTGACTCGGCAGGGCTCTGGCTGCCAAGGAGGGGATCAGGGCAGGGCCCCTGTGCTCATCCCTTCCCCACCATCACCACGCAACTCCCACAACAAACGAGTCCCCTGTTCCTGCCCTTCCAGCCCTCTCCCAGGACACAGGCTGGCTCTGCTCCCTTTTTCTGAGCTCAGTCTGGCTGGGTGCTGCTGGAGAGCCCCCAAGGGACTGGGAGGAGATTTTGTACCAGCCCATCTGGGGTGAGAGGTGGAAACCCAGCCATGATTTCCCTGCAGGAGCTGACAGCATGTCTGCCATGGCAGGCTGAGCAGGAGGTCTCTGAAGAGCCCAAGGCCTGCTTTGACTTCTCGAGGACACTCAGTCCATGCCAGGCCAGAGTAAGGATGACTGGGGCACACTTACACCCCATGGAGGACCTGCTATGAGGACACAAGAGATGGTCATGGTCCCTGGGCCAACACATGGCTGTCTCTAATGGGAATGGCCTTTGGAGTCCCTTGTCCCCAGTGCCAGAGGTGGTCTGGGCTCGGCATGGGCTGGTGGCTCCTCTTTGTGTCCAGTCACTGCCACTGGCATGAGCTAAATGAGACAACTCCTCGCCATCCTTCCACTGAGGAGAGCCCCCGCTGGGCTGCCCTCTGAATGGGGACCTGCCACCACCGGCCCAGTGGCTGCAGGACATGAGATTTCATCTCCTGGCCCTTAATTCCTCCATCTGCTCTGCCAAATCCAGCCCCCATCCCGCCTGCTGCTGGCTGGCTCTCCAGCGCATTCACGGCCCGCCACACAAACCCACTTGGGATTGTTTTGAATTTAAAATCCTATTAGTCTTAAATTAATTGCCTTTTCTTGTGGAGCAGCGGGTTGGAACTGGCGGGCCTGGCTTGTAATTATTAACTGGGGAAAGGCTTGCCCAGAGAAAAGCTGCTTCTCTCCTGCTGGGTTTTGCTCTATAGGCGCGGCCCTTCGGTCCCGCTTTCTTCTTTGGCTTTTATTAACCAGCTCATCCCCTGTCGCTGATCACCCTTTTATCTGGGAAGGGATGGAGAAGCTTTGAACCTTGGAATTAAATTCTCCTCAGAGCCATGACGAAGGGGCAAGTTTTGGTTCATTTCACTCTTGGGGAAAGCGGGAAAAGCCCTAATGGGAACTGAAATGTGTTGGCAGGGGTGTCAAGGGGTTAATGCAAGGGGAACCGCTGCAGGACCTGGGGAGATGATCCCGGCTGTAATGCAGCCAGGGCTGGGATGGGCCAGACCGGTCATCCCTGCTTGCTTCATGCGAGAGAGCTTCCCCAGGAGCAGCATCCTCTGCCTTTTCCTGGCATAAGGACCCTTGGATCAGGCACAAGCCAGGGGGAGCCTCAAGCTGTCTCTGCAAACAGCTCAGGCACAAATGGCAAGCAAAAATTTACGCTTTTTTTTTTTTTCAAGAAGAAATTAGATTCGAGAAATCTCTGATATTAAGGCTTGGCATCCATGCACCCACTGAATCCAGATAAAGAGGGTTTGCAGATCTGGGTCAGGGCTGTGTGAAGGTGTGAGTCTCCAGCTTTCCTGTGCTATGCTGGTGGGATGGTGGCCAGCCCCAGGACACAGGCCAGGATGATGGAGGCACCTCTGCCGTGTGATCTCTGATGTGTGAGGAGCAGGGTCTGGGTCCTGAAGTGCCCAAGGGGGACAGGGACTGTGCTGGCTTCAGGAGGATGCTGGGTACAGAGCAGCCTGTGCCAGGGGAGGACACTTGGAGTGGCGCTGGTCACATTCGCCAACTGCTCCGGCTTTTTTCCCCTCCCGGGTGGAGCTGAGGACTGGCTGCTTCAGATCCCATCCTGCTGGTGCTGCCTGCATGGAACTGGCTCCTGCCAGTCCCTCTCTGCCCAGAAACGCTGGTGGTGGCCAGTGCTGCTCTGCTGGTGATGGGGCTCCATGGATCCTCTTGTGCTGGAGCCATCCCAGGTCACTCCCACCTCTGGTCCAGGAGAAAGCAGGGACTCCGGAGGGATTTTGCCATTTCCTTCAAGGATGCCAGGACTTTTCAGGAAACGTCCTCAAACTTTAGGCCCAAGGGACCAGCTGGATCAGCATCAGCAGGGAGCACAGCAAGCCCACCTTGCCCTCAGCCCCATCCCCAGGCATGGTGTGGGGAGAGCAGTCCCATGAACACAGCAGCAGTGCTCCAGACTTTTCCACAATTTTTTGATTCCCAGTGACAAATCTCTCTTCAAGTCTGTGCATGACTGAAATTCATCTTGGCTTGTGGGAGCTCAGTGAGCCCAGCCAGGGAGGAAGGGTGGGAAGGCTGAGCAGTGAGCAGCCGCTCAGCTCGCCCAGCCCGCTCGCCGGATTAGGCAGAAACAGCTCTCGCGACGACGGCTCTTGGGCAGGGTGAAACAGGAACTCCAGCTTCACAGACGAAGTTATTTTGGTAGCTGTGCACAAACCCCCCATTGGAAAATGTGACACGCTCCTTATCCCCTTGAATTTGCTCACAAAACACTAATTAAGGCATGTAATGAAGACAGCAGCATCCATTAATAAAGAATCATTATGGGGACGGATTAGTGAGCTTATCAGAAACAGGTGGAAGTGAGCTGGAAGCCTACTCCGGGCAGCATGTGTGAGCCAGGGCTTTCCCAGCCCTCCAGGACAGCGTGCCGAGAGCCTCTGTGGGATGCACGAGATGGATGGGATGGGCTGGGGGGTGTGCATTTAGGAAGCTCCCCTGCCTCACAGTTTGTTTTGGGAGCAAACCTTCCCCAAACTGTTCCACTGCCTGGGATGCTGCCTTGGGTCCCTCCCTGTGAGAAGTTGCTTCCATCTGGTGCAGCAGATAGGAGCAAGACCCACAGGAAGGAAGGAGGTAGGGAATTCTGGAGCATGGGAAATATTCACTCCTTGGAGCAATAATAATTCTCAGACCAGGGGGGCACGGTGTCTGTTGTGCCCTTGTTAGCCCCTGACACCTGCCTGACTTCTGCCCTGCTATTAATACAGAGCTGACTCATGGTCTCTGCAGCCCCTCTGCTCGGGATTTAGGCTCTGAAGACACTCAGCCTGGTTTTTTCAAGGTGTTTTGCATCTGCTCCTTCTCAGCTGGGCTAAGGCAGGTGATGAGCACAGGAAGCTGGGCTCTCCCTGGCCTCGCGACCCTTGTCCAGGAGGTATTTCCACGCAATCCCGCACTGCTGTCCTGTGAAATGGGACCGTGGCAGCCCTGCTGGCAGCCACAGACCCTGGCAGGATCCCCTCCCATCTCTCTGTACCAACAGCTGCCGTTGTGTTTGCAAAGGCCACCAGCAACCTCTGCCCCTTTGCCGGCCGGAGCCTCCCGTGCTCCTCTGCCTCCTCCTTTCAGCTCCCAGACCCCCGTCCACCCACACAACTCTCCCCATAGCCCCAGTTTTCTGATCAGGTGCACCCAGCTGCCACCCCGGTATCTGACATCCTTCAACATTCTCTTTCCTTATAAATTTCCCATTTCCCCACAGGGTTCAGACCCACCTGGGGTGATTCTGGCTGCGTGCTCTGATCTCCTGTCCCATGGGTGGCTACACCTGGGCTGGAGCTCTAGGAAGCCTTCAGGAAAGGGGGATAAAATCTGCACTTCAGGACATGTCGGGGAAAGCCACACTTTTTATCTTTCCATAGGCAGGCAAAAAAAAATAACTGCTTCTGCTTTTACAAGTGTCCTCCCCACCTTGCTGCTCACAGCACCCTTCAGCGTGGATCCTGGAGCTTCCTAAGCACTGCCCAGGCTGCAGGGGCACACGAGGGGGCCGGGGCTGCAGTCCCTGTGGGTGTCTGTCGGGAGGGAAGCAAAGCAGCAGGTGGTTTTTTTCGCTCGGGGCATGATGACCTGTGAAGAGCGGAGGAAGGTGTGAGCCAGCAGTTTGGCCTCATGGAAACGGAAACCGGAGAGGGAAGATTTATCCACGGGCATTATGTGTGGTCTCTACAGAAAGCTGGTAGTGCAGAGAGGTCATGCGTTCAGCCGGAGGGATGTTTGGCTGGTGGCTCAGGAATATTTTGTGTGTTCTGGTGGGTATTTTTGGGCAGCCTTGCTGCAGACCTGGAGCTGGGTCGCAGAAGGGCATGACCTCCATGCAGGCCACCCATTTTCCTGAGATGGAGAATGTTCTGTCTTCCTCTGGAGCACCTGGGACAGAGCATTTGGATGGAAGGGCAGTCCAGAGTCCAGCCTGCCAGAGCTCAAGGAGCATTTGGACACTGCTGTCAGGGACAACCTGGTAGGATTCTTTGGGTTGTCCTGTGCAGGGCCAGGACCTGGGCTAATGTGTCCCTTCCAATTCAGGATATTCTACCATTTTATGATTCAAGGATCCCACAGTGGCATGTGGAGGGACAGGACTACGCTCTCAATGCTAGGTGGCTTTCCAGGGTCAGACGATGTTTTATTGTCAGTATTGAGCCCCTTGCTCTCTTGTCTGAGCTGCAGCTGAAGGGGTTACATCTGGACAGATCCTTGGCCTTCAAGTGCCAGAAGAGTCAGCAACTTCACGTTTTGACTTTTCACCTTTTTGCCTCAGACTGGTCCCTAAAGAGCTAAGCCTCCCTCCAGTGTGTCTGTGTTTTGGTAACACTGCCAGCCGTTGGAGAAGGCAGAACTGTCACAGCTCTCACTGAGGTGTTGCTGTCAGAATAATGCAAAGTTCTGACAGCCTGAAGACCTCTGCACCATGGAAAGGCTAAGGGAACCCAAAGAGAACCAAAGAGAAGTGGTGTAGTGCCAGAGACCCCATTTTTTTGGGCACGACTCTTCTCCTGGAAGCAACGCCCAACATTCCCCCTACAAGGACCTCCTGAAGCTCACCCAGGCCATGGAGGGCTGGGGCAGAAGTGCAATGTGTGAAGGTATTACTCCTATTGCATTTACTTCCATGTCTCCAAAAGAAAAGCAAAATCTCCTTTTGTTTTGGTGGATGTTTACCCCTGCCGGGAAAGCCGTGGCTGGTTGGCAGAACATTCCCAGGAACTGATTTCATGGCAGATCTCACAGCAGTGGCTATCTCCCAGCTCAGCCTCTCCAGCTCTGCGTTCCCACCGGCCATGCCGTGGCTGGAATCTTCAAAGAAGTCTCTACTCCCACTGCATTCCTGTGCCTGCACTCATCTGCGAATCGGCTCCTGCAGACCAGCACAGGGCTGGGCAGGAGGCGCTGGCAGGAAAAGAGGAAATGCCTGCAGTTTTTTTTTACTCCAGACCATCTGCACATCTTCAGTCCGACGCGCTCTGGAAAGTTTTCCCTGGATGAGAGTGGTGGTCTCCAGTCAGTCTGGCTCGTGGCATCGTTTTTGGCTCCTTGCTGTGTGAACGGGGATTTGCAGGGGGAGCTGATCCTCTCCACCAGTCTGGCTATTGCCACAGTATTTCCAGGACCCTTGGAGTGAGCCGCAGAGCCCGTTGCTGGAGTGCCACCATCCCTGTTGCCCTGGGTGCCCAGCAGTGAAACTCCATGCACTTCTCCACCCAGCTCAGCAGAGATGTCTGTCAGAGGCAGATTCTTGGTGGAGCTCCTGTCTGAGCTTCATCCTAGCAGTTTCTGAGCTCCTCCTTGCAAAGTTCGCAAAGATGAACTTTGCCAGGCAGTAAAGACAAGGAGAGGGTCAGGAGAAGAGCAGCAGCTCCCGTGATTTACCGACTTGCTTTCGTCTCTCCTGGTGGATTTTCCTTTCTCCCTTTTGCTTGTTGTTCCTCTCTTCTCCTGTCGGCTTGTGGTTTGTGGTTTCCCCCCAGTGTAACCTGAGTAGATGATGTGTTTATCTGCAATTACACTGCACGCTTTGGCTGCCTCCTTGGTTTCTGAGGTTATTTGTGGGTCCTTAGCCCCGGCCAGCCCCAGGCTCTTTGGGGTTCCCCCACCCCGCACAACAACACCCTGGCACGGCACGAAAGAGTTTCAGTGCCTCGTGTTGTCCTGTCCTGAACACGTGTGGGAAGCGTCCTGTGGTTGCCAGACGGGTGAGGAACAGCCCAGATTCTCCCCGCATTGAAATACATCCTCCGCTGCACCGCGCAGGTTCTTCCTCCCTGCACACCCCCCTCTTCCTCCAGCAGCTCTGTCGTTCTCTGCTCAGCCTCTCTTGTCTGAAAGATCCTTCCTGCTCAGTCCAAAAAGGACCATTGTACTCCTCCCACCCTCCACCCTTGATGTCCCTGCCAGAGGGGCTGGCCAGCCCACCCCGGCAGGCAGCTGCCTGACAGCTCTCAGCTGTGGGCTGCCCGCCGGTGGGTCCCTGCCACCGGCTTGATGCTGCCTGCACCCGGCTCACCCCAGTGCCTGCACCCTGCTCACTCCATTGCCCTCACCCTGCTCACCCCAGTGCCCTCACCCTGCTCACCCCAGTGCCCTCACCCTGCTCACCCCAGTGCCTGCACCCTGCTCACCCAATTCCCTGCACCCTGCTCACCCCATTGACCTCACCCTGCTCACCCCAGTGCCTGCTCCCTGCTGCTTCTGTGCACGGGCAGGGCCTGGGGGCTGCTGCTCCAGCCCGGGGGTGCCGACATCTGGGCAGGGAGTGGTGGGATCATTCAGAGGGCAGTGGCTTCTTTGCACCTTATAGGTCTCCTTCTCCTGGCTGTTACTGTCTCTGGTTCCCAGGTCCTGTTGCCCTTGAAGTCCCCCTTTTTCTTCCCCCATGAGGAAAAGATAGAGAAGTGCTGCCCACCTTGAATTGTTTTTCTCCTATAGACACCTAATTAGCTGCAGCCCAGCAGTTTCTTGGGGTCTCTGCACAACCTCAGCTCCTCAGAGGTGAAGCCGAGCTGTAACCTGTTGAGAATAAAAATCACGGAGTGTCCTGTGCTGGAAGACACCCACAAGGATCAATCAGTCCAACTCCTGGCCCTGCACAGGACATCCC
Source organism: Dasyornis broadbenti (assembly GCA_013397935.1). NCBI lineage: Eukaryota > Metazoa > Chordata > Aves > Passeriformes > Dasyornithidae > Dasyornis > Dasyornis broadbenti. Next base: position 235,944 of record VZRN01006288.1, on the reverse strand, counting down.
AACAATCCCATCCTGTGCCTGGGAGCGGTGTCCAAATGCCCCTGGAACTCTGGCAACTTTGGGGCCGTGACCATTCCCTGGGGAGCTTGGTCAGAGCCCCAGCACCCTCTGGGGGAAGAAATGCATGATTCAGGTCTCTGGCTGAGAAGGTCACCGAGGTCTGAAAGATCAGCCAGCAAGCTCCTGCACTTCTGCTCTCCTGATAAATGTTACCCCTCAGCATCCCACCCTCCAACCTATGCTCCATGTTGTACCCCAGGTGGGTATTTATTTCCTTTGCAGCGTTTTAAGGACTTGTGGAATTCCCAGTCCGTGAGAAGTGACAAATCCTGTGATTTGTGCTTGTGGAGGGCAGGCTGCTCTCACTGCTCACTGAAGCCAACCCATCCCTACTCGCCAAAGGCACGGCTGGGCAGTGCACTGTCCAGCCCTGTGCTTGCTCAAAATCACAGGACTTTTTTTTTAATTTGGAAAAGTCTAGTTTTCCTTTTTAGGAGGATAAAATGAAGGTACCCTGTGTTGCTGTGACCTGAATGAGAGGAGGGAGGGAGATGGACATGGAGTGGCTCTGTGGCCATTCCCAGACAGTGGGAGAGCTCCCATCCTCGACCAAATTCCAGCAGGGTTTGGGATCTGAGCAGAGCAAGGCTGCTTACCTGAAAGGGGTGAGCACCCTGTGTCCATCCCAGGTTGTGGTGCATTCATCATCAAATGCTGCCAGGCCCGGAACATGGGAAACACGGAGGAGGAGGCAGGGTAAGGATGGTTGATACCATCTTCCCTTTGATAAAGCTGCTACATGAATCCCCTGTGGGCAGCAGTCGGTCAGAATAGAGATGTTTGTGATTTAGATGGTGCCTCCTCAGGCTTGTCTTTGCCTGGATGGGCTCAGGGCAGCCCAGATCTGCATGAGAGCCATCCAGACAGCCTGCCCACAGCCCACCTCCTCACCAGCTTCTCGGCAGGGACCACTGACACACCTGTCCCAATGCCTCTGTGGCATACCCTGAAACCATGAGCCAGCAGAAACACAGAGGTCTTGTGTGTGATTGCCATGTGTGGGTCTGGCTGGTTTGAAATCCATCTCATTTTGCTGAGGACAGGCTGTCCAGGGAGCAAGAGACAGGAGTTACCCATCCTGCACGGCAGACAGCACACAGACACACCAGGAGGCACGGCAGGCCTTGGCCTCTCCGTTTTGCTGTGCAACGCTTATGCAGGAGAAATTCACCCACAAAGTGCCTGGGGACTGCCAGCATCCACCCAGTGAACCTTATCCTGCTGGAAACTGATTCACTTAAAAATGCAGGGTGTGAGCAGAGGCACTTCCAGAGCATCCCACGGGAATGTGTCCAAGTGGAAGGAAGAGCAGAAAGGACCTGGCAGCAGTCGGTGCCTGCATCTCTGCAGGCACGGGGGAACTGCCACTGGAGTAGAGAAGGATGGAGGAGGCTGTAGGGACAGCAACACCTGTGGGTGCGTTGCCCACTGTGCTGGCCTGGCTGACCTGTGTCTCTGGACCTTGAGGGGGTGCCAGGCTGTCCAAAGTCATGTCCAAGCAGCCTGTAAGTGGTGTTCAGTGTTGCAAACACAAGCCATCAGGTCCTCAGAGTTGCAGAGACTGGAAGCTCTGCACTGTCTGTTTGGGATTCCTGTCTTCAAGCTCTGTCTTCTCACAAAATGTGAGTGTGTTTTTATGAAACCTGTGATTCCAGGTTGCTACAGGGCTCCAGAGGCTGGGTTTTTAAGAGCACCCACAGTACTTTAGGTGTAACAGGCACCCAGGATAAATTTCTCTATGTTAAACTACTCCCTGTGGTTGTTGTCAAACCTGCCCTGGGGCTGTAAAAAGCAATCACTGTATTGAAACAGTCTTAAGTTGTTCCCAGTGAAAGGTGCTGGGCTAATTAAATTAAAGGCCTAGTGCAGATGGATTTAGGAGCTGGGGTGGAGAATGAAAGAAAGCAGAGAAAGAGAGAGAGATCCCTGTGGAGGCAGAGAGTGGTGCTCTCTGGGCTCTAAGTCCATCACCTAATTGCCCTCTCCTTTGAATCAAAGGGACAAAGGCTGCCCCTTGCCTTCTGCCCCCGGCACGGCCTTTTCCAGGGTAGAGGTTTGGGGGTTCCCCCCTCTGTGTGTGCAAGGAGAGAGCTGCTTAAAACTCCCCTTTGGTCTCAAAGGATTTCCCCTAATCCTGACCTCTCCCTGTGCTGCTCAGACGCCGCTGCGGAGAGCAGGCCCTTAGTGCCGGCTCTAATCCCGGCCCACTGCTCTGCCCTCCTCAGGGGGCACTCACCCCCTTCTCAGCCCCTGTGTTTTGGGATTGAAAGGCTTGCAAAAGCCTTTAGAGCTCAGTTCAAGAGGCACATTCCTCAGGACACAGACCACTCCCCGGGAGCCAGATTGCAGTGGCGAGAATGATGCTCTCCTGGAAACCCCGCTCAGACGCTGAGGTGAGCACAGCAAGCACCAGGGATTGCTGGTAGTGGAGCTGGATCCCCTGCTTTCTTCTTGGAAAGCTCTGATGAACCGTTTCCAGCTCCTTCTGTGGGATTTTGTCCCAGGAGCAGCAGACAGAGCCCTTGCAGGATGGTTTCATCTGGCTGAGGATGCTCTGCCATCAGATTTATGTCTCATGCTGCTGGGGTTGCTATTGCCAGACACAGCTTTTCCCACACAGAAAAGTGTTGCTTTTCTCCCCTGCAAAGCCTGGCAAAGAACATGCTTTGCTGAGGAGCAGGAAGCACAGATCAAAGTGGCTGTCTGTCCACGGAATTTTCTGTTATTTTTCATGTGGTTAATTGCTGTCTATTGATGTGTGAAGCCCTGAGCAGCATTTACCAGAGGCGAACCTGGCTGTGCTGTCAGGCAACTACTTAGGCTGATCCAAGGATTCCCAGAGGAAATACTCGGGATGTATGTCACCATGTATATGATGGCTGGAAAGGCTGGAGAAGTGTGGTGTCAGGGCTGCAGGATGGTGGGAAACGGGATAAACAGGATGTTTTCTCCATGGTTTCCTGGCAGTTCTTCCTGCCTGCAGTGTCTCAGGCTGGAAAGCAGAGAGGTGAATTCATGGGCAAGGAGAGTCTTTAGTAGGGAGGCAACTGCAAGAGCAGGCCAGGTGTGAGCTGGGCAGGGAATGGAGGGACTGTGGCCCTCACGGAGGTGACTGATGGCAGAAAGGACACACAGCACATCCCCAGGCTGGGATCAGGGAGCAGGGATGAACCAGGGCTGCTCAGCTCCATCCTCCTGTCTGAGAGCTGCTGTTCCGGTCAGGCCCCAGACTGGACACAGCGTGAAGCATTTCTCATGCATGTGCAGCGGTGTCATTCAGCTGGCAGAACTGCATCTGCTGGTCTCTAACAGGCACAAGTGGGTGACAGACAGCACCTCTGCTCGTCTCTGCTGCTGTAACATGGGTGGCTGTGGAACAGGGAGGTATTTAGAGGCTTGAAAGCTGCTTTTTGGACACCAGGGGAACCTGTGGACAGGGTGCATATGTCAGCCTGAATGCTGCCCCAGCCCTGTAGTGATGTCTGCAAGGCCCAAGACTTTTTTTCAGGAAGCCAGCATTAGCAGTGAGGGGGAGGAAATGCTCTGTGTAGTCTGTGCTGCAGTGGGGACTGCAGCATCTTCTGCAAGGGGTGTGGAGAGAGATTCATTGTCTGGATTCACATGGCTTGAGCTATTTGCTCACTGCAGTTCCCTCCACCTTCACCGAAGGCCAAGCTTCCACCATCAGCCCATCCCCGAGGGCCTCATGACATCCCCAAGGAGTCATCGGGCCTGCTAGGAAAGAACAGGCTGCAACGTGAGGATTCCTCCTCATCTGAGACACTCTTCCAGGGACAGGACAGCTCAGGGACATTTCAGGAGTGCTGCAAGCTCTCGGTGATGCTGCAGAGCTGAGTCAACCCTAAATGAATCCCCATGGTCAGTGCCAGGTTGTGGCTGGATTTAAGTCGGGGAGTCACACTCGGCATGTCCGGTGGCCAAGAGCTCTTTGTCTCTTCTCGTCTGGGCTGTGGAAAGCTGCTGAGATCAGGTTTCTGAGGTGCTCTGGGCTGCTCAGTTGGGAGACCCATGTGTGAAGCTGCAGGGTAGTTTTTCTGCTGCCAGCCGTGCTTCACTCAAAGACCTCAGATTGGGCTCTGAGGAGGCATTTTGGACTTGGGCCATACCAGCACATTCAGCTGCAGATGGTTACAGGAACAGATAACTGGTCCTGCAGAAATTCCAGGAAGTCTGATCACCCTGGAACATAGATCCTATTCACATCGTCTGTAACCTGAGAGCAGCTCTTCGGAGCTGGGATTAGTAAAAGTATTTGGCTTCACCTGCCCTACTCCTAGGGAACTGGTGGGCCAGTGCTAAACCCCTGTCCATGGGGAAGGAGAGAAAGGGTTTTCTGCAGGCTAGCGTTGGTCCTGGCATGGGAGAAACTCGCTTTGCTCTGGTAATAGCCATGGAGAGGTGTGAGCAGGGGCTGCACCTGGATAATTCCCTGCCAAGATCACGGAGGGCTATGAAATCTGTAGGCGGTGGGTCACATGAACACCTTGCACACCCAGACTTGTCTGCAGGGTCAGCTATAAGCAGAGGTGTGCTCTTTACCACCCTGAAATATCGCAGGCAGCAGAGATGTGAAACGCTGGGGCTTGCGTGGTGGGATGGGGTAAACAGGGTGTATGAAGAGACTTGGCCTCTGGAGCAGGGGAAATGCTGAAATCTGCACCTGGAATTTGTCCTTTTCTTTGCTGAGGTGTATCCTGCTCCCCCAGAGTGGGTAGAGACCTGTTCCTGCCTGGGCAGGGAGATACCCTTTGCCCGCCGCTGGAAGAGGTGAGCACAGATGTGTGGGAAACCCCTGCCTGTCTCTGGAGTTTGCAACACTGCCTCCCAGAGAAACCGAGACCAGAAATTGCCTGGTGCCAAGGAGTCAGGTGGGAAAGTTTTAAAACAAGCTGATAAACTGTGCAGAAAGTCACCAGGGCATAAGGAACTCACCATGGCTGGAGCCAAGTTAGGTGTTCAGCTGTCCCTGGTATCTAAATTTCTGTCCCAGAGGGCAGGTAAATATGAGACCAGGTTTTTGAAATAATGACCTAGGAAACTACAGGTCACTGAACAAATTATCAATGTTATAACAGAAACTTAAATTAATGGACATGTACATGTGCACTTGGAAGAAGGTTGTGATGACTACTTGATGAGGAGGTGGTGCATCTCCAGGGCAGCAAGCTGAGGGGAGAAACGTGTGTAAATCAGGGAGAGTCACTTGGAAAAGTGTCCTTGGTTTTCCAAAAGCACCTGACAAGCTCCATCACTAAAAGGTCTTATTTTGTCACAGCCTGAGCAAGAATGTGATTTTGTAAGTTAGAACAGGTGAAGAAGCTGATTTGCCAAGGGGAGATGCCAGCAGGTATAAATCCAGCTAAAGGAAGGCTCTTTCTGCTGTGTGTAACTAAACAGTAGCACTCAGTGCCATGCAGGGCTGGGGAAAGTCAGGTGCATTAAAGGCTCTGAAAACCAAGCAGATAAAGCAATGGGGGACAGATTAATCCAACATCCGCTGTCTGTCAGGTGGGAGGCATCCAAAACACAGCTGGGACGTGCATTTCAGTTCCTGAGATGTGCTGACCCATGCCAGGTCCTGCTGGTTTGTGAGGAGGACATGGCGTGAGTGACCTCGGTTTTTCTCTGTGCCCCATAACTCCACCAGTTGTGTTCTGATGTTACTCGGGCTTTTCTTGAGATTTGTTTCTCAAAGACCCATTTTGCTTATGGCTGATCTCAAGGCTGGATGCAGAGGCATCCCTGGGCTGCTGGAGTGCTCCTGAATGCTGCTGGGGCATCCCTGGGCTGCTGGAGTGCTCCTGAATGCTCCTGGGGCATCCCTGGGCTGCTGGAGTGCTCCTGAATGCTGCTGGGGCTGAGTGGGGCAGGGCAGGGCAGGGCAGGGCATGCACATGAGGAAGTGAAGGGAGCTGGCTGGTGTGATACTCAGGGAGCCTCTGGAAGAGGAATGACAGTCCAGCAGACAGCCCATTTCCCAGGCCCTGAAGAGCTGGGGATCCCATGGGGGTGAGGAAGGATTTCCAGGAAGATGGACGCCCCTTGAGCACTTTCTTCCCTGGCAAACCCTGATGGACAGCGCTGGCCTCTGCGAAACCTGAGGCCACACCGGGCTGATAACTGTGTCAGGGAGATGGCTGTAGGGTCAGAATGCAAGCCCCAGACCCTGCCATACCAGGAGGGCTTCCAGACACTCAAAACCCACCGTCAGAGATGCTCAGCTGAACGGCAGGCGCTGGAGAAGACACACATTCAGGCCAGGCCAGGGGGCCATGTATTTGGGGAGGGACAAGCCTTTAGATCAGTAGCCAGACAAAGGTGGGCAGGCTTGAGTGCTTTGCTCCAGCAGACAAGCCTGTGGTGCAGTTGGCCTGGGGGCAGCAGCTGCGTTAATCCTGACCCTGTTCTAAGGCTCTGTCTGAAAAAAAAATAGCGTGTGCCTTGTACACCCTCCTGAGCTATTTGTTCCCTGCTCTGTGCAAAGTGAGGAGTGTGGCACAGAGGGACAGCTCTGATGCGCTGGTCTGTCCTTCTGCCAGGAACCTGCTGCAGGATTGTGGTGGTGCATCCCCATTCCCAAGCTCAGATCTATGGCCAAACCCAGGACAGGGTTTTGAAAGTCAAAAACTTTCAAAAGTGAGCCTTGATCCCAGAAAGGCAGTGCTCCACCAGGTCGCCAAGTCACTCGTTCCCATATTTTATTGCTTTCCCTGCTGCGAAGCAGGCGTGTCTGCTGCATCTGTTCTCTGCAGAGCCAACACCCACCTGCTCTCAAACACCTCCTTGCAGGTGTGCAGCTGAGCCACACCTTGAGCATCTCCCTGATAACCCAAAGCTGCTGCTGTCTCTCACTTGGAGACACCTTTTCTAGACCTTTATTTGTGCTTGTGTCCTCTCCTGCATTTCTTCCATGTTGTCAGTAAATTCTTTGAAGTGCCGGCAGCGGAGCTGTGCCGGTGTGGCCGCGATGGACTTGCTCCTGCCGTGCTCAGGGATAGGCTGCTTCCCCTCTATTCACTGTCCCTCTGCTAAAGCCCCTAAGACTGTTTGCCAGCTAAGCTCTCTTTTGTCCTGGGAGCTTATGCTCAGCTCAAGTTGTTTCCACAATTGCCTAAGGGCCTTTCAGTGCTGCTGCTTTCCTAAAGAAAAGACCCAGCCTCGTACGCGTGACCCCAAGTCGTCCTTCCTTGAGTTTATTTGGCCACGTTCAATGCACAGCTTCCCATCGGGTCCAGAGCAGTGGGGAACGGAGCTGCTGCTGAGGTTTGTACCTCACTCACCTTTGGATACTGCACAGGACCCTTCATATCACATACCCTTCATAATCCGGCCTGGCAAGCTCAGGAGGGATGGATTTGAATGAGCAGGTTGATAACAACATGCAACAAACAGAGCGATAAAGGGGATGTATTCCAGCCCTGCAGAAAATCCACTGTTGCTGTGTGTGGTGCTGTTGAGTGTCAGAAAGGATGGAGGAGAAAGGTACTGAGTGTGATCAGAGATGAGGACTAGCAGCATGAGGCTACGCTGGTCCAAGAACTGGCCAGCATCAGGAGCCTGGTACCTTGGAGAACTGAGGGTTTTGTTACTTCAGACCTCTGTTTCCCCATCACCCCAAAGCAGTCACTGGGGTGGAGTGGGTTTCTCCAAGCACTCTGGGTCTGAGCCCCTGTCCATTTCACATAAGCAATTAGCACCAATGGTTAATTAGGTTACCTGGTCACAGATGTAGAGAGTGTCATGTACACATGCTGATACTGAGCTGAGGACTGAATCAGCGGCTCCATGAGCTCTGGCTTTTGACTGGTTGGGAGCTGCTCCTTGTCCATCTGTGCTTGGGGAAGTCTCCTGCCTCCAGGCAGGCTGTTCCCATGAGGGCTGTCCATGCCAAGGAGAAGTCAAAGGCTGATTCTGTATCACCCACTCCACCCAAGAGTGGGGAACACTCGTTTGGTGGCCTCAGTGTTCTCAGTTTGGACACCACCTCAGCCAGACTGCAGGAAAGACAAATCTCTGTGAGCACTGGAAAGCAGGATCTTTGGTTTTAAGAGGGCAGATTGCATCAAAGCAGGCAGAGTCAGCTAGGGGGAAGCTGATCTGTCCCTGTCCCCCGAGGTTATCACTCTGGATGGACTCTATGGACAGTGGCGGTCTGCACCAGGCCTCGGCTAACTTTTCCAATCCCACTGTGCAGTGGGAATCCACTGAGAATCCCATTTCACTTTGGAATAACCTGGGATGCTGCCAAGGGACTGAAGGTCAGGCACCAGGGTCTCATCAGTCGGGCACTCTGGCATTGTTTGACTAGGGCTTTCCCCTGCTACCAGAGCCATCTCTGACTATAAACTCCCTGGAGCCAGGCAGGGAGCTGCCGTCCTCTCCACGCAGCCAGTCCCAGGCTGCCTGTGCTGGGCTGATAATGTGTTTTCAGCTGCTTGGTGGAGGCTTGGAGCAGACATGGAACAGACCTGGGAGCCAGGGGAATGGGTGATTGCAAGGCTGAACATCTTGGCTTCTAGGGATAAAGTCCAGCTTTGTTCAGAGTTCTTCATTCTGGCAGCACCAGCCAGTGACTGAGGCAGCCTATTTCCTTTAAGACCTTGAAAGCTTCAGCAGGAATTTACTGGAGCAGGCTGGCAGGTGGGCAACTGGGACCTTGCACTTTGATTTGGACTGTTTTGAAGTGTCTGTACTTACGGGATTAGATTTTACTGTGGCAAGGAAAAATTCACTAGGGCATGAGGCCCCGATCTGGATCTGCACTCTCTTCACAATACTCTTTCTTGCTCTTCAGTTGGGTGTTAGGAGCTCGTGCGCTGAATTTATGAGCCCTCCAACCCTGGCACCAAAGGAAAGGTTTCCAGGTTTCCCAGCCCTCTTTGCCAGCTGCTAGAAATCACCATCTTCTCCTTCCTTCATGCTCCCTTCGTGGCCCTGGGCTCAGCGCCACGAAGCTCTGCACCTTCCTGCTCCCACGGGGCTGCAAAGCATCCGCATCGAAGGAAAACCCTCAGCACAGCTGGGACAGATGCTGCTCCTGGATCCCAAAGTGCCTCTGGGTGAGAATGAATGAACTGTCCTTGTGAATGCTGGGCAGGTACTGCCCAGACAATTGACCACAACTATTCAATTACACTTGGAACTGTGTTTGTGCCAACCTGCTCTCCTGAGAATGCGCTTTCCTAGGCAAACACTCAGGAAACCCACATTGTAAGCTCGACTGCTCCCTGAAAACAAATTTCTGAATCATTTAAGTAACCACCAGTGGTGGGAACTGGGGATCTGGTACCCAAGACAGAATCTTCACAAGGCAGGGTTGCCTTCTTGGAATAGAAAAATGGGTCAAACAGCTCATCTTGCCTGGCCTTCAGCCCCTGCTGCCTCATCCTCTTGTCCCATGGGTTGGTGAGGGTCACACCTGAGCTGAAACCATTTCTTTGGAGTCTCTGTCCTTTTTTGAGGTGTTTCTGCTTCTGTGCTGGCCTGAACAGGAGGCCAGGTGTCCTGATGATGAGGCAAGGAGCACAGGGCCAGATGCAGGCAGGATCCATCCAAGGGGCTGCCTCTAGCTCGAGGTTCATCTCTGAGATGTGGACACGCTTCTTACTTGTCAGTTCCCCTAGCCTGGTGCCTTTCCATGCCCTGGCACCCTGGGTCAGCCTGGGTCACCCAGCGCTCAGAACCTTCCCCAGGGCGGCTGCCTGAGGCACCTACTCCAGGTCATGGCTGATGGGCCATTTCCCTGCATGGAAAGACTCAGAGCCCAGCCCTGCCTTCGCCTCGCAGAGCCAGCTCTGCCAGTGGGGGGAGTGTGACCTTGTGACTCCCCACAAATCCCAAATTAATTAATCCCGGGGACACTGGGGCAGCATGAACAGCCTGTTTGATTTCTCTGCAGTTTTTTCCTGGGGCTCAAAGGGATTAGTGCAGGCGGGAACAGGGAAATATAACAAGGGGCTCAGCTTTCAGCTCCCGCTCCCAGCCAGCAGACTTCTGTTCTTACCAGAGGTATTAACAGCAGTAATCCACAATGTCTCTGAGCATTATCTGTGTGCGGCATCCTCTTCCTCTCCCCCTTGCCCTTGCACGTATGCTGCCATGCTTAGCTCACTGGTTTGTGTTCATGTCCTGCCTGATGAACTTGCACCATTCTTATTCCTCCTTGACACATGCACATCCCATCCCCTCTATCCCATGGTACATGCAATGCCCCACACAGAGCCCACCTAAATTACTCTGGGGCCGTGCACTTCTTGCATGTCTGTCCCTGCAGCCCAAAATGCTTTGTGTACAACCCACTGATGCACTCCCACACGCACATGCATACCCCCTCCAGGCCTGAGCACGTCTGCATGTGTTCCCCGTGCATGCACATCTCACTCGTGTAAACTCACAGTTTGTCCATCACAGTCTCATCACCCTCCTCACCTGCTCTGCACCAAATCCTCTCTCAGCCCTGCATGGCCAGACTGCTCATGCTGTGGACTGTGGGCTCACGCCATTTCTCTTAGGCCATTCTTCCATGACTTATTGTGGAGAATGTTGGGCGTGCTGGTCCTCAGGGAGAGCTACACCGTGAGAGTGGTGCTCCAGAGTCAATATATGATGTTCAAGCCCTCTATTAAAAGGCATTTTGTCACATCCAAATGCAAGGATCCATTTGGGCTTGGTAACATCTCAGTGCAAAGAAGTCTTTGATGGAAATGGCTGAGCTGCCACCATCTGCTTCCTCCAACAGATCTGTGGGCACTATTGCTGTTTGCCACAACTTTTAGAACCCTTGGGGTAGCTGGGAGCAGAGACCCTTCCTGTGAACCAGCAGGTCTGGGCATCTCTGGGAACACTTAGGGTCACTCAAGTGAGTCACTGGCTCCAGTGCCTGGCCATGGCTGCTGAGGTCCCTGATAACAGGGAGCTGCGGATGGATGGATTCTGTGTCCCCTGAGCACCATTCTTGCTTTGTATCCAGTGCTTTGTCATCCAGATCCAGTAAGATGTGAAGGCCCAGAGGGTCCTGAGCACAGTCAACTTTACAATAAGGGAAGCAGAAAAATGTGGAGCAGACAAAAATAATGGGATATTGTTCAAACATGAATCACAGGGGTGTGAGAGGTGTCCCATGAATGGGCAGAGAGGGATGACCTGCTGATAACTCAGAACAGATCCACAGATCTCGCTCCTGTGCCTGTTGCTATTGACCAACAGCATCTGACACGAGCAAACACAAGATCCTCTTCTCCAGGAGAGAATGGGGGAAACCCGTGAGAGAGAATTGGAACCCGCCTAAAAATGATCAAATTCCTTACAATGTGGGTTTCCTGAGTGTTTGCCTAGGAAAGCGCATTCTCAGGAGAGCAGGTTGGCACAAACACAGTTCCAAGTGTAATTGAATAGTTGTGGTCAATTGTCTGGGCAGTACCTGCCCAGCATTCACAAGGACAGTTCATTCATTCTCACCCAGAGGCACTTTGGGATCCAGGAGCAGCATCTGTCCCAGCTGTGCTGAGGGTTTTCCTTCGATGCGGATGCTTTGCAGCCCCGTGGGAGCAGGAAGGTGCAGAGCTTCGTGGCACTGAGCCCAGGGCCACGAAGGGAGCATGAAGGAAGGAGAAGATGGTGATTTCTAGCAGCTGGCAAAGAGGGCTGGGAAACCTGGAATCCTTTCCTTTGGTGCCAGGGTTGGAGGGCTCATAAATTCAGCGCACGAGCTCCTAACACCCAACTGAAGAGCAAGAAAGAGTATTGTGAAGAGAGTGCAGATCCAGACCTGGGCCTCATGCCCCAGAGAACACACACTGTCCATCTAGAGAGCTTGGACGCTGGGCTGGAGTGGATGCCTGGGCTGAAAGCTTTGCACTCCCCACCTTTAGTGCTAATCATGAATGTGATGTTGTGCCCGTGGTGCTGCAAACACATGAAATAACTAAAAGAGCCCCCAGGAAGCTCCTGAGCTAACCTTAAAGATCTTTTTTTTTTTTCAGTGGACGAGTGAAGGGCTGCCCAGCTGCTTTCCCGTGGGCATTTCCAGAGGAGGCAGTTTGAGGAAAGGCTTGTGACCAAGCAGGTTCATCATTGTTGAGCACAGGGTTGGGGATGACTGGAGGTGATGGACACAGTGCAGGATGGAGAGAGTAGAAACTGCATCCTGAGGAGCAAATGGAGGCATGGTGGGGCCTACCCAGTGAGCTTGAGACTGATGAGAAGCTGCTGCAGAAGTGACACCACCAACTTCCTAAAGGAGAAAGTCCTCCAGCTAGAAAGTTTTATTTTATTGTTTTCTTTTCAGGAAAAAAAGAAAAAAAGTTATTTTTCTTGTCTCCAGTAGCCAGTGGAAGTTACAGGATAAGGTGGAAAGTCCAGTTTCAAGCTCAGCTTTTCGGGTTGCATTTCAAAGCCTTTTTTTTGAAACTAGAAACAGGAAGTTTTCCCTCTTTCAGTGAGGGCAGTGAGACGTCTCATGTCCCAGAGTTTGGCTTTTCTGCCTTTTCCCCATTTTTTCCCCCCCTTTTTTTCTCCATCTACAGGAAAGTTATCAAGAAGGAATAGGAGCATTAAAACCAGGACATCTTTTCACCTGGTGACTTGTCCAGTGCTGCTGAAATTTTGAGACATTTCAACTGGAAAAGAACCAAGAAAGAAGGAGTTAGCAATGAAACTGGTGATTTATCAGAAATAAACTTCTCCGAGGCCAGCATTTGCATTTTCATTCATCCTGAACCAAAATAACTTCTCTGATTTGCTTCACATCAGAATTTGCTTCTCCAAAGGGAACATTTTCTAATAGAAATGATCTCACTTTAATATTCTGGCAGGATTTTCCTGTGCATTTTTTTCTCCTTGGAACTGTGCTAATTCGGGGCAATAAAAGATGACGGACTGGTGAGCTGTGTGGGTGCTGAAAGGGCTGAAACTGCTGCTCTGTAGCGGCAAAATTCACTTGGACATGGAACCCGCTGAGCCTCCTCCAAGGTTTTGCCAAGCCAGGGCTGTGAGAAGTTGGGAGCACCTGGCACTGCCTCCGCTGCCTGATGCAAAACCTTCCCAAGGAACTCTGTGGGGAGGCATTTTAAAGCAGGACCCATTTCCCCAGCCAAGAGGGAGCCTAGGAGCAATGGTTCATGGAAAACGAGTGTACCCATCTCCCCCCCAGCCAGCGGAGATCGGAACAGCTGCAGTTTTCCTAGGAATTTTCATGGGTACTTAGTGCCGCGGGGCTGCAAGAAAGGGTTAAAGTGTTTTCAGTTACGCAGAGCACAACAAACAAAGGGGATGTGGTAATCCCTCCTGCCACAGAGTGAAAAGTTCACTTGATATGCTACTTTACACTGATTCTCACAGACTCTGGGATTAAACCGGACACACTCTGACGTCCAGGTTTTCTAGCAAAGGGCTCCAGCCCAGCCTGCCACATTCACTTCATATTTGGGAGCATATTCTCTGAAAATCCTGCTGACAGATGAAGAGCAGGAAGACAGCCAGTTTCCCATGGAACAATAACTCCATGCAAACCACATCTCCTGGCGCCCAACCTGGGGTGGTAGCTGGGGATGTCGGCTGGAGCAGCATCTCCAGGTCCCCGCCAAGCGCCAGGTGCTGTCAGCCAGGATTGTCCTTCTGCTCCGTGTCACAGAGTTTTTGCTTTCATGCCCTGTCCCCCTGCAAGGCTTTGGGGCTGTGCCACACTCGTGAGTTACCTGCCAGCTACTGAGCTTTGGCTGAGCTCAGGGGCAGAGGATGTAGGAGCCCAGCGCTGGGATGGAGAGGGCAAGGCAAGGTGGTTGGGCTGGGATGCTGAGTGAGCTGTTCTCCCTGGATGCCCCTGGCCTTGCTTATTTTCATGCTTCTATGTCCTAAAAGGTTCTTGCAGAGTGGTCTGGTGTACAGGGACAACAAACAGAGCTCCCCTGGTTGCAAATCTCTGCCACTGCTGCCTGGTCCACAGCAATTCAATGGCCCAGCACATGAGTACGATCAGGACATTTGTTTCCATGGGAAGTTTGAGCAATTTGGCAAAAACTGATGATCTGACTGTTGGGGGTGGGGCAGACTTCCTTCAACTACACACAGACCTCAGCCCTTCTGGTGTTTTGGGTTTGCACTCTTCTTCTGCCTGGCAGGGACAACCCAGCTTTCCCTGTGCTGGGAGATGTCGCAGTGGCATTTTTGAATTCATTGCTCTTTCTTTCTTTCAGATGAAACACTGAAAATTTTCTCTGAAAGCAGATGTTTCAATGAAAAGGACTCATTCAGGTGAAAATCTGATTGCATCTTGAAACCCTCCCTTCGGTGCATGATTTCTGACCAGTTTTTCTGTATAAGCCATTCAAGGAACAAGGCACAAAACTTTGCTCTTGCTCAGTCCTTCAGCTCTTTCCCTGCTTTGGGGCACCAGCGTGAACTCCTTTGCCAAATTCTGCTCCAGTGGGAGTGAGATTCAGAGAGAAGCGTGGTACACATGCCAAGGGGATGCCACACAAGGTCCCTGCATAAGCCTGCCCACTCCGCTGTTCTCAGTTGCTCCTTGGAGCAAATACTTTGGGTTTGAAAACAAGATGAACAAAGAGAAAGGTTTACCAAAAGCTGCAGCCTGCAGGGTTGTTGTGACCAGCGCTGGTGGGAGGCTCTGCTTGGGCCCCAAACTGTGCTGTGGTCATGCAGAGGATGAGCCAGGGCAGCCATGACTTGAAAATTAAAAAAAAAAAGAAAAAGAAAAAGGCGCCTTTCCCCCCTCAAAGATGTCCAGAAGGATTTTGCTCCAACATCTCTGGGGCTGAGATGAAGCTCAAAATTCAATTCAAATCACAGCAGTGGTCCCAGTGTTACCCAGTGCCCTTTTACATTCACCTCTGGGTGTCAGGGGGAAGAGTTCTCCTGTTCTGACCCTTCAGCTCTGAATGGAGAGATCTTTAAACTGATCTTCTCTCTTCTCCTTCTAGACCACTGCAGTGTTGGGAATGACTCCTGGGGGTATCCAGAATGCCACTCTCTCTGAACCAGGAAAGGACCTTGTCCTGGATGAGACACCAGAGTGCTGTGGATGTGTTCAGTCTGGAAGGGTGGGATGGGATGGGGAGAAGCTCTCAGTCTGCAAGAACCACAGACCTGGGATCTCCTGGGCCGTGCACAGGACAGTCCCCATGATCTGCTGCAGGTTTCATGCTTCCCCTTTCCCCATGGCTTGGGTGATGTTGCAACCCAGCCTGTCCAAAACAACAGGACCAGGGAGAGCAGGGCTTGGGCCTCATCCTGCTCCATGCTCTGAGCTCCTGACCCACGCCCATGAAAAGCTGAGCCGAGTGGGCTGGAGGCTTGCAGGCCTTGCCTCAGAACAAACATGCCAGGGGCACAGCTGCCTTTGGGATGCTCTCAGGATTGATGGGGTGGGGGCAGTGTGGGGCTGCTGGGGCTTCAGCCCGTGCCCCTGGGCTGCCTCCCTGCTCCTGTTGCCTGGCTGGGCGAGGAGAAAGTGCTTGCTGACCTCCAGTTGTCTGTCCTGTCCAGGGTGACTCTAGTTAGGGGGTTAGTGGAGCAGTGAATTGTAAAATACATCCTTCCCCTGCCCCTTACTCCTCCTCTCCTGATCTCTGTCCTTCCCCCATGCCCTCCATCCCTTGCCTCTGTCCAGCGTGGTCCACCACGCTCTACCTTCTCTCATGAAACCTTGTCCTTCCCCCTCACAGTGACCCTCCCCATGCCCCCATCGTCATGACAGGGATGTGACATGAGGGAAGAAAGGGAGAAACAGGTTGAACTGGTGGGGAAGTTAAAATGAGAGAAACCTGCAGCTCCTGTCTCCTTAGGAGCTTCAGGAGATCATCTGGGTCCCAGGAATAAGTGAGATTTGGAAGGAATTGACCACTAAGGGCATTTCCTTCCAGCCGAAAAATCTCCTGGAAAGACAAGACCCCATCCAAAAGATGGCCTGTGGACACTTCCCTCCACTAAAGCATTCCCAGCCCCACATCAGCTGAGGTCTGTGTGGGTGCACACAGGCGCTGTGAGAGCTGTCTGGGGGTTCTGAGCCCTTGGCTCATCATCCCAAGGGATTTTGGAGAGCGCCCTTCAGTGTCGGAAGGGGCAGCTGCAGCCGGGACGTCAGGGGACGGGTGCAAGGAAGAAGGGGAGCTGCACAGCTCCCAGCTGGGGGAAGAAGGCTTCAGGTTTTGGCTGGACCTCAACAGCAGCTCTGCTGGCAGCGCTGGTCTGGGAAATGCGCTGTGCCTCCTCCTCCAGCCAGATCCAGCCTGATCCAGGCCCCCCGCGCAGTTTCTTGTGCTACTGTGCTGCCAACCCCACAGCGAGTGGCTGCAGTGCTGATGCCACACACGCAGACGGGTCCCAGTGGCCACCTCCCTGTGGCTGCAAGTGGGGAGGGATGCTGAGCGTGGACACTGCTCTTGCATCCTCGTCTGGGGGGTCTGGAATGCTTTTGAGGTCATGGTGGGGAGCCAGCTGGGCTGAGGGGGTTGTGGTTGTCCTGCCCAGGACCTGAACAGGGCAGCAGGATGGGAGCAGCGCACAGGATGGGTTTGTACCCTGTCCCCTGCTGCACTCGGGTGCTGCAGGTGAAAGAGTGGGAGCAGACCCGGTGAGGAAGCACCTCTCCAGCTCTGTCTGAGTGCCAGTGTTCAGCTGACAGAGCCCCACAATCTCCATGGCTGAGTGGCCTCATAATGCTCCAGTGTCGCTGCTGAGCGAGTGCTGGGGGATGTGGGAACAGCTGCTGGACAATGCTGGGCAGCTGTGCGCTTTCACGCTGGGTAATACACCAGAACCACACTGCAGAGGGCTGCTGGCCTGCCTGTTCCTATGGAAACTCCTTTCAAAGGAGAAAGGCAGACAAACACCCACCCAGTGATGCTGGGTGCTGGCAGGAACCGGATGCTCTTGCAGGCCTGGGGCTGGCTGGGCTGATTGCAGCAGCTGCTGTGACCCCAGCGTGAGGCTGTGCCAGCCAAGGGGGTGATTTCTGTGTGCTTGAGCTCCTGCAAGGACTTCTGCTGCATCCCCACAATCCCAGGCAGCAGTGAAGGTGGTTAAATAAGGAAATGAGTTATTGAAGGAGAGGGGTCAGATCACAGCCCTCTCCCAGGATTAGGGACTGGAGCACTGTGGCAACAGGAGGGATGATGTCTGGCCATCTACAGTCGTGCAGCCAGTCACAGGAGACCAGAGAGAGCAAGGGGAGATTTGGAAGTGGGATCTGAACTGTCTCGTTTCCTAGTGCATGGCACTTTCCAAACCTGGAGGTGAAAGGATGCTCTGTGCCAGGGTGGTTATCCAGCTCCCTGCAGGCAGAGCTGTGCTGGGGAAGTGTTTCTGCCACAGAAGCTTCACCCTGCATCTGCAGCCTGGGCAGAAAGATCCCTGCAAAGAGCCCTGGCGGGGTTTGCAGGTGGCTGGCATGGATGCAGGAGGGACCAGGTGGGATGAGAGAGGGGAGGTGAGGAGCAGGGCTCTATCTGTCTGTATTTCCTGCAGGAACCAGACCATGGGTAACCACTTGAATATCCATAACAGGATGGTGGTTAAGTGTGGCAACCATGGGTCTGCCTCAGTGAGCAGATCTGGGGATCAGAGGAGAGCTGTCATGCTGCCCCAGAAATTGTGGAGGTTTAGTTAAGCCCATGACATGTTGCAATGTGAGTTTCCCGTGGCCCAGGCAGTGGCTGCAGGGTGCTCAGGGCTTGGTAGGGAGGACAGGGGTGTTCAAATGTCTCCCTTCCCCTCCACTCTCGGATGTTGCAAGCCAGCATGGGTCAAGGCTGATGGCACCAGCCTCAACAATGCCAGTGCTCAGAATGCCTGGTTTGGCTTCCCAGGCTGAGGGCAGGTGAGAAACACCTGATGTCCCCAGAGTGAGCTTGAGCAGCAGTGCCTTGGGCCAGCGAGTAGCCGCTGGAATCGGAGAGCCTCCCATGCCACCCTGGGGACAGGGCAGCATCACAGGGACGCTGTGGCCTTTCAGAGTGGGACTTCCCTGGCCCAAGTGGGGGCTGCAGCTGTGTGGGATGGGTGGCAAAGCTGCTGGGGCCTTACTGGAATTGGAGTGTGGAGGCACCTGCGTGGGCTGAAGCTAAACACGAGTGATGTAAGGCCATGAGTTCATGCCTGGGCTGTCAAACAGCTTCAGATGGGCCTTTGCCTCCGTGAACCCGTTCCTCTGGGCAGAGAGGGCTGGAAGTGATGTGGGTAAAGCCATCTCCTGGTCACATTTAATTAGGCTTCAGTGTTGGTTGGAACTCTGACTGCTTCTGAGGGGATGCTGGTCCATCAGTCTCCATCATGATGTGCACAGCATGCTCATCACACAGGGATTGCTCTCCTGCTTCATCACAATTGAATTCTGGAACAACCTTGTCTTGGAAGGTGGTGAGCAAGTCCCTCACTAAATGAAGAACTTTCAGAGAGAGGGAGATCAAGTGCTTCCAAGGAGATTGATATCTTCTAAAAGCTGAAGTGCTGTTAACTGTTAATGAGGCTTCAGCAGCTTCAAACTGTCTGAGCATACATTGGGGTGCCCAACTCAGAGGCTCCCTGATGGACTCAGCAAATTATTTTGAGACATGATGTCTCAGAGTAATGAACCTTGAGAACCTCGCAGGTGTTCTGCCAGGTCGTACATCTGCCATGAGCTTAATTGTGCCAAGATTCTTGAAAATACCCCAAGCCAACTGCACAAACTTAGGCAGACCCCACCTTGAAGCTCATCTGTTTCATCTTGAGTTTAGTTCTTCCACCCTTGAAAGAGCCTGGTTGCGACAGAGCGAGGCAGCAATCACTTTTTAGCACACAAAAGTCTTGTCACCTTGTAGTGCAGCTGCCTGTGAAGCATTTGAGGGATCCACAGAGACACCTTTACGTGAAAGGTTTTCTGCTGGAACAGCTTGGGCTGCAGAAGAAGATGGCTCAGCTCCTGTGGCCATGTGTTGTATCGCGGGGATGTAGTCTTTACCTGCAACCGTGTTACTTTGGGCAGGCTTAAATCTTGTCTTTGCTTAATCCAATCACATCCAGCAAATTGTCCCGAGACACCAGGACTAACTAAGAAATATTTCTGATGGACACGATTCCTTGAGTTCTTTTTGCAAGCTCAAGAGACTTCCATTCCAACAATTACTAAGTCAGGCAAAAAACGCCAAGGACTCTGCATGGATGAATAAAGAGATCCTAGCCAAACTAAAACACAAAAAAAAGAAGCATATAGATGGTAGCAGTAAGATTGGATAACTGGGACAATACAGAAGCATTGTCAAAGCATCAAGGATTGAAGTTAGAAAAGCCAAAGCCCAAGTGAAATTGAATCTGACACTTCTGGGAGTGTCAAAAACAACAGGATAGGCTTGTGTGAGTATGTAGGCAACAGAAGAAAAAGCGTGTAATGTGGTCAGCATCGTTCAGCATTGGAGAGCCTGCTTGCAAAGGACATGGAAAAAGCTGAGGTTATAAAGGACGCGTATGAGGCACACGATGGACAAGAAAATCATCAGGAGCACTCACCAAGAGGAACTCATGCTTGATCAACGTGAGTGATTTTAATGATGAAAGACTGGCCTTGTAGATGTGGGGAGAGCAGTGGACTTCAGCTGGACTTCAGCAAGACCTGGGGCTGTTTTTCCCACAGGAAGCTGTGGATGTACAGGCTGAGCAGGCAGTGAGGTGGATTGAAAACTGGCTGAATGGCCAGCCCCATGAGTCCTGACCAGTGGAACTGAGTCTAATTGGAGGTCAGTAATTAGTGGTGTACAGCAGCCAGTAATTAGTGGTGTACCCTAGGGCTCAACGTGTTGGATTAGTCCTGGATGCATGTCTTATCTCCCAGGAACATGTCCATACCCAGCTCCCAGCAAGCAGCTGCTAAAAGTTGAAATCTTTTTGGGAAGGACTTGAGGAAAAGCTCCATCACGCAAAGAGCGCTTGCTTTCCGTGAGACAATTTGGTGACCCTGGGGTGTTCACCACGGATTTCTGTAAGCCAGCAGTCAGGAATACAGCCCTCCACACGGTGATCCAGCTCATGCCAAGACAGATACTTAAAAGAGGTCACCACTGTCTATAAAGGGAGCTGAGGGATGTACTTAGATATGGGCTTTTAACTTTTGAGTATATGTGGCTGAGTGAAATGGAAATGGTGTATTTACAGGCAAATACTCATAATTTCCAAGCCTGTGATAAATCCAGTTAATGCATGGTTACAAGTAGCTGATGGTTGCCAGCTGCTTCTCCAACTAACTGCTGTCAGACTGTTGGTGTGAGTCCAAATGGTGAGTGGCTTAGGGTGGGTGGTGGGTGCATGGAGTGCAGCAGGCCCTCAGGAGTGAAGCAAAGAGTTAATTCCAGCTCTTTTGCATTGCATATCCCCTCAGCTGCCTGCTAAGACTTGATTTTAAACTGCTTTTCCAGAGTGGGTATCATTTTCTGACAAGCTGTGAAGAAGCAGGCAAGTGTGAGCGAGGGGAAGTGAGAAGTGGAGAATCGCCAAATATTGTCTTCAAACACAGCACGGAGGAATTGAGGACACCCCTCACGAAAGCAGCTCTGATTGACCTACCCAACCTGTTCAAAGATCCAGTCCCAAACATGTCCAGGACTGCAGACCCCACAGGAGCAGGCTCAACTGAGCTAGGGACCTTGCTTGACACTGTCCTGCCCCTTATGCAGCCTCTTGTAAGGGTCATCCCCTTCCCTGTCCCACCTGTGGAGTGCTTTCATCCAGGCTGTGATAAGCCCTGATCTGGCTCTTCCCAGAGGAGTTTCTGGAAATCCTGGGCTTGGTGAAAACTCTGCTGCTGATGTATCCCCATTAGCGCCCGTGGCTCTATCTCACCAGGGCACGTGGTGGAGCAAGGAGAACAGAGTTAACAGAAGTGTGGGATAAGGCCAGGCAGCCTGAGTCATCTGTGTAGGGTCTGGTGGGCACTTGCTGCCTCCGGGCCTATCAGCATGTGCTGGGCAAAGCCCATTTCCTCAAGCTCATCCCGTGGATCCTCCCCTCACAGGCTCTGCTTTCAAGTTAGCCCTGCTTTGACTTGAGATCCAAGAGACTTTTTCCCTTCATTGGGGTCCTCATCAGAGCCACACCAGGGCTGCTTGACATGGTGTTTCCTTTAGTGGGATGTTGAGGATATCCATATCCAGAACATGGAATTGTTTCTTCTGTCCAGGTGACCCATCTGCATCAGGAGCAGGGCCTGGAGAAGACACTTGGGTCTCACGGGAATGGAAAAAAAATCCTCCAGAGTCCTGTGCTGTGGCATCATAAGGGCTGCTCCTCTCCCCCCGACCCCGGACCTCCTGTGCCAGAGACAGGAATGAGAGCAGGCAGCAAGGGCGGGAGTAGGAAGGGAGAGGACAGGAGCTCGGAAAGGGAGCGGGAAGGGAGGGGGCAAAAGCCTTGCGAGGGAGGTTCTGCAAGTTTTGGAAAGCACAGCATTTGCACAATCCAAGCGGCCTGAAAGGAGCAGTGAAAGAGGGCAGGGCTGGGTGGCAGCTGCTGGGGAGTGAATGTCCCCCACTCCTTTTCCCTCAGTCTGCCTTTGTCACCTGCCCACAATTAGGCACAATTTATCACCCCAGGAGTCTGCAATAAGTCAATCGGCTGCCTGAGACTGCCCAGCCCCTCGGTTTCCAGAGAGCAAAGTCTCCTCTTTCCCATGGATAGGCAATCAGGCAGCCATCGAACCTTTGTGTGGGCTCAGGGTGGAGGAGGCTGCTCCTTCCCCGCCATCCTGGGCTCTCAGGCCAGGCCAGGCCAGCCCAGTTGTCCTTGCTGCCCCAATCGTCCTGCTGGGCACTTGCACGGCTTGTCACTACCATCCTGGGCAGCAAGCCCCGGCTGGTAATGAGGCCTTGGCATAGCCTTGGAGGAGAAGCAGACTCTTTGGGATGTGGTTCATCATACCTGGCAGGAGAAGGTCCAGTCAGGCTTCATGTCAGGCACGGTGCAAAGCTCCCTCTGCTCCTCTCTCCACCATTTTACCCAACTTGTTTCATGCTCTTGCGCTCAAGACAAGGGTGTTGGACAAATACCTATCTTCCCCTTGTACAGAGAGGGATCATCTGGCTGAGCCTCATGATGAAGCCACAACTCATGTGAGGACTGCTAGCCTCAACGAGGGTGCTGGTGCAACGTGAGGCTGTGATGAGATGCCCTCAACATCCAGCCTTGTGTGCCACTGAGGCTCAATTTCCACATTTTGTTGATGTTCCCTGCTATAGAAAAGCACCAACTGAGCATAAAGGCTGATGAGACAGGTCCTGACAGGGCCGGTTTAGGGTCTTGAACTGGCAAAGCTGCCCTGTCTGTTCAGCAGGGCTCCAGGAGCCAGGCTTATGCACACCTCTGTGCATCTCTATCACAGACCTCGTCCTGTGCTGTGTATTCGTTGTCCGAGGTACAGATGATGAAGGTAGGATGGTTTGCTCAGGTAGTGGAGAGCATCTGGAGGGAGGCTGAGATTGCTGTTCTGCTTTCCAGCCCTCCCCACCACCCTGCCCAGACTGTTACACAATGCTGCTAGGAAGAGCACAACTTTACACCTTGCACAGCTGCCAGAGTTCTGCCTGTTGCTGCTTGGATGAGAGTGCAGAGGGTACCCAGAGTTCTACAGACCCTCCAGACCTTGTGCTCTGCCAGGCTCCAAGGGGAACCAGCATGCGGAAAAGGTCTGCCTGTCTGTATCTCCCATCTCCACACAGAAACCCCGTCCATGGGGATGCTTCTTATGGGGCCCTGAAGCGACTGGGCTGGGCTTTGCAGGGCTCTGCACACCACATGAGTTCTGCCTGTTCAGGCTCCTCAGGTAGGAGCTGAGTCACCTCAGCAGGAACGGGATGAGCAGCAGATGTCTCGCTGTGCTTCATGCCACTCACCTGGCATGTGTCATTTGGCACGGCCTCACCCCCAAATAAGTGATGGGCACATCCAAGGGCACATAGGGATGGTGTACCCATGGTGGGCCACACAGGATGGATGCGTGGCAGATCCACGCATGGATAAGAGAGCTCTCCAAAATTCTGTGCTTTCTCTGCCATGCCTCTAGATCAGCCCTCCTCCTCCCTAGCCACTAAAATACCTCTTGCCTGCAGTAAGGAGAAGTCTTGAGCTGCCTGTGTTATCACCACAAACACCATGGCAGCAGGGGAGGATGGGTGGTAGCCCTGGCAATGCCGGTAAGCAACTTGTGCTGTGCAGTGTGACCAGCAGCCAACTCATCCCAGCAGGTAAACCCCGGGGCAGTGACTCACAGGGGAGTCACAGCCCGCGTGGTCCAAGCTGATGTGTGGGAATTGCCCATGGAGAAACCTTGCTGATTGATGGGATACGTGCTCTTCTGCTGATTGTATTTATGGCTGCCTCCAGGGAACATGTCCAAAGCTCTGGCTTTCCTGGCTTGTTGTTTCCCTGCCTCTTCCCTGCCCTCATGCTGCAGACACAGTCTGTGGTTAGTGGCCTGACCAAGGATTTGGAGCACCTCCTTCTTGCTTCTTCTTCCATGAAGTGGTCATGAGGTGGATGGCCTTCTGTTTTCATGAAGCTGTGTGTGCTCCATCCCATCCCATCCCATCCCATCCCATCCCATCCCATCCCATCCCATCCCATCCCATCCATCTGCCCATAGCTGTGGTAGCTGCTGGTGGCTATTGGCTGTGACACTTCATCCTATACGGAGGAGGCCTGAATGAGAAGCAGAGAAGACCCTGAGGTGCTCTCTTGAGCCACTAAAGCCTCTGAAAAGGCAAATTGCGACAGTGGCAGGAAAGGACACCTGGAAGAAAGTGCAAACACCAGCCGAGCATGACAGGTAGCATCCTGTGTGCCAAGATTTCCCTTCTCAGTGCAAGAATGAGCTTCTGCCCTTGGCTGGTGGCTCCTGGAGCACCCTGAGGGTGTGGGTGTAGAGCTGCCTTCCCACTGTGTGTCGTTCAGGCGGGCGAGCTCCAAAACCTGTCCCCCAGGGCCCCAAGTTCCTGAACCAACACTTCTCCATTCCAGGGCTTCTATTGTTCAAATGCTCAACCTGATGCCTGGGGGTCCCAGCCTGGAGCTGGGTGTGAGGTGCAGCAGGACAAGATGGGTGGCTCACCCCTGGAAGGTCCCAGCCCATTTCCCGGCCATGTCCTAGTTCAGAGATCTCTTCCTGTGTCAGAGCCAGGTGGTTTCCTATGAATCCACGGTTCTGTGGCAGCAGATGGAGGCCACCTTCCCTTGTCCCATGGAGGGAGGTGGTTCGTGCAGCCTGTCCTGGGAGGGCCTGCGTGGTTTCTCAGCATGTGCCTCTGACACAGGGCACAGAGGAGAGCAGTTGCCACATTGTTCCCAACACCATTTGATCCAAAGAGCCCAGACAGGGGCAAAGCTTGTGCCAGAGCTGCTACACAGCTCCACGGGGTCTCTGGTTACCAGCACTGTGTGCCTTGAAACAATCCCAGTGAGGTGTGTGAAACCAGGCAAGCATCAGTGGTTCCCTGACTTCCCAAAAGGGAAAATAACATCACGGCAAAGCAAATCACTCCATTCCAGCCTGCTGGCTGGATGCACGTCCTTGCTGGTGCAAGGCACCCAGCACCTGAGCTCCCTGTTGGGCAAGCCGAGATAGCGTGCACAGGCAGTCACCCTTCCCCATTGCCGTGGACACTGGCATTTGATTTATTGCCTCTTCAGGAGGAGCTCCTAGGCTTCCCTTTGGAGCTGGAGGCAGATCTGAGCAGCTGTGTTTGGCATGGCGGGGTCTAGCGGTTGGAGCCGGAGACGAGACGGCAGGACTCCTGAGCTCATTACCGTAATGAAGCTCGGGGAATTGGTTGTTGCTTATGGAGCTTTCCATTTAAGGAGGCCAGACTAGATGATGGTCCCTTCTGGCCCTAAAACATATGAAGCTACAAATAACTCAGCCAATAATTAGAAATTTGAGTCTCATTCCTGTGAATATTACAGGCTTGCTGGACTAGAAGCTACAAAGGCTGCACCGAGCTTTCCTCGTGTTTTAAGAGAAGTCATTTCCTGGTAGTGGGTCCCCTGAGCAAATCCCAAGACTGATGTCATTGGTGTTGGTATGGAAGCACGTGCAGGTAAACGACATCACTGTGAGCTTGTGTCATGTCCAGCGTCATCTGGATGTGGCAAATAAGGATAATAAAGAGGGAAAGGGCAGATTTCTCATGATTGTGTCTCTTCTGCAGTTTGGACTGACTTGGGCATTCCTGTTCCATGCCACAGCACATGGGCAGAGCTTCCAAAAAGCAAAAGTGATGCTTGGCAAGAAAACTTGGAGGAGGAAACACTACATTGTCAACATGCATCTTCACCTGCTGGTCAGGGCATATCTCTGGGGGATTCTTGTATCCCTGACATGTCCTGCCATTGCTTCTGGCTCTGTTTCCCATCCTCTTCACTCTGTTATTGCTTTTTACTTGGACAAGCTTTATTGATTTCAGGTTGAGTCTATGTGCAGGGTAACCCTGCTGTTGGGCATGGGTGAGGAAGTCAAGAGGAAGATGGGGGACTCCTGAGTTTCTCAGCAGCAGGTTTGTGGCCACCTGAGCCTAAATGGAACTGTGAGGAGAGGTTTCATGGCAAACTTTGGGAATCTATCACCAAACAGGATAGGAAGTGCTATTATCCCAGTTTTTTGTACAGCCCCAGTCAGTGTTGCCTGTATCATCTCTCTTTTTCTCCTATCCTTCCCATATGTTGCTTGGTTTCACATCAGACATTTCAGGCTTTCTTCTTTTTTTTTTTTAACCCTTATCCTTGCACATATCAATATTTCTTCTTTCCCTACCTAGCTGCAGCAACAGTTCCAGGATGCTGCATCCCTGGTGCTACATCCCAGACCTTGGCACTGCCTCCTCTGCCTTACAGAATGGACCAAGCTGGTGGAGGCAAGCTCAGAGTCAGGATATAAATGTGTACTCAGCAGAGCTTGGCTGATGATAACCAATATCTTTTAAAAAGTGAATCAGAAGACGGAGTCCCTCTCTTCTTCCACCCCTCAGTGTGCACACATGCACATATCCAAATGGGAAACAGCCATGGGAAGGCGTAGCCCTTGGGACTGGGGTAACGAGTCCCAGGCAGAGAAAAATGCACAAAGGGAGGAAAAGGGGGTGGCCGTGTTACCAAGGGGATTCACTCCACAACAAACAAAAAGGTGTGATGAAACGCTGGGTTGCACACATGCAAACAGCAACCAGTGGTACTTCCTTGAGCAGAACTTGAATGCTGGGGCTGAGAGCTCAACAACTCAGCATTGCACAACGGATGGGTTGGAGTCTAGTCTGTTCTTGTTTTCCCGGCTAAATGCCATTTTTGAAATGTTTTATCCTTTGTATTGTTTAATCTCTGCCATAAAGTATACGGGACACGTCATGAATTAATGCTGTAGCAGACACTCTGGCTTGGGAAGTTTCCATTTCTTGAATAAAACTCCTTCCTCTTGTAGTTTTGTAGTTTTAGCACACACATCCCTCTCTTGGATCAAGGGTAAAAACAGAGGTCACAACAGCCACCGAGAATCTTTCATTCATATCTAAAAAGACCTGAAAAAGACCTTCCTATTCATGTCAAGAAGTCTTCCTGAGAAATCCTTTCTACATTGTTTTTTGCTGACATCTGTACTGCCCCAGGTATGATTAATTCTCCTGCTCACAATAAAATGCTTCTCCTTTGCCTCTGGAGCAGTCTGCAATTTCACAATTAGTTGGTAAAACACACCATGCATTCACCTTAAACAGCGATGTGAACCCAGGCGGCTTTGCTCCTGACAGCACGAGGGAGATTTGCCCTCGAGGGAAAACAGCTTGGCACTTGTAGCTTTCTGACGAAGGATGTTCCTGACAGAGTTCAGAGGTGTTGGAGAAAGTGGTTCAAGTTTCTCAAAGGGCTGGTTGTTTTTGGGAGGCTCTTCCTCGGGTCTGTGAGGCTCAGGGTGGGCTCTCTGAAGGAGAGTGCGTTTGGGAAATCGCTGTGGGCCCTGGATCGGACTGATCTGAGTGCAGCCCCCGGCAGCCCCTGCCCGCCACCGTTTCGGAAAATACCTCTCATTCCTGCTGTCTCAACTCCTGCAGCTGATCCCTGCCCTGCCAGAGCCCCAGGGACACAAACTGACACCCGCTGATCAGGCTTGGGCTCCTCCGGATCCCGGGGGCCCTGTGGGAGCAAAGAGACCTCTGCCAGCACTTCCACCCACACCAAGGGCTGCCCCACAGTCCCCCCAGGAATCTGGGATCCTTTCAAATTCAACCCCAGGCATGGATGCTTTTGTAAGAGCAGGTGTTGGGGGGCTTGGGAATGCTGGGGTACTGCAGGGTGTTTGAAAGCACTTGCAGGATTAACTGATGAGAGTGGGGAGCAATGCTGGTGCCAAGGTTAGCTCAGGCTGAGCTGAGATCTGGATCCCTGGAAGCCTCCTGCATCCAGGACAGGTCTGTGATTCGTGCTGAGTTCACTCTGCCTCGCAGCTGGAAAGCCCCCCTATAAATCCTGCTGCAGGGAGCTCTCAATCCTCACACACCATGATAAAAGCTGCTTGTTTGCAGTGGGGCTCACAGATACTGCCCTGTGCTCTCCTGCAGCTCCGTGGTGTGGCCCTTGAGCGGGGGCAGTCAGGCAGGGTTAGCGCCTGGAGGCTGCAGCACGGGGCTGGGCTGGGTGGGTGCAGCCTGGCTGGGAATTTATCGCTTTTGTTAGCGACAGAGAGCAGGGCCCGGTTATCCCGTGCGTGTGCAGCCAGGCAAAGCCGTGAGCGCTGGCTGACCGGCACAGAGTGTAAAGCTCTTCTTATGGAGCCCAGTGCTCTTGTTAAAACTTTAGGGCTTGACTTCTCGTCGGCCGCTGCAGCTGAGTGTGCAGTCTGCTCGCAGGAGAGGCAGAGCAGCAGCTGTGCACCACCACAGAGCCCCTGGGATAGTGCCACCCCTGGTGTCTGGGAGAGATTGTGAGAGGGGTACATGAACGGGTAACCCCCGCCCCATGTGGTAACTGAACTGGAAGCCCAAATCTTCCTTTGGTCCAGAAGAACCTGGGAAATCACCAGTGAACAGAAAACCAAAGCTTTCCTGAAACCATGGAGAGCTTGGATTCGATGATCTTTGAGGATCCCTTCCAACTCAGCTTATTCTGTTTTTTTCAGTGATATTGGAGGCTCTCTCTAAGGTGGATCTCCCTCTGTGCCACTGTAACCTGCCTTTATCACCCGTAAAGCCCACAGTGGCTGCCTGCAAGGTGGGTGTCTTGGCTGTGTATTTCCTGCCCAAGTTTGTCTGGTCAGTTCCTGAACACCAGCTCTCCAAAGGAATGGTTTTGCTCCCTAGATAAGGCATGCAAGCTCCTATTTTAGAAGGGCAGAGAAGGTCACCCAGACTGGCAATGCAATTGGGTTCTGGTTGGGGGGTGTGGGACCACTGGTGGGATACAGAGAAAGAAACCTGAATGCTAGAAGAACTGCAGCACAAAAAATTAAAGACAGGGAATAAATCTGCAATGTGATCAGTCAACAGGATAGGAGACAATGGTATGTGCATGGATGCAGATGGAAAACTCACGGCCCACTGTGCTGAAAAATCTCAAGAGGGACCAGCGTGGTGGCTTCTGGGTGCCACATTGCCAGGGCTGGACTGGACAGGAAGGACTGAGGAGAACCCAGAATGGAGGGGTGGGTGAAAGGCCATCTGGAGACAACCTGCAAAGGGAACAAAACAGCCTTGGCTGCTATCCCACCCTGGTCTGGTACTGCAGGAGCAGCTGGTCTGAGAGCTGCTGCTCCTCTCCGTTCTCTTGGGTTGTTTTCCCCCAACAACTGAATGTTTGTGTTTGCATCTCGGTCCTTGTTTAGGCTGGAAGCCTGGATGATGACAAGGGAAGAAAAACACTGACACTGCTGAGCAGAAGGGGATGAAATCTAATGTACTCATGAGGAACCGGGCTTTTCCAGACTCCTTTATCTGAGTTTTCTGTGAACTGCAGTGGCCTAATTAATATTTTGACTAAAGGGAGCCTTGAAGGACAGATTCTCCCACCTTGTCACAGAGCTATGAAGACACAACATGCAGCATTCCCTTACTCCTCTCTAAATCCCTGAGGCAGCTTGACTTATCCAGGTGGCCCTATTTCTACCATCCTAACATTTCGAGTAGGAAAATTGAGCAAAATGTTCTCTTCATGAATTTCAAATTCCTGCCATTCTTTTTCCAAGTATCAGAAAGGAGGCGGGGGAAGCATAAGCCTACGGCATAAATCCCTTGCGAGTTCCGTACCTGTTCCACTTTTAATTAAATGTTGTTAGATTATCCTCTGCTTCAGCAACTTGGTGTCTGGAGCAACAGAGAAGATCCTCAGGCAGGACTCAAGGGGAATAAGTTTTTTTTTGTAGTGTAGACCTCACTTTAATTTCCTGAGCTTTCTAGGTTCTTGTGTTGTTGGGAAATAAAGGCAGGAGGACAAAATAAAGGTGAAAGGACAGCTGGTGTATAGTGAGGAGTCAGGAACATCTCTCACTGTGCCTGTGGTCTCTGGTGTGGAGCTTTGCAATGCTGCTTGCTCTGCTGTCCCACCCCAGGTTTGCAAACCCATTGGAAATGGCCGGAAAATGGATTGCAGCAGCACCCCAAAGGCAGGGGTGGGTGCTTGAGATCTCATTTTTTGTCGTCACCCTCCTGGACAGCTTCAGCACGGCCACCATGGCCTGAACTACACACTGGCCAGGCCAGCAGAACCCTGTATCAGTGTAAGCATCGAGCCCACCATCCAGCTGGCTCCTGTCCTCCCTGTGCCAATCCCTGGAGCCGCCCCAGGGCAGCTGCTTCCTCCCAGGACTATTTGGGGTGTTGCTGTGGGAGGCTCAGCAGATTCCCCGGGGCTGTGGCTCTCCAGGAAGCCAGATACCAAATCCTCTTCTCTTCCCAGACCCTCCCAAGAGCCAGCGCCTTGCCTCAGCATCTGTTTATAACTCCTGAAGCTGGCCAGGCTGTTTGGTTTGGGATAAAGCGCAGTCTGGCAGGGCTCCTCCCTGCCACCACAGTGGCACACAGCCACTTATCTTCCATGACAGACCCTTTCCAAGAGCCCTGGGAGCTGGGCTGCCCTCACTGGGCCCCGAAGGCGTGTGCCCGGGATGGGTGTGGGAGGAAGACAGCAACACCAGCTGGGTTTAATCATCCAGGATGTGCCGGGGAGCTGGGTGGGATGGCTGTGGTGGCAGGCGCTGGTGCTGGAAGCAGGGAGAGAGCCTGGGAATGGACGCGCTGTGGGAATGCGTGTGGGGAGAGCAGATGCCGGCCTTGCTGGGCATGGTGGTCACAGGGAAGTCTGGATATCAAATTCCAAGCAGAAGGAAGCTCCTTTGGAGCCAGCTGAGTCTGGGGAGAGGCACCAAGCCTGTACCCCAGCACTCCAAGACGGCCCGGGAGGGTCCCAAACATTTTGTGGGTGGCTGGTCGAGCACTGGCCTGGCTACCCACCAGCTTGAGGACCTTGTGCTGGGGTGCCATGAGGGGAGCGTATGCACATGGGGACATGGGCTGCTCTGGCCCTTCCCCTGCTCTGCCTCATGGAGAGCTCTTCCGGGCATGACAGCAGCACCACCATGGGTACTCCTCCAACAGGAGCTGCTGATGTCCACGGCACAGTGTCAGCAGAATGGACAAGGTTCCACCAGCTCAGGGCTTGAACTTCATGCCTGGCCTCTGTTCTGCCCAGCTGAGCTTTGCACCAGGCTGGGGCTGGACAAGCCAGGACAGCTCTGCCCTTTGGTGTCACTGACACAAGCAGCCTCCTCTGCTCTCCAGACGTGGCTGTAGTAAGAGGATGCCCTCACAGAGGATGCCCTCACAGAGGGCACTGCCCAGTGCCCCAGGGAGGGGATCTGCTGCCTCTGCAGAGCTCTCCTCGCTCCCACACAGCTGTTAGCAGGCAGCTGAGATGGTTTTTAGAGGGTGGAAGGTGAAGTGCCCGTTTCTCCTGAGCAGGACAGTGTTCATGCAGCGTCACTGGGGTGCATTCAGCCCTGCTCCTGGTATTCTCTTCTCCACTAGGCCTTGCAGCCTGCCTTGCTCTCCAAAGTCATTGTCTTACTTGATCCATGAGATTCAGTGCTTCCACAGACCCCAGATTACACCCTGCTGGAGTCCACTTCATGTTGAAAGCACTCTGGATAAGTTCCTCGCCTTGTGGCTGTAGCAAGAGGGTTCCCTCACAGAAGGTGCCCTCACAGAGGGTGCTGTCAAAGCCACACAGCCCTGGGTGGCTCCAGCCTGTCTCTGCCACCCTCTGTTCACTGGGTTGCTGCACTCTCAGAGCAGCAGCGCAGGGCACAGCCCCCGAGCACAACCTCCCACAGGCAGCAGGCTCTGAAATTCCCTCTTTTCCCAGGCTGGTAAAGGAACAGTGGCTGCCTCCTGACACGCTATCAGTATGGGGTGATAAAGGCAGCTTCCTGTGACTGGAACACTTGCTTTCATCTCTCTCATGAGTTTATAGACAATACTACCATGAAACCTATTTTAACCCTAAACTTTGTCTGCTGTAAAGCTCCAGCCCTCATCCAGGCATGACAGTGGGCCAGCACCTGCGTGATGTAACGTGTTTGTGGGGAAAGCAGAGCCCAAGGTCAGCTTGGACCTCCTGGAAGAGGGTGAGAATCAACAAGCATTCACTTGCAGGCAAGTCACAAAACCTGCCAACACCTTCACTGACTCATCAAAATTGAGAAGTTTTTGAGGAGAGAGTTCAGTTTTCTGCCCTGCTGATGGGAAGCAGCCAGAGGGCCAAAGGAGATGTGCCTGAACTTTTCCAGCCGCCCACCTTGCTGGGGGCTGCGTGCCAGAGCCTGGTTCCCCCATGGGGAACTTGGAGATTTCTAGGTCTGGGTCCAAATCATGGTGAAACCAATACTGGCACATCCCAGTGCCCCAGGGAGGGGATCTGCTGCCTCTGCAGAGCTCTCCTCGCTCCCACACAGCTGTTAGCAGGCAGCTGAGATGGTTTTTAGAGGGTGGAAGGTGAAGTGCCCGTTTCTCCTGAGCAGGACAGTGTTCATGCAGCGTCACTGGGGTGCATTCAGCCCTGCTCCTGGTATTCTCTTCTCCACTAGGCCTTGCAGCCTGCCTTGCTCTCCAAAGTCATTGTCTTACTTGATCCATGAGATTCAGTGCTTCCACAGACCCCAGATTACACCCTGCTGGAGTCCACTTCATGTTGGAAGCACTCTGGAAAAGTTCCTCTCCTTGGATGGTGTTTCCTTGCAAACTTGGGAATTTTTTTTTCTGACAGAGCACATGTCTGAGCCCTCTGGAAGCTCCTGGGCTTGTTTTGCAAAACCAAGATCTGAGTTTGCTAAGATATGCGAAGGCTGGGGGTTCTGCTTGTTGGACACTGAGGTTCTTGCAAGACCTGAATGAAGACATGCTAGGACCAGCTCAGAGATATTTGTCTTTCTAAATCTGCCACCATCTGCACTCACACTGCTCCCACTGGCTGAGTCACTGATGTCTTATTTGTAATTATTTCACTGTGTTTGCAAACTGGGGGCAAAACTTTTCTGTTCATGCCAAACACAGCACATAAGGGGCCAGTGACATGTCCCCTCTGACTGCACAGCTGCACTCAGCTGGAGGGAACAGCTGGGCTGTAAACCCCAATGCACACCAGGGCAAGGGGTGCTTGGACAGCCAAGGCCTGGGGTGGAGAAGGAGGTATGGAAAGGTGAAGGGGAGGTTTGCTGGGGCTTGTCTCTGTGGCCCTAAAAACCTTGAGCTGAGGGTTATCCATGTGAGACTGGAGCTTGTTATGGAACTGGTCATGCAGACAAGGGACTGGAAAAAAATGTGATGACTGGAGAACTGGGTAGGAGGGTGAGAGGCAAAAAACCACAGAGCAAATCCCATTCTGGCAAGGTGGGCAGAGGGGACACTGAGGTCTGCTGGTGACAGAGGAAAAGCCTTCCTATGAACACCACAAAGAAGAGAATCCATGGCATCCTGTACATGAAATCTTCTGGCAGAGCAAGCTGAGCCCTGCATTTGTCATTCCTTTAAAATTCTATTCTTCGTCCTTCTTTCCATGCTCTTCTTTTTCTTTCTCCAACACTGACACACAAAGGCAGAAAGACATGGCTGAACTCTTGCTGCTTTGTAGGACTCGGGAAGCAGAGCATGAGAGGACAAGTGTGCGGACCCTCTGGACTGTTCCTTCTCCAAAGTTTGGTAGCAAAAAAAGGGCAGAAAATGAAACAATCCCCAACATATTTGCCCCACAAAACAGTGCTTTAAAATCAGCCAGTCTGTTGAGGGAGGGCCCACAAGCTGCACCCCTTCTCTAGAGACCTCCAACTGTTTGGTAAGCACAGTCTATCGCCTCTGTTGGTGACTCATCTGCACAAATGTCAATCTCTCCCGTGGAGGTGTTCATACAGCTCCTTGCATGACAAAGTGTTGGTCTGGATGGCCTCCAGATGCAGCCATCCATTACGTGTCAAAAAATAATCCTGGTGCTGAATAACCTGCGCCACAAACCCAGGGGAAGATTGATGCCTGCCTGCAAATAAAGGCAGTGATAGCACGGCCCATGTTGGAGATCCAGCAAGGACAACCAGGTTGTGTCAGGGTTGCAGCAAAAAGGTCACAGCCAAAGACCACAGGGAGCTGACTGGCATGGCAACTGATATGATGTTGGGAGAGGTCTGAGACAGCATACATACGGAATTTCTGCAGGATAACTCCTTCCTTCTTTGCTCTGACAGGCGTTTCCCAAATCCAGCTCAATGAGAGACTCAAAGCGGCCGTGGCCCCAAATCTGATAGAGCTCAGGGAGTGTGTGGACAACACTCTCAGGCCCAGCATGGGATTGTTGGGGTGTCCTGGATTCAATGAACCTTGTGGGTCCCTTCCAACTCAGCGTATTTCATGATTCTGTGATCCTCCAAGCAGCTCAAGTGGTGGAAAAATGGATCAGAGCCTCAGACATGTGGGACATCTCTGGTTATGTCAAGCAGGTTGTATGAAGCAGGCTGGGAGCAAGGCCCTGTAGGGTCAGCAAGCAGGAGAATCAGGTTTAAAGCAGGCAAAAGAGGCCAGGTCCTCATGGGGAAGAGGTTCTGAGTTTATATGGGGGAATTGGGAAGATGAGACCACAACTGTAGAAAATCCAAGGAGCTCAGGGCAACATGCTCATGGAGAGAAAAAAAGAAATTCCTGAACCATCAAGATTAACTGAAGCTACCTGCAGACGGGCACTTGGAGATGAAAAAAGAGCTGTGGAGTTCAGTGGCTCTGAACTTCTCTGTCCCCGGACTCAGTTGACTGCAGGGACAGGATTCACCGAGCATGGGTGCTGGGACGCTGTGACAAAGCCAAGCAGCTTCTGAACAACAAATTGAGGCACCTTCTGCCTTGGGCCATGAGCTGCTGGGCTGAGCTGGACTGTGCAGTGCTGTTGAACCAGGGCTGGACTGTGCAGTTCTGCTGGACCAGGATGTGGAAAGCACATCAGGAGCACTGCGAAAAGCTCCCAGGGCTTTTCACGGAGCTCACGTACCAAAGGTCAATGCTCCACTTTGGGCCTTGACCAAAAGGTTCAGATGACACTCAGATGCTCTTTCTCCTAAATCTTTGCCCAGACATGAATCAAGTGGTAAAAGGTTGGAGAAATAAGCTTGGTGAGGTTCTGGGGCTGTTATTTCAGTAGCTTCAGAAAGAACAAGGCTGGCAGTACTGTGCAAAGATGGAGCCATGCGCTGATCAGACCTCTCCTTTCAAGCCAGGCTTTCTCCAAGTCCAATCACAGGGTGTTTTTAGGACATAAACTGGAAGAGTTAAAGATAGAAAATGCAGAATATTAAGTTAAAGAAGACAAAACCCCAAAAATTAGATCTGTAGGCCTGTCCTTCCTTATCTTCTCTGCCCTTCCTTTAGTACTCAGTCACCTTGTGACAATCTCTCTCTGTGCCCCTAACAATTCTTGCTCTGTTGTCACCTCTGAGGCCGGGCCATCAGACCGTTCCTCACTTCTCTCAGCACATTCACAGCCTTTGCTCAGCCATAGACTCCTTGCTGGAGATATTTTGGTGCCAATCGTATTTTTCTCCACCCTTCAACTCTGTCTTACTCCCTTAGCATCAGTGTCCCCTGTTCTTCCAGGGGAGAACAAACCTGCTCTTGTCTTTCCCTTTTTCCAGTATCATGAGGGCAAAGAAGCACATCAGATCCCCTCCATCATGGATGAGAACCTGCGAGTAGGTGCTCTGGAGATGATTAAAGCCGGGACAGGAGGAGGGAGCTTTCAAGACCTGCTGCCTTTGGTGTGGACACAGCGATCCAAAGAGATCTAAGTGCAGTGGGACCTGCTACCTGCACCAGCTGGAGTGGGTGCCAGAGCCTTCAGCAGCCTGAGGGGCGGTGGGGCTCCCTTGGGCATCTCAGACACCTCAGAGCTGGTACAGAAAGCAGGAAAGGGAAGCAGGAAAGTGACCCCAGCAGCCAACATCACCCCAATATCTCTGGGAGCTTGTAGGGGTGCTGGAGGGGCATGGGCTCTGTCCATGAAATCTCTGAGCACCCTCAGCACGGAGGGCACTGTGCAAATGTCCAGGGGATCTGGCCGAAGAAGATAGCCATTGTCACCATGACTCTCTTTTCTTGGCTTCCTGCATCCCCAGCCTCCAGTATTTGTACATCAGGGCATTAATTCAGACCCAAACATTTCTGCCCTGCCCAGATTTCTGCAGCCCATTCAGCACCTTCCACTATTCCTGCACCACATGTGCATTTGCCAGATTTCACCCCATTCCTCACCACCCAGCTGAAGGGGATCTGGACACCCAAGTCCTCGGAGGGGCTTTATGAACTTCCTATGTCATGAACTTCTCTGAGTCATTCTGTTCCTGCCCAACACGGCCAGAGCATCACCTGATTTCAGAGCTGTGCTGGGAGCACCCATGCCTGGGCAGGGGTCCTGCTGCTCACCACCAGATGCGGACACCACCGCTCTTGGCATTTTTAGCAGGGGCTTTCTCTAATTTTCACTTTTTATTTTGAAACTCTTCACAGCTGTGCCCATATTTTAAAACATTTGTAGACCTGTGCTTAAAATACCTGCAGGGTCTCTCAGGAGCTGCCAGTGCAGTGCAGAAGAGGTTCAAGTTTGCAAGCCCTTAACTCACCATGGGACTATTTGTCCTTTCAGACTCAGTGCTGGAATGCTTCAAGGTGTTTAAGCAAGGCCAAGGCCAGGGCATGGGAATTCTGGTCTTTACCAGGCTTTGCCTTTAATTGCCTCCATGCCTGCACTCCCCTGTCCTCCGCAAAGCAGAGAGATGGGAGCTGTGCAGACAGCCAAGGAGAAAGGTGAAGGGGAGGAACTGAGCTCCAGCCCTGGGAAAAGCAGGACAAAGGGTAGAGGGCTTTGCAAACACTTGGCACATGATAAGATGTAGCACTGATGCATGGAAGCGGTCCCTGGTTATCCTCACAGGCAAACCCAGCAGAGAAGAGCTGGGAGAGGGATTTACAGAGCCTGGAGGGGACCAGGCATTGGTTGGCTGAGATGCTGAGCTCCTGCCGGTGGCACTCTACCCTCAGAAGCTGCTGCCTCCCCGGGCTGAGGTCATTAAAGATGTCAAAGAGCTGTTTTTAACAGGAGGGGATGTTCG
This sequence comes from Dasyornis broadbenti, assembly GCA_013397935.1. Lineage (NCBI taxonomy): Eukaryota > Metazoa > Chordata > Aves > Passeriformes > Dasyornithidae > Dasyornis > Dasyornis broadbenti. The sequence goes on along the minus strand of VZRN01006288.1, from coordinate 199,220 downwards.
GCTCGATGCCTGGCTCTGCTCCAAAGGGAATAAAATCACAGACTCCCTGCATGCTCCATGTGCAGCTGCAGTGTCCAGCACCAGGGGTTGGGGGTCCGACAGCGCTGGCAGAGGTGTTTTGGAGGGACAGAACAGTCCTTGAATTTTTGCAGCTGCTTGGGGATCCCCATAGACCCAAGGTCGTGCTGCAAGGTGGAAGGCGGCTGGACCCAGGTTTGGAGCAGCTTTGGCTGCAAGCTCAGAGGGTCTGCAACCCCGGTGGGGAGCTCCAGGCAGCATTCAAATGCAGCAGAGGGGCCCTGAGGAGGCTGAGGGAGACGGGCAGGTACTGGGTGACCTCTGGAGAAGGATGATTTGCAGACCCTGGGGAGATGGTGGAGAGCAGGTGGGAGGCAGATGGGAGAGGACCATGGGAGTGGTAAGGGTAATTCCTTCTGCCCTGTAGATCCCAGTGGGAGGACATCAGGATGCTTGTGGTGACCCTTGGTGGCCAAAGCCACCCCAGCTTATGACCAGGAGCCCTGTGGAGTGACCTGTCTGTGCTGGCAGTTTTGCATGATGGACTCGGTGTGATGAGCACAAACCCTGGATGAGGAGACAGAAACCAGCTGGGGAGGGAAGACGGATGCAGGGGAAAAGAAGCAGAGGCCCTGAAAGGATGGGGCAGCCACAGGACACTCTGAACTGCCTCCTGCAGGGTGCCTGGTGTGTGGAGGGGAGAGGGCACAGTGCAGGGGACAGGGCAGCCTGGGGTTGGGGCGGCGCTGCCCTGCACCTGCAATAACAAGCTCTGGGCGCAGGGCCTGACAGCAGCATGGAGGCTGAGCTGGAGTTACAGCCCCCAGGGGAGACCCTGGTGGCTTGGTGCCCGGGAAACACCTCTGAGTCAGCCCCCTCTCCACCCAGAAGCTGGGCATGCAGGGGTTCCTCCAGCCCCGCACCTGCCTGGTTGGGAGCTCGTGTCCCCTGCTTGGCTGCCCCTGTGCACCCACTCTGTCACACAGCCCCCAGAATCCCCTCTCCCGTGAGGAACACCTGCTTCCAAAATTCCTCTGTTTCCCCATGTGCTTTAGGGACCTTATGTCTGGCTTTGACCGTGTACACATTTATGCCCTGTGTATCCCCCCCCTCAAAATCTCTCTGTCACTTGTAACAAGCTCTGCCCACAGCTTCTCCCCACCTGCCCCAAACCTTTCTGCTAGCCCACCCCAGAATGAGTTTTGCCCCCCGGCTCAGCTCCTTGCAGGGCTCAATCCCTCCTGCTGCCCTCCCTGCCCCAAATCCTGACCCTGTTTGCTCCTGCTCTAGCTCAGCAGACATTGCTCGCACCATGGCCGTATTGCAACCACCTCATGCCACACTTTTCTCCCTCTCCTCCATCTCCCTCTGTCCTCCATGGTTTATCCACCACCAAATGTCACCTGCTGAGAGCATGGTGGTTCATGTTACTTCAGAAATTCCCCCGTAAATGTATGTTCCAGCAAGCTCCAGGGACTGTTTGCTAGGTATCATCTGCACCAATTCCTTAAAAATGTTTACTCTCGCACACCCCAACAGTCTGGCTGTTGCTTCTCGTGAAATAACTGCAGGTGATGAAAAGAGCAGGAAGTTAATGGGATTTAGGAGCTGTATCTCCCCAATGGGACCTGGGAACTGGCTCCAGACTATTTACTTTAAGAAAGGATGGTCACAAAGTGCAGATTGTCCCAAGCTGCAGGGGCTCTCCAGGTCGTAAAACCAAGAAGGTCCAAGTCAGAAGACATCTGTGCTGCCTGGAAGTGGGGAGATGGAGCATGGCAAAACTTCTGCTTTCCCCTGGATGAGGATAAGCAGGAGGAGCAGGTGAATGTGAGAACTGATTTGTGCAGCAAGCCAATGCCAAAAATGAGATGAATCCCTCTTCTCCCCGTGGCAGCTTGTCTTTGGCATAGGAGATGCTGGAGATACGATGGAGCTGGGAAGGGTCAATCTCCTCAGGTCAGGGGTACCCCAGATGTGAAATCAACAGGGGGTGTTCCTAAGTGTCTCCCCAGCATCCTTTCTTTCCTTTCCTTCCTCTCTTTGTCTTTGGGCTCCTGCTCTATGCCTTGAGGCCATGTCACAGCCCCTTGAATGCTGACACACAGACTGGGCCTGCTGCCACTTCTGCTCCTGACCCAGCCTCATGGGCAGGAGACCTCATCCAGAAAGGCTGAACATAGTTTGTCTGCCCAGTAACCTGGCAACTGCACTAATGCATGTGTGCACATAAAACATCCCCCTGAACCAGAGCCAGCACCCACTGAGGGCCGTATCCCCTTACACCGGAGACACGCTGCACTCCCTGCGCTGCTGCTTCACTCTGGGCCGTGCTGAAGGGCAAAACCTGTGCCATGTTTCTGTCTTATTCCTGACATGTCCATCTCCATACTGCACCCCATATTGCAGGGGAATGTTAGAGGTGAAGGAGGCTCAGAATATGGAGGGGAAGGGGCTCAGCTCGGCCTTGTTACCACCGAGAGGCACATCCACCATTGGGAATGCCCGGCCCAAATACACCCACCTGAAAAATGCATCTCAGGGCTGGCTCACCGCCACCTGCCTGGCCATCAGGACAAAAGGAGGCTGCCCCATACCAGAGAGCAGCTTCTGAAGTGCTCTGGGGTACGTGCTCCTGTACGATGTGTTCCTAATGACCAGGCCCATGTGCTCAGGGCTGAGCTCTGCTGAGCCTCCCAACCTTGCGTTCAGCCTCCCAGATTTATGGAAAAATGTTGTTCCAGAGGTAGACAGCGAATCGGAGTATTCTAAGGCTGGTTTGAGTTTTTTGTAAGGTCTAAATCTGGCCTGTCAGATAAAATCTGCAGTGCTGGAGAGAATGTTCTTGCTTCCCACCCAGCACCTCCATGAGCTGGGCGGTGTTTGGAGGAAGGCTTGGGGGCTGCGCTGGGGCAAGTCCCTTGAGTAGGAGACAGGAGGAGTCATCCTGCTGTTTGAATTTGTGTCTTGTGGCTCCAGGGGTTTCCTAAGACTGGAGGGCACAGGGAGGGAGGTGAAAAGAGAGAGGTGGTTGATTTATAGCTTACCATCTTCTCTGATCTTGATCGCCCTTTTTCTTGGGAGTCTCTCTTATCCAGACATGGAGATGGGAGGAGGGGATCTGTTTCAGGGATTGCTGAACTCTGGGTGTTTGCCGTTTCCTGGAGATCTTTTGATGTTCCCTTTGCTTTAAAACATTTTCATTGTTAAGTTTCTCAGCCTCCCACTGCACCTCGACTCTCGACATCAGGGCACGATCCATCACAACTTACCCAAACAACCTCCAGCAAGGCGAGGCCTCCCCATCTCCAGGGCAGGGAGGAAATCTGTCCCTGCAGGACTCAGCACGGTTTCTGGGGCAGCTCAGCCCAAGACCATGGGCTACTCTGGGCTGTCCATTGCTTGCCCCCTTGCAGTGTGGTGAGGGCTGGCAGGTGCCAGGGCAAGGCTGAGGGCAGGCCAAACAAACGGGGTGGATTGAGGCCTGGAGCAGGCCTTGACTGAACGCAGCCCAGCACAACGGCATCAAACAGGATGAAAACCACCTCTCTGGGTGAGATAACAGGCTTGAGCCCTATGACTGATGCCAAATGTTTGATTTAGGACCCACTAGAGCAAGAAACACAGAAAAAATCCCTTTCTGACCAGACTGTGAAAGGACTCCAGCTCAGATGATCTCTTTTGTCCAGCATGTGCACCTTGTCAGCCCTGGCAATGGACATCAGGTCTGTAATTAAAAGTCCATCAAACAATCCTTTTCCATAAATCTTTTCACAACACTGTCAGTTAATAAAATTGATTTTGTTTAACTGGTGCCATTTTCCAGAAGAGACAGGCCAAAGAACAACATTGCCTGTAAAACAATCTGTTTTGTTCTGTGAAAGTAATTAGTTTTTCTTGGACTTAATGTGCTTGGGGGTTAATTATCCCAAAACTGCCCATGAACTCCCATAATGTGGGGATATTTTTGTGAAGCTGCTGAAGGTGCCAATTCTTGCAGCAAGGCTCTTAATGACTCTTGATAATATTCATTACTTTCCTTAAATTATCAGCTTAGTGGCACTGTGTGCTTACATGAAACTTTTCTTTCACAGGCTGTCCCCAAAAAGTTTTTCTCCTTCCTAGTTCAAACCTACAGCCTGAGAGCACCTGGGACCACAGGCAAATAAGATTTACTTGTTTATTTCTAGCTTAATGATGATTTTTATGCCAAAGTCATAATTTTGCAGTGGGGTGAGTTGTGACTTATCGTGACTGAGGCTGTCAGTGGCAGCCTGTCCTTACAACAGTCTCAGACAGCTTTTTTGGGGTGAAAGAAGCCACAGAGGGGGATGGTCCCATGCTTTGTTAGCAGCAATGTTCTTTCCAAGTGGATGGTCTGTAAAGGTGAGATCACGTTAAGATGCTGGAGGTTGAGCTTCAGCTGAAGAGGGGAAAAAAGGTGGAAAAAAAGTGAGAACTCCTGAACTTTCACTCCATGTTCGGGTAGAAAAAAAAACATTCAACCAAAATATCTCATAAACTGGTTTTATATTTTTTTTTTCTTTTTCTTTAAAGAAATGGCTATACACGGCCATTTTACTTGTAACCCAGCCAAGAATAATTTGTGGCAGGAAAGTTTGAGCATTTGTAAAAATAAAATAAAAATTTAAAAAAAAAAAGGAAAAAAAATTGAAAGCATGCTAGAGTATTTTAGTGTGAACCCAAACAGAGAGGCGGGTATGCAGAGGGCAGAATAGCCCTGATAGCACAACACACTGCATTTCTGGCCATGTGTTGAAACGAAGATTTTTTTTTTCACATGTTTGTTTTATTAATCACACTACAGAACTCAGCGCAGCACTTGCTGGTTTTTGACTTGTTAACATTTTTCTGTCCCATTGCCATTTGGTCTCCATTTGAGCTCTACACCTGCTTCCCATGTGATAAATAGGAGCAGAGTAGTAGCAGAAAACCACCTCTTACCCTGTCCTAGCAAATTTACTTTTTGCCATCCTGATAGAGCGGGGGTTTTGACCCAAGACTGTGCTGTCTGCGAGGGGCTTGGGCTGCAGTCCTGATTCACACGGGATGGGTTTTCTTCATGGAAACATTTTCCACAGACACCAGTGGAGGCAAACAGCGGAGTGTCTCACCAGCGTGACTTAAGAATGGAATCAACATCCCACTATGCTTTTCCCAGCTCACCATAAAAGACAGATTTTTGCAATAAAGGGCCAGAGCCAAAATTTCGCAGTGTCTAGTAGGGAACAGGGCAGGAGAGGGCTGCAGTGCCTGTGGGATAACCCAGGAACGTGGCGAGAAGAACAGGTGGTGGCCGGGGATGATAAACAGAAGTGTCTCTGCACAGAGCAATTTGCCACAGGATGTTGCTGAAGCCAAAGAGGGAAGCGAGATTCCAGCCCGGGGTTGGACATTTGCATGGCTAACAAGAATATCCAGAATTATAATAGTTAATACTGACACCCTGCTCGGAAGAGATATCAGATCCGTGGCCCCAGGGCAAACGCCGACTGTAACAGATTAAGGAGAGGCCTCCTGTAGGGGATGGATTTGGAGGGGATTGGATTAGCTGACACCTGCCTGATGTGGGGACTCGCACCTTTCCTGAGTGCTGGACATTAACCTCTCCAGCCCATCTCCCACCTCAGACTGCTGATTCATCAGGACGGAAATATTCCCCGGAGATCCGTCACTGCGGATGAAATCCTGATGGAAAACTGCCCAGTTTCCTGCCAGCATACCCTTGGCAGCCCGCCTGACCAGCTGGTAGCAAGAGGAGAACTTGGGAGCCCGGCTCCTGCGATGCTAAACTCTCCCAACTCCTGTGCAGACGGCTGAGCGAGGGACGGCGGGCTCCCAGCTGGGGGACCATGGCGTGGTGGTGTCTTCCAGCTTCCCAGCTTCAGCCCACCAGCTGGGAAAAGAGGGCCAGACTGCTCTGCTTTTTGGAAAGATTGCTTCTGCTGTCTCATCTCAAACCAACTGACAAATAAATCTTAAGACACTAAAAGGCTTCATGTTCCTCTTCTGTGCTGCCTGACCCTGCCTGATTCACTCCTCCATTCATATCTAATGCCCTTTCCCCCTCCCACACCTTTTCTGGTCTTTGCCCATTGTCTGGGTGACCAAATGTCCTCCAGGCTTGCAGGAGATCCCGCTGCGTTCCTTGCTGGCCCTTCACCAGGCAGAGCTGCTGTGTGTCCACATTTGCTACCGGACAGAGGAAGCTGAGACTGCTCTCTCAGAGTCTGGCAGCTGCAAATCCATGTCCCTGCCTTCTAAACCAGCCCTGGCACAACAGCATGGGGACACCCTGTCCCAGTGCTCCGTTGTGTTCGTCCTCCTCCCCAGCTGTGTATAGACAGGACAAGAACATGAAGATCTCCATAGGATTGATGGTGTAAGTCCACTCTAGGCGTGACTCCTCAAGTTCTGTCTCTGCTGCTCACGGTTATATGGAAATGGCATTTTTTTCTTGCTTCAAACACATACCTGCCTTTGTTAAAATAACCCTGAAACAGAAAATTCTGCCGGTTTCCTCCCTGAGAAGGTCGCCGGTGCTCTGGCCGTGACAAAACTCCCACCAGCCCACGCCATCCCTCAGATAAGCTGTCTCTCAGAGGAGAGCTTCAACAGCGACGGAAAACACTGGGGATATGAAATTCCTGGGCATGGGAGCTGTGGTGGGATGTGCCACTCCTGGAAGAGTACACAGTGCCATCTAGCCGTGCTGGTTCGAAGTACAGAGCTGATCTGGTAGCTTCCGGACCCCAAACCCCAGCTCCAAAAGCCTTGGCACCTCTTTTCCATCACCTCCGGAGCAGCTGAGTAACATCGCCAGCATCAGGAGCAGGGGAGTGCTGATTTCAGACATTTGGTTTTATCTCATGGTGAGGCTCGTACCTGAGCAACCCAGCTTGGCTGAAACTGTGACGTTTTGGCTTAAACTAGTTGGTCGCATTTTTTCAGTGTCTCCTCCAGGGTGGTGGCTTTGTCTCCAGGTGTCTCCCTTCCATTTGGTGCTGGTGTGCTGGGTTTCCAGCTCCCCTCTGCTGCTGTTCCCTTTTCTGCACCTGATGGATGTGAGAAGCACAGAGAGGTGCTAGGTGTAGTTTTAGCCATTTTCACAAGTAATTTCTTCTGGTCCTGGCCATTATGTCCCGTCTCCACCTGGTGGATCTCTGTGCCAGCCCTGATATCCAGATCTGGAGAAAGATCAGAGTTGTGAGGTCAGCTGGAGAGCTTGGGGTGGCTTTAGACTTTGTCTAGCAACGTCCTGAGCTCCTCTATTCCAGCACAGCCACGCTCATAAACATCTACATCAGGTGTCAGATGCTTGGCTCCAGTCAGGCTCCCCTTTCATGCTGTGGCACTTCACTTGTGAGGAAAGTGTGTGTCTTGCTGGTGCTGAGTGTTGATGCCCAGGAAGGGCAAGTCCTGTCTCTTGGAAATTTCACAGCTGCAGCTAACAAGGCTTAGACTGTGCTGTTCTCCATCAGTTTCTCCTTTCTTCCCCTCTACCATTTTTCCTTCCCTCACCAGAGGATGGGCTGGAGAGAGAGAGCTGTGCCATGTGCTTATCCTCTCATCTGGCATGGAGGGACATTTAAGACCTGCTCTGGCTGGACTAGGATTTCACAAGGACTTCAGTCCCGTGTCAGACCCTGCTGCAGCTATAGAAGCCTGACAGCTGTGCTCAGCTAAACCTTGACTCCAGCTGCCATCACCAGCCAGGAACATCTGCAGGACACTTTGCCTTTCTGTAGACCCCTTTGCCTCCCACCCTCTGCTCCTTAGCCTGCAGTTGTGGCCCTTCCCAAACCCCAGTGCTGACAGCATGACCCCGTATCATCATGCTATGTCACCCTAGTTTGATCCCCACATCCCATTGGCTTTTTTATTCTGGTCCTTTTCTATCAGCTTCTTCTCCCACTGGCTGTTCCATTGGTGGACTATGTGGAGCAAGTAGAACATTTGCAGAAATCTGGGACGAGTTCTTCGAGAGTATTGTGTCTATTCCCCTTGGGAGCACAGCGCCAGTCACTGAAAATGCTTTAAGATGCCCTTCATTAGCTAAGATCCCATCTTCATGAACTGTAAAAGAAGAATGGAGAGGAAAGATTCTTAGAAAGATTGGATCCTTGGCTGTCCTCCAGTTGTCTGTGAACATGAGTTTTTATGATGGTCATAAGTTGGCAAAAGTCAAGGTAACACTGACATACAGGCACTCACATACAGATTAATTCTTTAAGCAAAGACCAGGCACTGTTTCTCCTTCAGGCCTAGATTTCCCTTCAGACAATCCAGCCCAAACTGGGTGTGGGATGAATTGGATCATCTGCAGACACCAGGTGTCTACGGGAGAGATAGCTGTGTAGGCACCTTCTACAGTGTCACTGAATGCCAAGAAACTTTGTCCTACCTGAACTACTCGCCTCATGATGATGTGATTTTTTCCCCTAGAAGTCCCCCTTTCCCTCTAGTGGCTATAAAGGCAGGCAGAGGCTGGCTGAGGTGGAAAATTGCCCAGTGGTTAAAGTCTGGTGAAATGTAAGTAACTGAAAACAGTGTTTTATAAGAGGAAACACTGCCTTAACACCAAGGCTTGCTGTGAGACCCACCTGTGACAGTGCAGGAACGGGGGAGACAGAGCCAGGTCTCGGTTACATCCGGCCTCCAGGGCATTTCTGTGCCAGGCAGGGTGTTCAGCTGCAGTTTTACAGTCATTCCCCAAATGCCCTGGGAGGGACAGTGTGATTTTGGGGAATGGAAAAGCAAGATGTGTCCTGGGCCGCACTGAGATGTGCTTGGGGGACGTCTGAGGGGTCCTATCCCCTGAGAGTCACTGGGTGAATGCCGAATTCTGTTGGACTGCTGCATCCCATTGCCTAGTATCGGAAAATGGGGAAAAAAAATAGCAGAATGGGAGAAAATAGGAGAAAATTAGAAGAATGGGAGAAAATTAACTTTGTCTGGAGATATTTTGCATTAACATTAAAGGGAAACATCAACAACAACAGATATGACAAAACTGAAAAGTTTCATCCAAAGACAAATTTTCTGAGAAGTGTTAAAACCCAAGAATGAAGCCTTGAGTGCCTTCCTGGCTCTGTCAGGTGTAACGTTGCCAGCCTGGGTGATGGTATTGCAAGTGTCTCTAAAATAAGGATTTTTCTTAAAGCTTTGCCTGCTGCAGCCAAATAAAAAGCACCTATTAAAGAATCATGATTATTAAGCCAGTCTCATGATTTCTGGAGCCTGATGTTTTAAAGATGGTCGAATTGTTTCCCCTCTTTGGCAATCCTGTAGGTGCCAGAACGCAGCTGGGACCTCACACAAACCCCCGAGCATGAGCACACATGGGTGTTGGGTGTGATGAGGCGCTGCCAATGGACATTATTTCAGCCAGGAGTTGTTTCCCCAATAACCTGATATGCCAGAGTTTTGTGAAGACCTACAACTCTGAGCTTTCGTTTCAAATAAAAATCCTTTTCTAATCCTCTCCCAGTTGCTGAGGAAAAAGTTGACAGACTGTTTTGAAAGCAGTTTAAGCACCCCAAAAGCAGAAGGCCTATAAACCGGATTAACAAATGTAATATTTAAACAAGATTGCAAGTATTTTGAAGCCTAACCATGCTCTGTGTCTAACTTGGCTATGGCTAGGATGAAGGTGATATGAGTGAAGGAAAAGCCATCATTTGCTCTGCAGCTTAACTCTGCTTCTGCAAAAAAACGCCTCTGGGGCACCTTTCTAAAGGGCTTTACAGGATTGAGGGCCAAGTGCATTCTTGGAAAGGACAGGAAAATTTTGATTTCAGTGCACAGTGAAACTCACAAGGTAAAAGGAGTGGATGGAGAGGTTCCCTGGTGTAATGCAAACCCTAAAGGAGAAAAAGGGACCAAGCATTCACCAAGGCTTGGGGGAAGGTCTGGAGCACAAGTCTGATGATGAGCGGCTGAGGGAGATGGAGGGGCTCAGCCTGGAGAAAAGGAGGCTCAGTGGGGATCTTCTCACTCTTCGGAACTTCCTGACAGGAGAGTGCAGCCAGGAGGTTGGTGCCAGGCTCTGCTCCCAGGGAACAAGCAGAACAAGAGGAAATGGCTTCAAGCTGCACCAGGGGAGGTTTAGATTAGATATTTAAAAAAAAAATATATCTTCACTGAAAGGTGTTCAGGCACTATCACAGGCTGCTCAGTGCAGTGGTGGAGTCACCATCCCTGGCAGCATTCAAAAAATGGGCCACAGTGATGCTGAGGGACATGGTTTAAGGGTGAACATGGTGATGGTGCGATGGTGCTAGCTTGATGGTTGGAATTAATGATCTTTGAGACCTTTTCCAACCTTAAAGATTCCATGATACTAAGCAGGTCCTCTGGCATCTCTGAGGTTCTGCACTCACGTCCTGCCCCTCCTGCTCTGTGTCTTCTTGGCCCAACACCAGGGCAGGGATGTTCTCTGGCTCTGAGCGGCAGTGCAGGTTGTAATAGGTGTTTGGGAACACTTTGGAATGGCTTACTGGAACCCCAGCGCTGCTTCTGGGAGTCTTTTGGCTCTAAGGCTCCGGTTGGAGCTGCAGACATTGGGGTCAAGAGGAGGTCAGGTTAAAAATACAGGATCCAAGCGCACAGCCCAGACAGGCTCCATCTAACACCTGGGAGGACCTGGCTGCTCACAGACACTTGACCTCGCCCAGATCCATGGTGGGCACATGCAGTGGTTGATGGCATGAACTGCACAAGATGGTGATAAGCGAAGACACTTCATTGCAAAAATCTGGAGTTCTTAAACTGTTCCTTTGTTATGAGTTTGCAAACTTGTGAGGCACAACAAATGTGTTGAACCAACCCCCACAAACCACGACAGGAACACGCATCAGGGGTAACCAACCACCAGCCCCACGGTGTGAGCACTCATTGGTTCTAACAATTGTTTCCAGTTCTGTCACTTGTTTTTCACCTCCAGTTCAGCTGAGTCATTCCCAGAATGCTCTCTGGTTGGCCAAAGTAGCAGAAGTGAGCAAAGATTTTACAGGGGCAATGAAGCCCTCATTTTGTAAGGTTTTTCTGCTCCACAACAGGTGCACTCGAGGGCCACTGCTGCTGGTGGTGTCATGCTGGGAGTCTGACTGCCCAGTTTCGCCCCAAGAAGATCTAACACTCCCAGACCAGATATTTGCATCCATGGCCCCACCAGTACCACCACGGACACTTTTGCATGAGGCCCCAGAGGAAGTTCAGTGAGGAAGACAGGAAGATGAAGGGCTCAGCAGGAAGAACAGCAGTTCTGGGAGCTGCCGTGTGGACAGCACAGGATGATTTTTGATGCTGAGGTGATGAGGAGCTGAAGTAGGACATCCAGGACAGGCAAACCGTGGGGAGAAGTTGGCATCACACCCTCCTGCATACTTCAGACTGGAAAGACTGAGTGAAGGGTTGATGAGGGCTGAGTTCAGTGTCACCATCTTATGCATTTCTACCCCTTATTTTAGGTCATGATCCTTGACATTTAGTATTTACTCAGAGCTCAGGCTCTGCAGAAGGGCTTAAGCCAGTGGCAACTAATTCCAACAGCAGGTCAAGAGCTTGTAAAGATGGACCTGACAAGAGGGACCCTCAGACAAAGTGGTACTTGGTGTGTCTGCATGCCCATATTCCAGTTTGGAGAAGTTTGGAGTAGGGCGCTTTAAAAGCCATTTGAAAGTGCAAGTTCCAGGTCCTTCAGGAGAGAAACGCATGTTTATTTAAGGACACAGACAAGGAAAAAGAGAAAACAACCCCATGGAATCCCACGCACGTCTCCATGGCGTCTCTGGCTCTTGCATCAATTGCAGAGCCCTCCAATGGTTTCTAAAACCAGATTTTCATTCTCTGACTGACAGCAGTGCTGGTTTAACTGCAAATGTTCTACAGAAATTGCTCTTCCAGGCATCCAGCCTGAAAGAGTGCAGCTAGGACAGTGAATGTCTGTCAGAGGCCAGAACAACTTTAACTACAGGCTTCCCTAACTCTGTTGCCTCTGGATTTGGCTTCCTGCAAAATCAGGACGTGAAGGTCCTTAAGTATCTTCTGGCAGGATGATTGCTGTGAATTGTCTTTGGCCTGCTGTGAAGGGCAAAAATCAATGTGACTCAGAGGCTGCAGGACCTTGCTCTGCAAAAAATGTTGCTGGGTGCAGGAGGGGAAGGTTCAGACTGAGGCACTTGCTGGTGGATCCTGGAATGCTGCAGAACAGTTTGGGAATGAAGAATACAGAGGTTGGTGGGGGCAAAGATCAGTGAATACATCATCAAACAGGAGCTGATCCATAAAACAAACTGTTACCACTCAGCAGAGAGGTTGTGCTGGGATCTCCCAAAGAGACCCTGAAGAATGGAGCAGACACCTGACCTTTGTGTGTTATGAATGACCCAGGATTTTGACCCTCTCTGCTTTTGGCCAAAGGGTGCTGGTGTATCAGAGAACCCTCTGATGGGCATAATGGAGCTGCACTGGTTTGTACTGGTTAAGATCCACGGTTCCCAGCAGGAGTGAAAAAAAGAAGCTTCTCTCAACTCTAGCAGACTGGGGAAAAAAAATGTCTAAAAACTGTTTCAAATCAACTAGGATCAGTAAAATAAACAGAACAGGAGAATGAAGGAGAGGGGTGGGACACGGAGTGGGGGGAAGACCTTCTGTAGGCTCTGATACGAGCCCATCCACATGGGAATTGCAGGAGCAGGGTGCCTGGTGGCTGAAGTATCCATCACAGACTGCTGTGATTCTGCTGTGATGAAGTTTTGCTCAAGTGCATGAAGGAGTTTGAAGAAGGCCCCTGTGGTGCCACAGGCTTGCAGGCTTTCTGAACCGACAGGGTCATGCCCAGTCCTGCAGGGTACAGAGGAAAGGGTTAACGCCTCCCACAACTCAGTAGTGTCAGGAATGAAATAGAAAATCTGAAAGCAGGTCAGTACCTCAGCTGCTTCTGAATTCTCATTAATTTGTGTTCCCTTCTCATTTATTAATGGGCTGACTCACACTGTATTTGCTTTCCCTTTGCTGCAATTTGCAAAATTCCTTCTTATTCCCAGTAGCCCTCTTGGCAGTGTTATTTTTCTCTGTTTTTCCCTGGCCTTTATCATTTCCTTGCAGGTCTTAGCTGAGTTTGCATGTTCTTGCTCAGTTCCCCTGACTATTTCTTTTCAGCCTTTTTCCTTTTAATCTTCAGGCCTCTTAAAACTTCCCTGGGGTCTATCTCAGTGTCTCTGGGAGCAGCTGGGATTATCCTGCCACCCATCATGCCCATGAGGGGGATTTTAACTGCTCCCTTGGCCCTCCATTCCCTTTTTCCTTCCAGTTCCATATGGGGACTCGGCCTCCCGAAGGCTTGGAAGCTCCCAGGGCTTGGAGAAACCTGGGTTTTTCAGATGGGAACCATAGTCCTGAGTGGATCCTGTGGAGGTGCAGCTCTGCTCTTGGCTGCTATCTGCTCCCAAATGCTCTGTGTGTTGGTTATTGCAGTGGACAGCCTGGTTTCTTCTCCTGTGCTCCGGCCAACACTGACCACCTCAAGGGTCTGTTGAAGTGGTTCACAGCTTCCTCCTGAGGCAGTGCAGGGGCAAGCACTGATCTCTGCTCTCTGGTGCCCAGTGACAGGGAACGGCATGAATTTGTGTCAGGGGAGGTTTAGGCTGGAGTTCAGGAAAAGGTTCTTCCCCCAGAGGGTGCTGGGCACTGCCCAGGCTCCCCAGGGATTGGGCATGGCCCCGAGGCTGCCAGAGCTCCAGGAGTGTTTGGACAGCGCTGCCAGGGATGCCCAGGGTGGGATTGTTGGGGTGTCTGTGCAGGGCCAGGAGTGGAACTTGATGGTCGTTGTGGGTCCCTTGCACCTCAGGATATTCTGATTCTTTGATCTTGCTCTGCCTGTGGAGGATCCAAATCTACCCCAACCCAAGAGTCAGGCAGCCTCTGGCACCATGGCATGGCCTTTGCTCTCCTCATTTACCTCAGTCCCAGCCTCTACAGCCACCCAGAGAGCAGGATCTGGCTGTGTGAGCCCATTGAGAGGCTCTGTATGGCTGTACGAGCCCACCACAAGGGTCAGTGGCAGCATGAGCCTCTGGGGGCTCTGTGGGTTTGTTTTCCCCAGAAGCTGGAGAGCGTGGCATGCCTGGTGGGTGTCCCCCGTTTGGTGAGGCGAGAGGGGCTTTTTCATAGGTGCCACCCTTGCCAGGGCTTCCTGGGTGCTCCCCCTTGTCCTTTCCCAAATTCACTCACAAGAGGGAGGCAGTGGCTTGAGGTGGCAGCTCCCAGTAATGCTTGGGGTCATGGGGGGTCATGGGGGCCCAGACACAAAACCTGGGCTGTGTGAGGGCCCGTGGGCTACATGGGGGCCACGAGCACCCTGCACCACACATCTGCACCAGTGGAACCCAAGCACTGGGATGGAATGGGATGGGATGGGATGGGATGGGATGGGATGGGATGACTGAGGTACATTCATGGCACATCCTGCAAGAGAAGAGCCAAGGGATGGCATGGTCTTGCCTTGATAACTTTTATTTGTGTTAAAAAGTGGAAAGATGCTGGTGAAAGGAATTTTTGACCTGAGTGAGATTTCTGTCCTCTACTAGGACTGGGTTAGACTCTCTTGCTGCGGATATTCCAGAACCATCTGGACACAATCCTCTGCCCTGTGCTCTGGAATGACCCTGCTGAGGCAGGGAGGTGGGCCCCCATGATTCCACTGCTTCCCCTTTCAACCCGACCCAACCTGTGATTCTATATCTCTCCAAATTCTATATCTCTCCAAACTTTTCCAAACAATCATGGAGCAAAGGGACCCAAATGGAAAGGCTGAGGGACTCCTTGGTGTATTTACCAAGCTGATCCTTACAACTGATGCCTTTCCATGGAGCCATGAAAGGCAGAAGAATCCTGTAGGTACAGAAACTCTGCTTCACAGTCACAGCTCTGTTTTCAAATTCTCCTTGGGCCCAGCTCCAGGCAGACAGGCTCCAGCGAAAGCTTTTCCCCCATGAAACTTGCCAAGACCTTTCCCATGTTGAGGGCCTGTTGAGGCAGTGTGGTTATCTGTGCTCAACCCAAGTGGATCATCCTTTGTTCTGATATCAAAACAGCAGGTTCATCACACATCATTTACTCAAATGCTACCTGGAAAACTTCAAATGCCAGCACATCCCTTTGGGAAGTTCAAGAGAAGCTGACAGCAGCCAGGGATTTTTGTCCCAAGTCGTTCCACTGCTCAGAAGACCCCCTGCTCTTTGGGTTGGACTCACACAGCTGTGATGCTTTCCTGGCTACCACAGACAGAGTCGAGGTTTGAAGCTGCTGTCAGATGGACCATCCAGATTGTGCCTCCCGGCAGGCAGTGGGCTCTGGGGTCACCCATCCCAAATAAGCAGCTCATTCTTCCATGCAAAGTGGCCTCACTCCAGCGAGGGCATGGAGACTGCTTGCCACGGAGAGCTGTAACTCCAACAAAGGCTTCCTTTCTCTGAACCCCCACACAATGGTTGGAGTTAAATAAATCTGTCAAGCACAGAACAAACTGCGTTAAACAGCGTCCTCTCCCACTGCAGCAGGATAAAAGCTGGGTGCTTTGGAAAGTGTTTAAAAACCATTTTTCATTCACTTGTGTTCACTCTTCCCTCCTGTTGCATCCTCATTGCACTCACTCATTCAGGAGATTGCACAGGGACCTGAATTTCTAACAGGAACAAAAAAAGCATAAGGGGAATAAACCCAGTGTTAAAATCCATTCAGAGCTTCTATTATTTGGGACCAAAAGGGGAAGGTCCCTTGCAGGTCACCTTTAAATGTGTCTGTCTAGAGGCAAAGAGATTCAAAGTGCATTTATCATCCTTCTTATTCACCCTCTTTGACATCCACAGCAACCCAGGGATTTTTTTCTGCTTTGTGTTGAGGTGACCAGTGCAAACACGGCTGGGATCAGAGGAAGGAGGGCACTCCTCAGCCCCACACGTCAGAATTTTGGCTGAAGGGCTGCACACGGCTATCACAGCATTGGTGGTGACATGCAAGGTGGAAGGGGCCTGGGACCAGCTGTCCCCAAACTCAGCTGGGCTATGGGACAGTGAAACCCGGGCCGCGATGGCAGCAGCCAGCTGGAACTTTTATATGCAGTAATTCACAAAAAATGGGGTTTCAACAGGACCAAAAGGAGCTGTAAGTTCAGGTTTCAGTCATTTGGATGTATGTGAAAGTGTCAGCGTAGTCCTGCTAGATGTTTCCGAGGTAAAATGTCTCATTTCAGAAGTGCTGGAGTATTTCATTAGACAGCCTTGAAACAAAACTCTTTTCCTATTTTCATAGGGTGTTTTTATTTAAAGTCTGACCCAAAGCAGGAGAACATGAGGCTGAGCAAAAACATTGGGTGTCCCAAAGGAAAGGGTTCCTTTTGGGTCAAGGGGACAAATGACTCCAGGGAAACCTCTTGTGACGGTTGTGATCCCTGGACTTGGTCCCCAGCCAAGATTTAGGTAATTTCCCCTGACACAGAGTCAGGCTGGACCTGGAGAGAAACAACTGATGCAGAAGATCAGCAGAGTGGTGGCAAACTTCAGGAGTGGACAGCTGGTGAGAAGAAGGAGCCACTGGAGAAGGAAAAGTGAGGACAGCACGTGGGTGATGGCAGAGGACAAGAAGGAGAAATTTCTCCTCTCTCCTCTTCCAAAGAAGGTCTCTCTCCTCTTTGGCACATCTCTGGCTGGTGGCTGCTCTTCTCTCACCCCGCTAAAACCAGTCTGGATCATGTCTTACCCCGATGGTATCCCTTATACCCCTGGTGTCTCTTCCCATGGTGTTCAGTGAGGCCAACACTGTCATCTGTCAGTCAAGTGTTCCCTCAGCTCCAGATCCCACCTGGTGCCTTTTAGGTCCCTCATCTCTTTCCAAACAGGTGGCTTTGAATTAATGAGGTCTAGGGATAGTTAGAGAGTTATAAATATCTTCTGAGATGATGAATTTTAATCAGGAGTCCCTAATGAGCACAAGATGAAATCAGGAATGAGAATGATGGTCCTCCAATGGATCTTCATTAACAATTTAAATGACTGAGGTCTTAATTAAAGGGCTCGGGACTTAGCTGAGGGATTACAGATTGCCCAGGGGGAGAAATCAAAGACTTCAAACCCCCTTTTTTACAGAAGGTAACGAGCTTTTAAATTAGACATTTTTAAGGGAAAAAAAAAAAAAAAAGAACAAGGCCTTGCTGTTTTATCTGGCTGCTTCACTAATTTAAATGATGCTTAGATCTTGAAGTGTGCAACCTTGGCCTGAGAGCCCCCTGTCACCTGCAAGTCCCCACATTGCTCCTGTCACTGCCTCACCTCCACGTCCCCCTAAACACTGACTCTTGGACATGGACAGGATGAGGGGATCCATGTTCCTCTTGGGGAATGCTCCAGGGTTCCCTGATCCCAGGGAAAAGTCGGTAGGAAGACAATGAGAAGGGCCCAATCTCCCATCAGCTTTATGACTCTCCCTTTTTGCTTAGTTTTTCTGAAATGTGTTTTCCTAGAGAAAAAAGATGTTTCCACATATTGCATGAGACACCCCCAAAGCAGAGGAGGAGTTTCAGATCTCCTAATCCAGTGCTACTTTCCAAGAAGGGGGTGGGACAGACAGAGAGGGAGACAGACAGGGGTTGCTGAAGAGGGGTGGGTGGAAAGAGGTGCCCGGTCATGGTGGAAGTGGCTCCAAAATCTGACTCCTGGCTCTAAAGAGGCTCACAAGCAGGTCTCACATGGAGGGAAGGACAGTTCTGTGCTGTACTTCACCAAAGCTGTATTTCCATTCCCGGCAGCTCCTGAATCTCTGCTGCTCCCACAGCAAAAAGTTGAAGCAGGGCTCTTGGCAGGGGTAGTTTGAGAAATCTGGGTGAAGAACCATTCATTTAAGAAGAGCAGAAGGACTGGAGATGGAATTCCTAGAGATTTGTGCCTGGAGGAGCAGCCTCTGAGGGGATCCTTTGCTGGTTAAGATCTGAACCTGCAGGCAGTGTGAAGTCAGATCCTTCACCCTCCTCCCAAAAATACCTCAGGACTATCAACCAAGGAGTTGCACTAGATGTTTGGAGATGAAGCTGGACAAGCTCTCAGAGGGCTGAGAGAGATACACAGAAGCACAGAGTGCTGTCCCATGACCTCTGCTGCATTAGGAAACTTGGCTAAAATGGATGGATGCACTTGGAAAGGGAAGCAGGAGCCCTTTCCAAAGGGGCTGGCCTGGCTGAGTGCAGTCTGCTTTGCAGCTATGATAAAAGGCACTATAAAATCAGCAAAAGCCCCTGAACTGCCTCGCTGAGTCCCACCCTGTGCTCCAGGTCAGAGAGCCGGCTCCAGTGGGGAGATGGAACTGCAGCCGGGAGCAGCGCGGGGCACTCTTAGCTCAGAGGGGGCCCCTTGGGAGCCCAGCACGCCTCCATGGACACGGTGCCTCCAGGCTCAGCCACCTCTGCACGGGACCCAGGGGTGACACCAGACAAAAGCCGG
Organism: Dasyornis broadbenti; assembly: GCA_013397935.1. Lineage (NCBI taxonomy): Eukaryota > Metazoa > Chordata > Aves > Passeriformes > Dasyornithidae > Dasyornis > Dasyornis broadbenti. Next base: position 180,687 of record VZRN01006288.1, on the reverse strand, counting down.
GTCCTGCATGGCTCCAGGTATGATGGTGGAGGGATGGGATGGAGAAGGTCTGAGCACTGGTCCTGCACTGGGGCTGGATACCAACCTGGGGCAGTACATGGGGGATTTGGCCCTGTGTGAGAGGCGTGGGGATGCAGAGAAACTGCTTTGCAGTCCTGCCTGTTCTTCATACCCTCATAACAGAGCTCAGCATGTGAGGCACGGTCCTAAAGAGTGTCCATATGCTTCTGCCTGTGCTCTCTGTCCCAAAGGTACCACAGCCCCCAGCATCTTGACTTGCCCAGCTCCAGAGGTGCTGGAGGGAGAAGCTGACTTCTCTGTGGAGCTAAAGCACCATGAGTGACCCTCAAATTGTGTCTTTTTCGAGGCAGAACCAGGCTATGGGAAGAACAGGTGAAAACCTGGTATGTTGAGCCACGTCTCCAGAGAAATGAGGCATGGTTTGGAAGGAGAGTTGGATGCTTTGGGGTTCCCTCTGTATTACCTGGAGTTTCTGTGGAGATGGGAGCAGCAGCTGGACCATGACCTGTCTCAGATAACAAAGATCTGGCCAGGAGGGTTTTCACTCATCCCCTCGTTGGAGACCACTGAGGCTCTGGGGGATTCAGACATCTTTCCTGCAGCAGAGCAGGTGTGAAGGGCACACAGCAGATTTGGTTCTGCAAAAGAGGCTTGTCTCCCATCTCTTCCCATTTGGATACTGGGACAGAGGTGTTACCTCAAGATCAGACTGGTTTTGCTATGCAAATAGCCCTGGAAATTTGAATGGGGTGGGCAGTGGATTTTCCCTGGATTACAGCAGGAAGGAGGTGAATGGGGCTGATGAAAGGATAGATGGGAAGCATTGGCCCCTCCAAGCCACAGAAAGTTGATGATTTTGTCGCCCTCAGTGTGGCAGGTGTTTTCCAAAGCCAAGGATACTGGCCTTGTCCCAAAAAGCCTACAGGTGAGGACAAGAGGACGGTGAAAGCTGAGACCTGGTATTAGTCAACACCAAAGGAGATGTTGATGACTTTTAAGGGAATTGCCTCTGTCTTTTTCCTCCTCTTGCTCATCTGTTCAAGGCTGGGTGACCACGTGCCCTTGTGAGATCTTTGGACGGGGCAGCAATTCCCTGCACGAAGGGGAAAACTGTCTGTGTGGGGACTGGGCACATGGTCCTTGTGGGCACCCCTGATGGACAACAGGAAATGTTTGCAAACATGGGGTGAGTCGTACAAGATGACACCAGAGCAGGTGACCCAGCTTGGGACCCAGAAAGGGGATGCTGGGATCAACCCAGACCCATCACCTTTCTCTATGAGTGAATCTCTGCTCATCAGAGCTCCTCCAAAAACTGTCCCATCCATTCAGAGTGATGCTTCCCCCAGTGCACCCCCAGCCAGACCCCCCCTGCTCGTCCTGGTGCAGAAACATGGCCAGGGTGGGGCACCCACCGCCACCTGCAGCGACCCCATTGCCATCCCCACAACCTGAGGTGCGAGGGTGACTTCACCGGCTGCCCGGGGCTGGCTCAGGAGAGGCAGCAGCTGCGGCTCTGGCTGGGACTTACACCTATCACTCTGTAACTTCTGACGGAGGCTGGATTTGCTGAAATGTTCACTGGATTTTTTCCAACCTGCTGGGGCTCATAAATCTGGCTGTGCAGGGGCTGCTTCTGCTCCTTTCCCTTGGTGAGCAGGGCTGGTATTTTTCTTGGAGGGCGAGACTGGTTGCAGCCCTCCTTCCAGCACCTGCTGCTCCACCTCAAGCCACATTCCTGAGCAGTGGTGGAGAACGGGTCTGTCTCCTCCAACTGGGCACGTTGTGGCCTCTGAGCTGGCCCTGCTCCCCCCAGCCCTCTGCAGCAAGGCAGGGAGGGGGTGCTGGTGCTTGCCCTGCTCCCACAGAAGCCCATTCTCTCCAGTCATCCATCTGTTTCAGAGCTGGAGAGCCTGGCTGAGCCCCTGTTAGGGTCAGGGCTCTGAAGATCACCCCTCATGGCTCCTTCTCGGAGAGATGGACCAGAAACAACCCGTGGATGCTGAATGTCCTGTTCAGCATCGATTCCTGGGGAACTTCCCTGGCTCAGCTGGGAGTTGGATGTGGAGCACAGCTCAGGCCATTCCATGAGATTCTCCTTCCTCTTTTGTCTTGGGTCTCTCTGTGCCTCTCCTCTGGGGCTTAGGAGCTTTTTACTGCCATAGGGAACTACCAGATCCCCAGAAACAATCTGTGATTCCTGACATGGAGGATCTCTCCCCCTGCCCTGCATGGGCCACCTTGATCTACAGGTGGGTAGAGCAGCAGCTGCACCCAAAGGCTCAGCTAGAGAGAAGCAAGCAGGTGATGGGGCTGGGGCAGCCTGGCTGGGACAGCTCTGCACGCCCATCATTCAGCATTTCTCTCACAGACTGGGATCTGCAACACCCCAGATGCTTTCCACCCGTGAGTCCTTTACCATCACCTCAACCACATTCCAGCGCTCACCTTTGAGTGAGGAGCTCTGCTCTGGCCCTTGCTGTGATGCACCAGAGAACTGTGGTGCCACTGAGAGATGCTTCGGTACTGAGTCAATGTCTGATCAACCACTTCTTACTCACCTCCCACCAGAGCCCTCTTGCCCCCATCACCTGGGCAGTTTTCCCTGTCATCAGCATTTTCTAGATCCCCCATGGTCTCACCATCGAGTGTGTGTGATTCCCAGGTGGTGGTGAGCTCAGGGATACTGGGCAAGTCTCAGGCTCTTCCCAGGCCACCAGGGATGTGCAAAGGGAAGAGTGTGCATGTCAAAGAGGGCACTGAGATGCACCCTTGGGCAGCGTGTGGAAAGCCAGCCCTGGAGAGCTCTTCCTTTGCTGGAATCGTGTTACATGCCTCACTGTAATTAGCCTCTGGCTTGCCTCACAGAATGAGCAATTGTTTCAGTGATCTGCCAGAGCAGAGTTATGGGCATGTCAGGCTGGCACAGGGGGGCTGTAAAACCAGATCTGCCTGAACCACAGCCATCGTTTGTCAAAAGGAAACCACCTGGCCAGAGAAAAAGGGATTTATTTCCCTCTTCCTTCATCCCATTCTCACAGGCAGAATGTCAGCTCTGTTACAACCCACCCCAGAAGGAGAAGGTAACCCAGATTAATAGGTTCCTTGGAATTAGACACTGAATGATCAGTGCTTATAAATACATATATATGTGAAATTTGTTTCAGAACAGTTTGGTTTCAATAGAAAATGGGTACGTAGCTGATTTGGTTATTATCTATAGTAATACAAAAGCATAAAAATAACACTAAAGATGTATAAGGGAAAAGAAGAAGAAAGGGTAAGAACAGAAAGTTTATATGGTTAGCACCCATCAGTGGGTCCAATGACAAAACCTGGTCGTTGCAAATTTGATCCAAGTCGGTCAAAGTGATGTTCACACTCTTGATCTGTCAGGGATGGGGGAAGCCTGCAAAATGCAACATTCAATTGGTTGATAAATGCTCAGGCTCCATGGGAACACCCAGGTACCTCCCCTTGGGGCAGGCAGTTCTACACTGTGTGACATAACAGGTGGATCACGGGAATTTTGGGGGACTTTGATGGTTTATGACACCATTCAAAACATGACAAGCCGCTTCTCTTGTCAGCTTAGTTGAGCCAATTATGGCCCATAAGAAAGGGATTAATAACTTCAGGCTTACATGCGAATCAGAAAAATATTAATAACTTCAGGCTTATATGTGGATGTCCCCAGCACTTCCCTGGAGGGGACTTTTCCCTCCTGAGACCATTAAGTAAGGGAGGATGTGATAAAAGAGATATCCCACCTCGAAGGATCTGCTTCTTACTGGCCTTTTCCCTTATCTGTCTCAGAGCCCAGCTTGTCGCCTCGGTGTGTGTGTGTGTGCATCCCCTCTGTCCCTGGGCAGTTACTTTGGGCACAGCCAGCACAACATCTGCTGCTTTTGCAAATCTCCAATTGTTTTGAGTCATTAACCATTAACATTCCAGTCTCTCACAGGCTCTTCGGGGAGTCTCCGTCCCTGCTGCTGCCAAAAGCAGCTCCTCACACCCTGTTCAGCTCTATTCCCCGGGGCTCCTAACCCAGCATCATGCTCCCACAAGTATCCTAAAAATCTGCACCTTCTGGCCCCAGAGCACCCTGCATTTGTCTGCTGTTGCAGAGGGACAAGTCAGGATAGTTTCCCGCTGGTATCACACATCTCTGTTCTCCTCTGGTCTGCCTCTGCAGTGATTTGATTAGGTAAATAGCCCACACTTTGCCCAAATTTTTCTGTTCTGTTTGTTTCCAGGGATGTGTCATTGGAGGTGTCTGATACACAGGTGCAGCCATGGATCATCTCCAGCAGTGTGCCTTTTGTGGCTTTCCAACCAACCATCACTCATTAAATATTGTGTGCCTGGAAAAGGTCTTGTAACAGCTCCACAGGCAGCACACCTTGCTCCCCAACACCTCCTGTAAAATGTCAGGTATCTTACAAATGAATCAAGGATTTGGGCTGCAACTCCATTCAAATTTAAAAGTGCATTCCCTTGAGCTGATGAATTTGACCTGAAAAATTCAGCCAAATTCCTGGCCCTGGTGCACTGTAGGGACCTGATGAGACCTTCCAGCTCCTGCCACTTTCTGCCCACATCTGTCCCCCTGTACCTGATCCTATTGACTCTGGCACACTTGGCCACCACGGGGTGCCAGTTTGGATGCCCAGCGCATGACAACATCTGGTCTCGTGGTAGGTGACTCATTTGGGCCCTAATCCCATTTCTACTCTAGCTGTGTTATTAGTTCCCAGCTTTGATGGATGGCCTCGTTAGCCTTATGTTACTCATGAAACATCTTTCTTTTGTAGTTTCTGATTAAAAACATCTCTCTGTTTCATCTTTATGGGAAATACAGCACTTGTTGCTGGGCTGCAGCTTCATTTAAACCCTTTGGCCTAAGTTAGCCAAAAATAACTAAACGTGGCTGGTTTTCAAAAACAGAGCTACCTGCCAACCATCTTTCCTGCACGTGGAGTGACACTCTGCTCAAGTGTTGGCTGTCTGTCCCCCCAGACCCCACTTGTCTGGGGACTGCCAGCACACCAGGCTACTCTTTGCCTCTGGGAACATTTTGTGGTCTGGTAGTCACGAGGTTTGGATTCAACGAAAGGCTGGGCTGGTTGATGTGTGTTTGTGGTGTCCGCATCTACTCTGTTGGGTACGTGTGCAGCTGACTGTCTCACCACAGGTCAGCTTGGCCAAAGGCCACAGAAAATCTGCCTTACCTGCCACTGAGTAACGGTGACACTGCACATGAGAGGTGGCTGGTTGGAGCCATTGGCCTGTCAGCAGCAGATGGGCACTCCAGGCTACCGACACCAGAAAGAAACTCTTTGGAAGGGCCTCCTGCACAGCTTTCACGATCCCTGGGAAGCTTCCTTGTTGCAGAGAAGCAAAAACTGATGGAGGCTGATGAAGGGTAGAATGATGAATTTAGGTTAAGGGTAGATGATGAAGTTGATGGAGGGCAGATTTAGATTGGATATTAGAAAGAAATTCTTCCCTGCGGGGGTGGCAAGGTCCTGCCACAGGGTGCCCAGAGAAGCTATGGCTGCCCCATCCCTGGAAGTGTCCAAGGCCAGGTTGGATGTGGTTTGGAGCAACCTGGGATAGTGGAAGGTGTCCCTGCCCGTGGCAGGGGGTGGGACTGGATGGGTTTTAAGGCCCCTTCCAACCTGAATGATTCTAAGATTCTCTGATTCTATGAAAAATGAGGACCCTTGCCTAAGGAGGTCAAGCAACTTAATAGACCCCTAAGTGAGAACCTGTGTGCTGGAGAGGCGATCCAAAGGGATGCAGCACTTCCTGGATCAGAAGGGAAAGGATGGGTCCCTGTGCCTCAGCCCCCATCAGCCTCCTCATGGTCTGGCTGAGAAACAGCTGCAGCACTGCCCTGCCTTTGGTGGTTCCAGCGGTGCCCCAGCACAGTACGCAGCCAACCTGAGTCCAGTCCCACGTGTCATGCACAGGATGTACAGGGGCCTAAATCTGCTCCTAGAGCTGAGGTTTCTGCCTGGTGGATCAGAGCGAGGTGTAAGGTTTGCAGGAGAACAGCTTCAGCCCATGCTCAGCTCCAGCTGGATGACTGAGCTGCAGGTGAGTGTGTGTGTGCAGAACACTGAGGCTGAAAGGTTTGAAGGTGCTGGATTACAGTGCACACCCAGACTGGTGTTTCAGAGTGGCTGGAAGCGCTGTCTGGTGTTTGCTTCCTTTCTTCCATCACTTTCAGATCCAAAGTAGCAGCTGAAACCTCTGGAAAGGGCAAACTTAGAAGGAGAAAAAAACCCCAACCCTAAAACTTAAGATCAAGGGAGGTTGAAGGGCTTTGTCTTCCAAGAAGCTGGGATTATTTTTGGGAAGACACATGGGGCAGAGAAGCAAAAGGCAGCAAATAGCCCCCGCCTCTGGTCCTGTTGGGCTGTGGGTGCCGTAAGGCCAGACTGTATCTTGGATCTAGCTGGGCAGATCCCAGCCTGTGGAGAGCCAAGATTCAGATTTATTTCTGCAGTTCCCCATTATCCGAATGTCCTGCTGGAACAGCACCAGAACACGGTGCTGGGAGATTTGTAAAGCTATTTTCTACGGCAGTGCACGGAGCCTGCACGTCCCACACCCGCCCCAGCTTCCTGCCTCAGCCAAAGCGTCAGATGAGGCCAAAGGAGTATTGCCTGTCCTGCAGCACCCCAGATGTTCATGTCCAAGATAAATGGAAGCTCCCCCGCAGCATCACGGAGAGGTGAGAGATAGTGGGATGCTGGCCCTGGAAGAGGCGATGTGTCCCAGCTTTGTTCCTTTATCCTAGGGTGTGTATTTGGATCAGGCAGTGTGATTTGACCCTGGCTGCATCTCTGCCCTTCAGCTCCATGAAAGCTCTTCCTTGCATCTCCAGAAATATTTCTCCAGCAGGAAGCCAGGATCTAGTCACAAACTGTAAAATAAGGTGAATTGCCACCCATTTGCCCCAAAATTAAAGCTGCAACTGTGAGAGACATTCGAAGCATCTCACCTTGGGGCAAATTGAGTCAGAGGGGCCAGCAAAGGGTCAGCTCCCACATGCATTTGAGTTAAAGGCAGAGGTGTGATCTGTTCCCCTGATGCTGCGGTTCTCCTGTAAAATACAGCATCACTTAGTGCAGGGCCCCTTTCCACTGGGGCACACAGGGTTGCACTGCAAAGCCCTGCAGGCCTGGCTGGGTGTGAAAAAAATCACCAGGAAAAGCCCATGTAGGTTTTCCTGCAACATTTGCAGGCAGAAGAGCCGGGCAGCAACTGCCATCCAAGGAGAAGATTTCTGCACATCTGCAAAACAACACTGTCTGCAGTTGAGGGGTTTGTCTGGAAAGGGCTTCTGAGGTGTCAAAAAGTGGGTTCTTGAGTGGGTTTCTTTCTCTGCGGGTTTCTGCATATGACACATCACTCTTTAAAACATGACACTGGCTTGGAGAAACAACTGGTTGGAAGATGTCACCCCGTCCCTCTGAACTCCAAAACGCTTCAGCAAAGCCTCATGAGTGCCAGCAGGTCCCAGGTGATTCACCATTGCCCAGAGGGAGTGTGCTGGCTGCTCCAGGGAGGCTTTGCTGCGGACTGATGGATGCCTGCGGCCGGGTTGCACAATCCTGCTTGGCAGCTCTGCCTGTGGAGTTGCAAAACGCAAAGCAACCGTGGTAGTCACGCTCCAGAGACTCACCCGAGAGCTGTCCTCATCTGCCGGGGCTGCCAGGCTTCCCAAAAGCACCAGGATGCCGATCACGAGGGTTTAACAAGAGGTAAATTGGGAAAGTGCTTATTTCCTACTGAAACTGGGCAAAACCTGCAGCTGCTGAGATGCCTCCGATATTGCAGATGTCAAGGCATATGCAAAGTGCTGGATGCTGGCATGGAGATGGAGGGATGGGGAGAGAAGGGATCACTTTTCATTTGTCAACGCACTTTTCATTAATGAAGCACCTGTGTGAGTGCACCTCAGGCTCTGCTGCGGTGGGGAGTGAGGGCTGTGCTCTGCTCAGGGGCTGTGCCAGCTCCTATCCCCAGGCAGGGCTGTCCTGCTCTAGTGTGGCCAGGAGCAATCCCACACAATTATTATGAACAAGTGCTGTTTTCCTTGGAAATAAAGGGCCTTCTTTAAAAATATCCCATTTTTATGAAATATTGTTTTTTCCGTGGCCAAGTTTGATTAGGATTTTTTCCAAAAAATTATGATTTTTTAAAACATCGTTTTTTTTTTTTTTCTTTAATCTGAAACTGTGCAGAAAACTCCATTAGAGAAAATGGAAAGATAACGGAAAGAGCAATGTGCTTTCAGCTATAGAGCATCCAGGCTTGGTGTGATGAGTAACCTTGGTTCATTTACATGAGGCACTGGCACAGGTTGCCCAGAGAAGCTGTGGCTGCCCCATCCCTGGAAGGCCAGGTTGGATGAGGCTTGAACAACCTGGTCTAGTGCAAGGTGTCCATGCCCATGGGAGGAGGGTGGAAGGAGATGAGTTTTAAGGTTCTTTCTAAACCAAACCATTCCATGATTCTATATATTTAGTAATGCTGTAATAGAGCAGGGGAAAAATACATGAAAAAAAGCAAAATCAATCGGAGCCAAAGCATCAGCACCCACCACAGCACATCCTGCACTCTTGGCTAATGTACAGGAACTGGATTAGGAATATCTCCCAGGAAAGGAAATTAAGAAAACCTCTTTCTCCTGGGCTAGCTTCTCCCACACAGGGAGGAGATATTCTTAAGATGGTGTGGGATTGCTTTCCCAAGCAGATGACGGTGGCTCTGCGGCATTAAAATTGACACCCTGTGCTTTACATGGCACAGTTTGCAGACTGAACTTCAAAGCTCTTTGGCTGGGCATTGCAAAGTTTCCTAGAAAATTTAAGCATGTGAGCTTGGCGTTGGCACCTCAGAGCGATAAACAAGCTCAGTGCTGGTGCTTTCCATCCCCAACACTGCGAGTGAGAACATCAGGGGTTTCTCTTTCCTGTGAAAAGCCCATAAACCAGCCAGGTAATTAATTTTCTGCTTTTGAGGAGAGCTTAGTCTGGCAAAGAGTTCAAGGCAGGAGCATTAGCAGAGCTCAGCTTCCGCTGAACCCTGGGAGAGATGGATGTACCTTCTCCTAGCGGCCTGCTCAGCTGGGAGGCAGCAGTAAAAGCAAAACAGGCTTCCTAACAGGAATCGCATCCTGAGTCATTACTTTCAGATACTTGAGTGTCAGCCAAGGACATGCAGTGAGCGTGTCCCAGGGTGAGCCCTGTTGATTTTATTGTCCTGCATGAGGTTGCTGCCTGGGGGGCGTGGGGGGAGGCTGGGGGCTGTTTCTGCCCCTCTCATTGTAGCAGTAGTCATCCTGAGGGAGCGGGGCTACAGCTTTCTCCACGTGCTGGGATCACTGACCTGCAGTTCTGTGTGAGGTGATTTGATGAAAGAAAAACACATTTTGCTAAGTCACGTTGTGCTGTTTGCTCTTCATTGACAACTGCTGCCTGTGTCCCCAGTCAGCTCCCCGTGCAGGTGGGCTGGCTGGTGGCAGCAGGTCACCATGGAGGGGCTGCTGCGTGCTGAGAGTGGGACGTCTGGGTTTGTGGGCCACTTGGGCCGGCATGCCAGGCCATGCCACTGTCCTGTGGGTCCCCCACTCAGGGCCATGCCACCTCTTGGCCCCCAGAGTGTGAGGCCCAGCCACCCCGCAGGCCTTGCACAGGCTGGGGCCTTGCGCATGATCCAGGACGGGCCCTTTGTTCAGGCCTGGCCTTTCCCTGCTGCTGCTGCTGCAGTGGAAGCACAAGTCAGGGGCTTGAACGTGGCACATCACCTCGGGGACAAATGCCTCTCTGTGAGGAGTGACGCATTTTCTCTCCATGCTGCTTGTCCCCTCTGTCCCTTCCTTTGCCCCATCCTGCTGAGCCAGGAGGGCAGTGAATGCCTCTGCAGCAGCAGCTTGGTGCATTTTTTCGGGGGCTGGGGGACCACTCCCCCTGCGCTGCCCGCTGTGTGTAAGTGTTTTATTGTTTGCCTGTTGAGGTGTGAATGAAGTAATGGGCTTTCTCAGTCACTTCATCCATCTCCAGCTGACAGCTTTGCTTAGACACATTGTGCTGTGCTGTATAAACCCTGTCACCTTGCCATCTCCAAACAGACAGCTTCCTCTGGGAAACTGTAATCAAGCCCTCCTGAGCACTCAGCTAGCACTGTCCACGGCTCGTAAATCACGGCAACTTTCCTGGAAAATCGTGAGAGGAGACAGATGGACCGACACGCATGCACCCAGCCGTACTGTCCCACGGCTCCTCGGCAGGCGCCACGCGCAGCGCGGCTTTCCGGGAAGGAGGGAAGCTTTGACTGCTGGGCCATGCATGCCTGGATGGGGCATGAGGACCTCGGCAAGGTGAGGAAATGTCTCTGCATTGACCCCTGCATCCAGGGTCTAAACTACCCAGTTGGCACTGTCATAGCATCTCTGATGTGCCCGAGGTGGGAAGTGCCCCTTTAGGGAGCCAGGGCTAATCCACCGGCTGTGGGGATGCTTGCCAGGGTCACTGCATACAGCTCTCAGCACCAGAAGAACAGCACATAGAGCTTTTCTCCATCCACCGGGGTTTAAACAGCGTGCCAAGAAGACAGACGGCTGCTCCTGTTAGCAACTGATGCCTCTCCCTCAGTTATTTTGGGAATGATGCTCAGCCAGATTCAGCTGGAAGCTGGTAGGGGGTGACCTGGTCGCTGGGATGAGTTGCCACCACCAGCCCTGGAGCTGCGTAGGCATGGATGTTCCCTGTGGGACTGGTTGTCCTCATCGGCTGGGGCTGCAGAGAGGTGGTGCAGGGTTTTGCCCTGTCAAGTGCTCAGTTGTCCAGGGACACTTCAGCTGGAAGAAAGCATCATGCTCTTCTGTCTCATTTTATCCACTGGCTTGGGATTTTCATGCGCATGGGAACGGAAGCAGGATGGGAATTCCTGTTTCAGCATGGCTGTAGAAGGTCTGTCCTACTGAAGGGACCAGTCTCCCCACTTCCTGACTGACCTTTGTTGCCATCAGTTTTGGACAACAACAAGTCTCTGTGGACCAAAGTCTTCATTTCATGCCCCTTTTTCCCTGCACTCCAGGGTATCAAATCACCCTTTGCCTGAGTCCAAACCTCTGGCAAAGGCTCTGAGACCTACAGAAGAAACCAGCAAGCTGCCTGTGTTGTAGAAGATGAAGGCAAATCGCTGGCCCAGCACAATTGTGGGGAGGCACAGACCTGACCTGGAATGATGGAGCATTAAATACCAGCCAACAGGAGAGGAGATAGGCCAAGCGGAGTTGGGGCTCTCTATGCAATACAAGAGGACTTTCTGTGTCTTTTCTGAGCCTGCAGCAGCAGGCTGAAGTTGAGCTGGAGCCCAGTGCATTAACCTGGGATTAGAAGAAGGCTAATGATCACCTGCCAGTGCTGTCATCCCTCAATGTGACAGATGCTCACAGATTTTGCTGGCACGGTCCTGGAGGATGGACCAGTGTGGCCGGTGTGTGTGTGTGGGGAGAGGCAGTGAGCCTGGGCCCCGAATTCCCAGCCCAATTCAGGAAACCATCAGCATGATATGCAGCCCTAATTAGGCAAATAAACTTAGCAAAGAATTCAAACATAAATTTGCTCTTGCTGATTTTGGGCTTCGCACACGTTCACCAAGCGGACGGGTTCCCCTGGGACCCCAGACTGAGATCTGCACTGTCTCTGATTTATAAGGTCCTCTTGGACATGCTAAATATAGTATTAAGTGTAATAAATGCAGATCACTTTCTTAAATATTCTGTGATTTATGCCCAGGCTCCTTCCCCTGAGAGCTGGGCTCATAAATCCTCTGTGCAGATCTGTAGTGGGGGGCACTTTCCTCAGGCGGGTTGGAGAGTTAATAAGCAGGAAGGGACCAGCAAGCATGAAAGGGAGCAGGGGAAGAAAAGCCAAGATGGGGAAGGTCAGAGAAAAAGAGGAGGGAGCTGTAGGGAAGGCGGGAGGGTTCCTATTGCCTTTTTTTTTTTGGTGTGTGTGGCACCCTCTGTTGGGCAGCAGGATGCTGGGATGCTTCTGCTGGGAAAGTGGCTCTAGATGGTTCCTCCAGGCCAGGCAATCCAGCTCTAAAGGAGCCTGTGGAACAGCCCTAAAACTCTGGGCACTTCTCTGTGGGTAGGATAATGCAGCGCTGGTTTGCAGGTTTGCTTGGCTGAGCGTCGTCCTTTGCTGGCTTAAAATAGTCATAGCCTACTGGCATGGGCTGCTCTTTGCCTCCCTTCTCCATGCAGCACCCACCACGATCATTCAGCAGGGAAAATGCTGACATGAAGACTGGAGGATGTGCTGGGAGACTCTGGAACCCAGCTGGAGCAAATGGGAAGTGGCTTTCAACCATCCTGCCGCACACAGCCGGGGAATGGAGGTCTCTGGGGATGCCCAGGGCAGGTCTCCAGCCTTCCCCTGGGGACCACAATGAGCCCTGCACACCACCATGTCCTCTGCTGAACGGGGCAGCTCCCAGAGCCTTGCAGTGGCATTGAACCCCTCCACAGCCGGGAGAATAGGGCTGCTGCTGGAAAGGGCTGAGGGGTGTGGAACGACAGGGAAAGATGCTTTCCCTGCAGGGCTGTAGCAAGGGCTTTTCTCAGCTGAGCTGCCTTCTTCCAACTTCAAACTTGTGTCCACTGGTGCAGTCCTTCCTCACTGTTCTCCCTCCCCTTCCGACCCTTGCCACCTCTTTTTTCCATCTTAGGTGTGATTCCCTCCCTTTTGTTCCTCATACTCTTCTGGGAAGGCCCAGACTCCTGCACACCAGCTCATCACAGACGGTCACTCTCCTCCCCACTGACCTTCTCACCCTTTCTCCAGTGCCCATTCTCCATCCATCACTGAGCACACCAGCTCATCACCCCGGCCTCCTTCTCATGGGGCCATCCTCTCCAAAGCTGTTGCTGCAGCTCAAGCCCTGTCTTGGCAATGGGGGGACCAGCAGCTAAAATCTCATCTCCAGGCCCCCACGTGGCCCCCAGGCCTCCCTTGCAGTCACTTCCCACTTCACCCCATGAGGAAGCAGCCCAGGATGAGGTGTGCTATCTGATGGGAAAGCATGGGAAGGCTTGCAAGTTCAGCAAAGGAACCTCTGGGCCAAACGGGAAGGGGATCTGTTTGAAAGAGCCTCCCAAAGGGAGGAGAAAGGGGGAAAAAGATGGAAGAAGTGAAAAAAATAAAGCTGTGGATTGACATCAGCGTGCCCTGAGGAGAAAGGTTCATTTGTGATCGTGGACCGTGCTTCCCGAGAAAGACAAGAGGGAGATTTATCTGCAGGAACAAGGGATGGGTCAGGCAGGCAGAGATGTGAAACAGATTTGGTCAGAGAAAATGGTCCAGCCAGCCCTGGACACAACAAGGGAGGCTCTTGTGGGAGAGAGGAGTCAGCAGAGTCCCCTTTTTTGGGGGTGATTGTCCCAGTTTGTCTCCTTGGCACATGGCAGGATAATCTCAGGGTGCGGCTTTAGCACCGCTCACCCATGGCTGAGGCAGGAGGGCTCGAGTGGGGCTCGAGGCCAGTGCTGTAATGACCCTGCTCTGCACTGAGGGTTTCCAGTAAAAATCCATCATGATTAACACATTGAATTTGTCACTGCCTAGACTTTCATGACAAAAAACATGACTTTTTGGGTTTTCTCACAACAAGTCATGTTCTTTGTAATCGAATAAGCACTGCTCCCCCACAATCCTTTACAAACTCAGCTCTGTTTGGTTCCTGGGTCGTCACAGATGGGAAAATGACCAGAGCTGTGAAACACTTTCATGCCATTTGTCAAGTTTTATTAAATGGCTTAGAATATTTTTATTACCAAACAAGGGTTTCTCAGTGGGGCTTGGGACCCTGCGTGGGCCCTGCTCCATCTCCAGAGCTTTTGTGTGTTTTGTGTGACTCTTTTCCCCTGTTTTGCCCCCACAAACAGGCAGCCTTAATGAGAATCTGAGATTTCTCAGCAGCCTTGTGTCAAGCAGGGCAAACCTAGAGGAGCAGTTGTATTCAGTTGCTCAAGGTGTTTCAGTGCAAAAATGTGGACTGAAAATGACAGCAAAGAGGCAGTGAGGTACAAAAACTGTTAAACCGTTTTTATTTCACCAGAAGGAAACAAAAACCACCTCACAAAGATTTGTCCCCATTGGTATCTGCTGTAAGAAGCTCCCACAGGCGAGGATGGGACATGCAGGTCACATCAACAGCCTGACACATCTGCCCTCCATCCCTGGCCATCCTTTTCCTGTGCCGTGTCATTTCATGCCATGCCACACCATCCTGCCCTGTCTCATCCCATCACCTGTTTCTCAGTGTTGGCCTCCTCATTCCCTGCTCGCAATCAGTTTCTAAGGTCAGTGCGGGGACTCTTGCATGGAGAATGCATTCTATCCAGTCAAAAATCTCTTGGTCTAAATTTTTACAATGAAAATTGAGAAAGAGGGTTATTAAAAAGAGGGAGGGTGACTTTTTACATGAGCAGATGGTGACAGGACAAGGGCGAACAGTTGTAAACCAACAGAGGACAGATTTAGATTAGATGCGAACGAAGAGGTGAATGAAGAAACTCTTCCCTGGCACAGGATGCCCAGAGAAGCTGCGGCTGCCCCATCCCTGGCAGTGTCCAAGGCCAGGTTGGACAGGACTTGGAGCAACCTGGGATAGTGGAAGGTGTCCCTGCCCAGGGCAGGGGGTGGAACTGAATGAGGTTTAAGGTCCCTTCAATCCAAAACCACTCCGTGACTCTCTGAAGAATGTGAAATCCTGGAAGCTGATGTGAACTGTACAGAAACAAGCTGGTCTTACAGCACAGACTCTCTGTGGCCAGAGGGTATTTGTGACCCACGTCGCTGAAAGCCTGTGCACAGTTTAGCCGTTTATTGAAGAAACGGTAGTGATTCGGCAAAGAATGATGAGGATACAGGTTTGGAAAGCCCTTCTGCCATGGGGCTTTGTCAGGAGAGTTGGGGAGTTCCCACTACAGGAAACTTGCAGGAGGGTTTGCTTGCATGGCAAAAATGTCTTGATTGTTTGGAGCAGACTTTAATTATCAGGCAGGAAGATGGGGCTTATCCTGTGGCAGACTGTCCACTCCTGTTGGGCCAGGCCAGGCACAGTCAGACCCCCAGACGACCTGGATGTGTGGAGGACTCTGCAGCACCTCAGTGTTTCTGTGTCCTAGGCAGTGATGATCTAGGCAGAATTTAATGCTAAAGGTTCATTTTTCTATCTCAGGGGAATTTTCTTCCTGTGATGACAGCAAGGCTGGACAGGTACCAGTCCAGGCAGACTGTGGGGCTGAAGGTGTAACCAGCACTGGAGACAAGGGACCACCAGAGGCTCTGAGGGCAGCCCTGAAGAGATGCCCCTCACACGAGGTACCAAACACAGAGCCCTGCTCCTTGCCAAAGCCTCAGCGCACTGCCCCATCCATCTTGAGTTCTACAACACCTTGAAGGCTGAAGACTTGGTAAGATTAACTCTGAAATCAATAGCCAGGAGCTGTGGTCCAATTACCCAGGGCCTGACCACGATGTCTCCTGAGTCTTGAGGGCCAGGATTGTGCTTTGGATGAAACAATGCTGTGCATAGTAGATGGAAATGAGCTGGCTGCTGGAACCCTGCTCATTGGAGGCTGAACATGTGCTGTGGGTTATGTGATGGGGTTATTTATCCAGAAACAGCATTTTCTTCTGTGCAAGCCTCACAGCAATCACCACTGTGCAGGGTGCACTCCCCTGCTCAGCAAAGAGCAGCACATCCTCCAGCCTAACCTGTAAATAAGGATGAAATATTTGATTTTTATGGAGGTCTCTGCAGGCTGGGAGACAGTTTATGGGACCAGATTCGGTGTGATACTGTGGTCTGCAGGCTGGTTTGCTCAGGAGGAGAAACCAGTAAACAAAGTCAGGCTAATCTTAGTGCAATGCAGTTTTTCATCTTACAGATGTCACTCTCCCATCACAGGCAGAGAGAAAGGATCCTGGCAAAGCCAGGGAATGGGTTTCCCCCAGGAGCAGTTGAAGGTAGATGGATGGGGAAATAAACTATTAAGTCCTGGTTTAGGGGGTTTGTCCAGAGTTTTCCCTTGTTTCCCAGGTTGAGGCTGATGCTGGGAACATGACCCAGCTGGGGAGTTCAGGGAGTCACAGACCTGGGACACCAAGTCCCCCTGGAGCCATGTCCAGTCTCCCTTCCTGCTGCCTGCAGCAGTGATGAATCTCCAAGAGGTCAGTGAATTGTACCGAGTCCAAGCACCTTCTATTTCCTTCTCTGCCTTAGATGCTGCATTTTCCTGAGCTGCAGATCACCTGGTTCTGCCCCTATAAACCTCCTTGTATTTCTGCAGAGACTTGCTGTGTGTTTTCATTTTGCACATTAATATTATTTCTTCCTGTCGTTAGTACTCAGCACATTCAGCTATTTGAAACTTCCCCATTCGGTGTTGGCAGTGTGTCAGGCTCTCTTCACTTTATGTTATCAGGATAGTAACTTCTCTCTGCTATGGTACATCCATACATAGATATCAGTGTGTCCAACTTGCCTGTTTCCCTTCTCACCGATTTAATTTGTTTCTAACCTCACAGGTACTTTCAGGGCATCACTTGAGCCCTTGTGTTGTCTCGTATGATAAGACAGAGCAACACACGTCCAGGTTTCCCTAACAGAAGCCTGAGGGTTCTGGACCTGCTTCACTGCCATTGCAGCAGTGATGGTCTTTCATGATCTGCCCCTTCACTTGGAAGGGGATCCCGAAATGTTCAGTCACACCAAGCATTGTCCTGATTCACTCAGTGCATGTCCTGAGAGCTGTCCAGGTTCTCAGGAGCCTGGTTTGGTGCATCCAGCACCATCCACGCCCCGCTGCCACAGGACATGCTGCCATGTAAATTCTTGGGGTTTTACTCTTTTGTTCATATAAACTCCTGCTTCACATTTAGTAGTAGCCCTGGAAAACACAGATGTTTCTGTGGAATGAGGACACTGTCTTCTGGGTTGGGAAGGCAGGGGTATTTTCTTGGGAAGGATGCTGATAGCATCCTCAGACTAAAGGGGCTCCATGCAAGAGAAAACAGAAACATCCTGGGCTGGTACAGCAATGCCTGGGGGAAATGTTCTCCTGGAAATCCAGGATCCAGGAAATATTCTACTGGAAATCCAGGAAAACAGGCTGGTGGAAGGGGACTCGGGGTCTCCAGACCAGCCTCCCACCAGTAGCAGGACTGTCTCTAGCACTGGCTTGGCTGGGTCATGGCTTTGCCTGGATGAGCTCTGGAAAACCCCATCCTGCACCTCTCTGGGGACCTGTCCCAGAGTTTCCCAGTGCCCTGCCTGGACCTGCTGGAGCCCCTGCCTCACCAGCATCAGTTTGGCTCCATGCTCCTGCCCCGGGTGTGGCTGCTGCACTCATGGCAGGGTGAGGTGGCTGTACCCAGGGCCTGGACTGGGCAGAGCTCAGACCCTGGAGCCAAGACAACCGGGCACCAGCTCCCCACAGCTGCCACTTGTGTGAGCAGAAGAGATTTATGCTGACTTTTCATTTTGTTGTTTAGTAAATCAGGAACTTGGAAATCAGCATGGTTTCTTGTGCGAGCCTCACTAACGGCCGAGGTTATCACAACAGCTATAAATCCCCCTCGATTCTGGATGGGAAATCTCATTATTTCTCTTCCCTCCTCCCCTCCCTGGGCCATGAGACCTGGCAGAGCCATGGGAGAGAGGAGTTGATTCAATCCAGCTCTGGCTAAAGTGATCAACCATGAATCATCATCTGCTGGAGACCCTCTCCTTCACTGAGCCTTGACTCCCAGGGAAGCTGTGCTGGCTGGTCCTTGAGCAGGAGCTGCCGCCATGGCCGAGCATGGAGAGAGGTGAGACACCTCCTGCCCTGGCAAGACAGGTGATAGGAATTGTGCTCATCTGCTTGTCTTGTCCCCTGCTGCTTCTGGCGACACAAAACGACCAAGACGGAGTGTGGGCAATGATGCTGGGATACCACCATGATCAGGTTTTCTAGGACTGGAAAAGGCTGTAAAAGGCCTTCAGTCAGCTCAGACATGAGGAAAAACACTCGTCAAAAATACAGACTCATGGGAATTTCTCTCCTCTTTCCTACTGCCTTCCCATCTCTCTCTGCCCCCTGGGAGGGAAGGGTTTCCTCAGCACCCTGCCCCACAGGTGCCGCTCCCCTGCTTCCCGCATCCCGCCTCCCGTATCCCCTGACCCCTGGTGTTGTCTGAGATGTTCCAGGGCTTTGCAGCTGGGGAGGACATCTTCCTCCTCGCCAGCAGCTCAAGGGAGTCAGAAGGTTCGTGACCTTCCCCTGCACTTGGAACCCTCTGGAAAAGCTGTGGGTGTCCGTGTGAGGCCGCCTGAGCTGGTACACGTTGTACAAATTGCTGCTAAGCTAAGAACGGCTGCACTGCAGCACATCCGTGAGTCCCACAGCATCTTGGGGGAGTTACTCCCTGACACCTCATTTTTGGGTGACAGAAGAGGGTGAGGTGGAGGACACCGAGTTGTGTGGGTATCCCCATCCCAACACCTCCTCCTTGCCTGCTCACCCCACCAAACTCCTCTCCCTCCTGGTGTCCCTGGTCAACTCCACTGCTGCTGCCCCCCAGCCTTTCTGCCCCTCTGCTCCCCCGTATCCCACGAGGTGGGGCAGGACAGGACTGCAGGGGAGGGCTCAGCTCGGGAGGAGGGCACCCTGCTGGCTCTGTGACGGCTTTATAATGTATTCCAGATTCCACCCATTCCCATCCCTGCTGCATCCTATCATTTCCCTGGTTATTTTTGATTGCTGCTGAGCACAGATCTTCGTGTGCATATTTTTGTCAGTAGTTCAGTCATTTCATTCTTATGTTCCTACACAAGTCTTGGATGCATCATCGGGGCTCAGTGACTTATTGCTCTTCAGCATGTCAATTTATTCCACAATCTTCTCCTGATACCCCCACTGCTCATTTTAAAACCTGAAATGAGCTGATCCAGAGTAGCTTTCTACCCCCACCCTCTGTGAGCCTGAACAATCCAAAGAAACCCCTCAGCTTCCCATTCCTACTTTTTGCCATCACCCTCCGTTTCCCTCCCAGGATTCCACCTACTCACAAACATCAGATTTTATGTATTCTTACATCCTTTCATTGCTTATTTTTGTACCTTTTTTATTTTATAGCATTTTTTGCCATTTGCTCTGATGAAATCCCATCCTAATTCCCTTGTTAGGTAATCCCTGGCATGCTTTACACTTGCCTCTATTGTCTGTACTAAGGCTGGATTTCCTTTTTCTGAAGTGCCCCGTTCAGCTCAAATACGCAACGAAACCCTGTCATTTCAGCAAATGTTCTTGATTTTCTTTCCCACATGGGCCTTTCTGCTTTTTCTCTTAAGCTGTGCAGCCTTCAAAGTCTCATTGATGGGCACATCCACAGCTTCCATATCAAAGCTATGGCCTGAAATGAATTTGCCTTTAGGGCCCTTTAAATGAACTCTCCTCATTTATTTATTTTGAAGTTAAGTTCTCACTTTCTAACACTGAGCAGCCTCCAGCAGTTTTGGAGGCAGCATTTCCCCCAGTGACTCTGGCTAATTGCGTGGTGATCACTGGAAGTTAATAGCTCTCCACTGGCAGCTTCTTGAGGTAAAACCTCCGTGTGACTTTGGGGCAGAAACGGCAAAATATCTGTTAAAAAAACCCAAATAAACAACTCAGGCAGTAGCCATAACTGTGTGTGTTGCTGTCTGGTTCATATCAGTCACCTCTGCCTGAACTAGAACCCAAATCCTTCATGCAGCAGTTGCAGTTATTGTGGGGGAAATGTCAATGTTGATAACAGACACTGCAGTCAGTTTTGAGGTGCACAGAAGCTTAATTCAGAAATCAAAGCTGTTTTGTCAGATGGGTCATGGATTCCTTGCCTCCAAAATAGACATGAAAATGAGGCTTGAAGCAGCAGACATTCCCCCAAACACTGCAGATTCCCCAGCGTTTCAAACCACAGTAAACTTTAAAAGCACAGTTACACCCCTGGGCTGAAATGTGCGTCTTAAAAGCATCCCTTGCCAAAGTATCCCGTGTGTGCTGTGGTGAGAAACTATTCCCTAAAGCTCGTTTCTCTGGGCTGTCCCCTGGGACTGCCTGGATGCTGCAGGCCTTGGAGCTGAGGGTTTGCAGGCACAGGGCACCTCTGCCCCATCCCCAGCCTGGGCTGGCACGCTCGGAATCCCGCATCCCGCCCGGGATGCACTGACCAGGACGCGCCTCCCAGAACAGCGAGGCAGCTTCTCCGCCTGGAGGGTTCTGCTCATGTATAAATAACCCCATCGCTGTGTCCCCACCGAGGGGACACCAGTGCTGCTGCCCTCGGCCCACAAATAGCCCCCGGGCAGGGCGGGCAGGCTGCGGCTTCATCGCGGACCCTGCCAGCTCCAGCCGGGAGCCAGCATTCCTCAGCCGGCAAAGCCTCTGGCCCCATGAAAAGCCCCGATTCAGCTCCTGCACGGCGAGTACCTGACACCTTCCCCAGCACAAAGAGGGCTTTCTGCCCGGCGCCCGGCCGCGCCTGGGGAAGCGGTGGCACAGCAGCTGCCTCTGGCCCGGAGGGGTCACCGAGCCACATCCTGCACACACCCCGAACAAAACCCGCTTGTCTTGGGGCGCGGCGGAGAGCGTAGCCCCGGGCAGGTGGCTGCCAGCTGGGCTCGTGGGTTCCAGGTCTGCCAGACTTCTGGATGGGATGGTTCGCCCAACATGCAAGCCTTGCTCGGGTCAGTACGATGGTGAGGCTTGGACTGTGAAGATTTTAGGACCAGCTCTGCAACTGGGGTCCTGTGTCTGAGCTGCTGACCTAGCCAGGCCTGCTGGGGTGAGTGGTGTTCCCACATCTCTGTGCTCCTCCACACCAAGCCCTGAGCTCAGATGGAGCCGGGGGTCACACCAAGAGAGACTTGTGGGTCAGACAGGTTGGACTGGGAGGTGAGTGGTAATCTCAGCAGTGAAACAGGGTTTGTGAGGGATGGAGAATAACTCATTTTGGGAGGTATTCACTAAGGAAGCACTGCAGAGGCTATTAGTCTTCATTCTCTCTTTGCTCTTTCCTTCCCCAGGAGACACCAAATTGGAAGTGGTCCACCGAAGTTCCTTCACCCAGCAGTGCTTGAATGCAGGCTCCAGTGCAAGCCACAGACCCTACAGGATGCAAATTCCTCAGCTCAGAGACCCTGCAACATTTTCTACTTTTCAGCCAGGGACTGTCAGGTGTGATGTGCACAATGCATCCAGGAGGAGAGGACACATCTCAGGGCTTCAGCTGAGAGCCAAAGCCTCCAGACTGCAGCCAGGGCCTCCCTGCCTGTGCCTCAGAGCCTCTGCCTTGCTCATCAATGGTCTCTGGTCGAATGCTCCCGGTGTGGGATATTGGGAAGCTGCCTGGGCAGCCTCCCCTGTTTCCCTGTCCACCACAGAGGTATTCCAGCCTTGCAAATCCATCTCTTGATCCAGACAGCTAAACCCAGACTGCGCATGCAGAGCATTGCAGCAAATCCCCTCCTTGGCTCTGATCCTGTGAAACCCTGTGTGCATGCTGGATTCAGCTGGCTTCACAGAATCATGGAATCATTCAGGCTGGAAAAGCCCTGCAAGATCACCAGTTCTAACCATCAACCCAGCACTGCCAGCTCCACTGCTAAATCATGTCCCCAGATGCCACATCCACATATTTTTGGAGCCCTTCCAGGGATGGTAACTCTACAGCTGCCCTGGGCAGCCTCTTCCAGCTCCTGACAACCCTTTCTGCGAGGTTCAGGCTTCTTGGTCATCCTGCAAAAGCAGAAGGACAAGCCATCCTCTCCACGTCTGGTGTCCCACAAGCCCCAGGTGGTACTCAAAGAGGCTCAGCCCATTACAGGAGACCAAGCTGATGCTGGATGCATTTGCATTCCTTCTGAATGCAAGCCAGATGTGACGTGGAACATCACATGTCAGGCAGATTGGCCCAAAAACAAAACCAAGATTGCTCTCAGCAAGATGTGCAAACCCTTCCCTGCCTCCCTTAATCATCATTCTGCCTTTTATCGCTCTCGTAAACTCTCTAGCAGAGAAAACACGTGGCTTAAAAAATCCCAGATCCATTCTAGGCTGAAGGGAAGTGAGAAATCCCTGTGAGTGTCTAATGGAGGGATAAAGGGCTTGAAGTGCCCAGTAGACACCGCGGGAGATCCTCCCCAGAGGTGTGCAGATGCTGCGCAGGTGTGTCTGCAGGTACCCTGGCGCAGTTCACACAGCTCATGGCCACACGGATCCCCAGCAGCAGCGTGCAGCCCTTTCCAAAGGGAACGAAAGAGCCCTGCTCCATCTGGACACAACAGCTGGGAAGAGCAAAATAAATCAGGCTCTAAAGACTTCCCTGTTTGTCTGCTGGATGTGCTGAGGGCCCCAGGCTCCAAGCTCTAAGCAGGGGTTGCATCAGGGGCTTCACAGGGGCTGCAGGAACTTCTGATGCTTGGGGAAAGCTGGTGCAGGAATGGCTGTGGGGAAGGACAGCACAGCAGCAGCCACAGCCTGGGGAAGGTCCCTCCATCCCCAGTGCAGCCCAGTTCCTCTGGAGACCTCATCCAGGCATTCCCTGGATGCATTCGGGCCATTTGGGGGATATATTTGGCTATGCTGAAGACTGGAGAAATTCTTCCCTGTGAAGGTGATGAAACCTTGGCACAGGCTGCCCAGAGAAGCTGCGGCTGCCCCTGGATCCCTGGGAGTGTCCAAGGCCAGGCCAGGCTGGACAGGGCTTGGAGCAACCTGGGATAGTGGAAGGTGACCCTGCCCATGGCAGGCATGGGACAGGATGAGCTTTAAGGCCCCTTCCAACCCAAACCTTTCTGATTCTGAGATTTTCCTGTTGCTCTCGGTGGGATGTGCTTGGAGGTGGCAGCAGACATCTCTCCACCTCCTTCTTTCAGCATCTTCCCCTCAATCCTTTCTCTCTCCTGTTTGGAGCTCCCCCACAAGCAGCCCTGGCAGAGATGCTATAAACAGGATATGGGCTCTCTGCAAATCTGCGAGCAGGAGCGGCTGAAGGTATTTAATGGTATCTCTGCAGTAAACAGAGATAAAGGGGGATCAGCTGTATGGAGCAGGGAGCAAGGATCAGATGGAGTTGCTCTGCCATGGTGACTATTTACTGAAACAGGAAACAAATATTTTTTTGGCTTTTGCCAAAGAAAGATTTCTTTAAAAATGTGTTAATATTAGAAGTAAAAATGCATCTTTTAGACATGTTAAGTGGCCACATTCACTGGAGTTTTATTTACTATATAAAGGTTAACATTGGTCTGTTTATCCTACAGACGAGATTTCCAGAAAATTACAAGAAGGGTCATGTAACAGTCAGCTCCTGCTTGCCTGTGCTTATTTGCCAGAGCCAAATCCCTGGAGCCTGCGGAGCTGGAGCAGAGAGAAGGGATATTCAAAAGGACTCTGAGAACTGGAGAAAAGAAA
Organism: Dasyornis broadbenti; assembly: GCA_013397935.1. NCBI lineage: Eukaryota > Metazoa > Chordata > Aves > Passeriformes > Dasyornithidae > Dasyornis > Dasyornis broadbenti. The sequence goes on along the minus strand of VZRN01006288.1, from coordinate 157,133 downwards.
TAACTGAGCTTTAAGGTTTTTTTGAGTTCATTTACCGGGAAGGAGGGGGCTGGGCTCACCCTCGTGCTGGTGTGGGGGGCATCGCTTTCCCCTGAGCTGTCTGAGGGAGCAGCCAGGTGGAGGGAGGCTGAGGAAAACCCATCGATGGTGCAAGCAAGCTCCTGCTAACCCCGAAGAGCCGGTTTTAAAGCCTGGATCAGGAGGTTTGATCCCCCGGCCAACACTTCTTATGTAATTTTACTATGATTACTCTGCTTGAGAAATAGCGTTGCTGCAGAGAAACATCCAGCCCCTGTCCTTCTTCTGGAGAGGACATCCTGGGACTTGTGCTGAGGGAACAAAATCATTTAAATTTCTCTCACAGCCCTTTTTTGAGGGATGAGACCCCCTTCCACCTTGCCCTGTCCCTCCATGATCTGGCAGCCCCCTGCCATGGATAGGCTTGACAAGGTTGTCCCATCTCCTCCTCCTGCCAGTTTTGGGACTTGCTTCTGCCTGCAGCTTCCCCCACTGCTCCGAGGGAAGCCGACTGTCAAAACAATTGTGAAAGTCCTGGAAAATTATTGTGTTAAAAAATACATCAAAAAATGGGTTCATTATTAATGGCCCTGCTGTCAGCACCACGAAATCCCAACTGAGCAGTGAGGCAAAGATTTTCTTCAATGAAGCAGTGCTGGTGCAATCCAATAGTGTTGCTATCTGGGAGAGAAGATTGAGCCAAATTGTTAGCCCTAATATAGAAAAATCAAGGCAAATATCAAAGGCCTGAGATACCCAGGAGGTTGGATTAGGTAATTTACTGCGTTTCTCATGATTTGCACGGTCTCATTAGCTGGAATCAGCACGACCTTCTGAGGGTCCTGGCAGAGTCTGGCCGTGGTCCGGAGATCTTGGGTGCTGGCAGATTTCCACTGCACAGGGGCAAAACCTGGCATGGCCAGGGTGGGTGGGGATGGCCACAGCAGGGAGGGGAGGGACGGCCAAAGCAAGACAACACCCACCTGTCCAGATATGGGCACCTACCTCCACGTGTGGCACTGTCTGGCTTCAGGCTTCACCACGGGCTCTCATGAGGGGGAGTTAATTCCTCCCTGCTGTATTTCACTATCTACCAACACTGGCGAGGCAGAGGAGCTGACAGACGTTAAAATAGCACAAATACACTTTCAGCTCCAAAACTAGAAGGCTGGAGGCAGCCAGGAGCCACTCTGCGAGGATGCACTGCAGAACGTCTGGGCAGTGTTGGCCACAGCTGCTGCCTGTGGCATTGGCTGCTGCAAGAGGGAAAATCTGATTCAGACAGAATGAATCAATTGGAGATACCTGGGCATAGTAAAACTGGAGACTGCTGTTCCCTGAGCACTAGGAGCATCCCAGAATCAGCTGAAAGGGATTGTCCCCCTCGGATGAACCTTTCCGGGACCAGTTCTCCTCAGGGGTCCACCTTCTTGCCTTCATTGCCTGGTGAATAACAAGAGATGTCCCCAGCACTTCACTTTGTCAGAGAGTGTGAACAGCTTTCCATGCCCTTCGTGGATCTGTGTTTCCCATGCTCAACAAGCAGGAAAGCCAAGCTGTGTCCTGCCCCACAGAGTCACTGGAAGTGGAGAGGCCATGATTTCTTTTCCACCTTGTAATAGAGGGACAGCCTGCACTGTAAAGTAGGGGGAGAAAAATATCTACTCATTTACATCCCAAAACATCGGGTTAAGTGGAGTCTGTGCCTTCTTTGAGGGATTAGCCCAAAATGCCATTAAAAAGGATGGGTTTCTGCCCTCTTCAGAATAGTGAACTGAGACTTGCCCACACTACATGTAAATGTTTCCACAGATCTCTCCATTGTTTTTTATTTTATTTTCCCATATTCTCACCTATTCTCCCATATCTGTGAGAGAGGAAGGTGAAGGAAAGGTGGTTTTATTTCAGACAAAACTGTTTTCAGACATTCGGTGTTCACACCCGCCTGGACAAATGTCCAGCATTCAGACTGGACAAGGGATGTCAGCTGGTGACTCTTCACATCTCCTGGTCTCCTGTATCCAAAGCTACTGCCCATGCGTTGGCTTTGGATACATTTTGGAGCTGATCTCTGTTTTCTTGTAGGTCCCATGGGCATCACTTTTGCCTCTTCTTTTTAAAGACTCCTTTTGACTCTTTTTATTTGGGCATAGTCTGTCCTTAATTTTATGCTTTTCTTTGTTTTGGGCTGCTCTTTATTTTCACAGTTGGTGGGTTTTGAAAAGCTACTCATAGATGTACCGCATTCTGAATGGCCTTGGTGCCATCAACACCTGACACTCCTCTATCCCATTTTGATGCTTTTCCTGGGCTTTGAGCCCTCATTTAGATTTTATGTTTCTACTACCCACAAACACTCTCAGACAGGTCTTTCGAAGGAGCTGGCATGGCTGTTGCTTTCCTAGGAACAATCTCTTCTTCCTTCTCCCACAGGGAAATCTTGATCCATATTCCCTTGACTGCTGGGCAAGGTGAAGCAGCCATGGCATCACTGGGCTTTCAACCATGGCCCCTCTGCTGTGCAGCTGTCCCCTCTTGCTGGCCATTGCTATTTTACACCATTGCTGGAAATAGAGGATTAATAAACTGCAGCTCAGAAATGTCGATGAATGTGTGGGTTGGCTGTGTTGGACAGAAGATAATTTGTGGTGAAATCCACAAAACGTCTGGGATTTGTAAATGTTTCATGATGACTTGGCTCCTCTCCAAACACTCCCATCTACTGACAAACACGAGCCATGAATCACTGCACACAGGAAAATCTTCCAAGCCCTTGACTTACTCCTCACCCAGTTCTGCTACACTGACAGCTGAGAACATTCGCTGCCCAGTGGGGAGCAGGGGCTTCAGGGTCAAGGTGAAGGAGATATTTGGCAGCCCCACGGGTGCTCTGTTCTGGCCTCTGGGCAGAGGAGGTGGGGACATGGCACGCTGGCTTTTCTGGGTGACAGCCCAGACTGAGCTGGGACTGTCCCAGCTGATGCCAAGATGTCAAGGCCAGGCTCCCTGACACAGCCCAGAGATCATCTCCTTTCCCAGAGAATGGATTCACTTCCCAGTGCTGAAGGTGGGGCCCAGGAGGTTTTGTGCCTGATATCAGCAGGAGCCAGCGATGCCTTTCTGCAGCCTGGGCTGTTTGTGGCACTGCAGAGCTCCTTGCAGGCTGCCTGCAGCATTTCCCATCAGTTCTGAGTTTTGGGCTCTGGAGTAAGGCTTGAGCAAGCTGGCTTAGCATGAAAAGCCCTCAAGGGCTGCTACCTCGGGGCATCTTTGCCATTTGTCACCCAGCAACCAGCAGGACCCATGGGCGGGCAGGTGAGTCAGCCAGGCCAGGCAGCCCAGCTGCAGGCACTGATCACCTCAGCCCAAGCCATAAAACACTGAACTGTTGATTCATAAACACAGTGCCTGGCAGCAGAACACTGGCTGCCAGTGCTTGGCTTGTGGGTCAAGGACAAGCTCACAGAAACAGCTGGTGATGTGGGGGCAGGGTGCCTTGGCCCTCTGTCTGTGAGCCTCCATCCCCTAGTGAAGCCAGAGGAAGACAAAGAGGTGATTTCCCAGGAGCTTCTGGTCTCTGCTGTCTCCTGGTCTCTCTGAGTGGAAAGTATCAGGGGGAATTAAGCCTCTGATGGGGGCCTCTGTGTGGATTGAGCAGGCACCATTTCCCTGGAGCACCTCAAAAGCAACACATCCCTGTGGGGTGGACATCTCTGGGGGCTCTTGTGGTGTGTGGTGCAGCCACTCAGGCGGGGCCACAGGCAACAGCTTGTGCACGATATTTCTCCTGGCATGGCAACAGCTAATGGGGGTCTCCTCTCCTCTCCTCTCCTCTCCTCTCCTCTCCTTTCCCATTTCTGCTCCCGCGAGCTCCAGTGCCATCATCTTCCATGAAGACACAACAAGGTTGTACCAAGGATGGACTCCTCCGGCTTGAGGAATGCAGTGCCAGTACAGCCTCCAGTTATGCCATGGAGCACTAGAGCTCTTCCTCAGGAGGATGCCAGATGTGATGTGTTCCCCATGATGGAGAGCAGGACCTGAGTCTAGAGAAATTCCTGGAATGACACTTTGTGTTCCTTCCGAAGTCACCTTCACTTTTGCCATCAGACACAGGGTTTCTCCGTGGGTGTGCTCTGCACTACTTTGGTGAAACCCCTTGAATCTTAGGGCTGCTTTGAAGGCAGCCAGATGCCAGTGTGCTGTTTCTGTCTGATCCAAAAAATTACCTCAAAAAGGACAAAATATGTCGCAATTTTGTTGCCTTGGATCCCCAGAGACCTGAGCCCATTCTCACTACCTGCAGAATTTCTCCTGTGTATTTCCAGCACCTCTTTTCCTTGGCTTCCAGCAGATTTTTTTTCTCTTTTTCGCTTTTCTTGTAATGTGTCACCCAAAATGGATCAAAGAGCTGGTCAAAGTCTGTCTGGAATAAGGGGATAGTTGATCTGAAAGCAAGATTTCCAGGCACATGGATCACCAAGCTGGTCCTGGTGTCTCCTCAGAAGAATGAGCTGCTGTGCCACCTCCTGCATGAAAAGGGAGGGCTGAAACGATGAGAGGCAGAAGGAAAGGAAACTTCTGGAATGAAATCCAGACAAATGCATCCTCTCTGTTTGATCCTTGCAACCTTCAGGTCTGGGTTTGCAGCTTGGCCTCTCTGCTAACCTTGTGCAGATACTTCAAAGATGGACCAAGCACCTGTGAACAGCAAGTAGAGGACGGAAAGATCTCTCCCAGCTCCAGCAGACCAGCCCAAGGTTGGGATTAGAAAAGGATACCTCATAATTCCTGTTGAAAAACATTGCCACTTGAGGGAAAGGATTGGGAATTTTGTTGTTCTGCTTCCTAAATCTCTGTTAGTGATAGAATGTTAGACTGCACCTGCCTCCCTCTCCTGCAGGAGATGTGCCAGGAGGAGAAAAGGTGACCAGAGCAATGTTTTAGTAGTCAGATAGGTGGCTCCAAAGCCTTGACAGCGTCTTGAGAAGAGAGGTTGTGGACTCCCCGTTCTTGGAAGCGTCCAAGGCCAGGCTGGACAGGGCAGCAACCTGGTCTAGTGGAAGGTGTCCCTACCCGTGGCAGGAGGATGGAATGACATGAGCTTTAAAGCACCTTCTGACCCAAACCATTCTGTGATTGTGTGATTGTTGGCACTGGCAATATTTTGCCATCACGTGGCAGAAGTGCCTCCCCTGAAAAGTTTGAAATCTTAGGAAAATGCTTTTGTCTGAGCTGGACTGACACAAACTTCATGAAACCTTTCAAATGAGGGAAGCTACTGAGATATTTTGTTTTGGAAACACCTGCAGTCCAAACAGTTTGCTATTTCTGAAACCAAACTATTCACAACTTCCCGCAAACCTGGAAGCTGCTGCTTCCTGCCAGCTGCTCTGGAGGTGGCTGAGGAGCATGGGAGGTCTGGGAATTGTGATTGCCTCAGAGCTGGGTGGGCAGATGAGCCAGCAGAAGTGGGAGAGCTCAGAGGTATCAGCTTACACTTGGGGCGACTAAGGGATGGACTCAACGATGGTAGGTGAAGACACCAACCACCAGCCCCACGCTGTGAGCACCCATTGGTTCTAACAATTGTTTTCAGTTCTGTCACTTGTTTTTCACCTCTAGTTCAGCTGAGTCATTCCCAGAATGCTCTCTGGTTGGCCGAAGTAGCAGAAGTGAGCAAGGATTTTCCAAGGGCAACAAGGCCCTCACTTTGCAAGGCCTTTCTGCTCCGCAAGACACATTCAGTCAAATGTGCATGATGTGTGTTCAGTGGTGCCTTCTGCTGCCAGAAACCATCCACCAGCGAGCTCCTGGCTTGTCCCAGCCCCACTTCCTGGGGAGATTTGTGTCATTTAGCGGACTGCAGCAGAGACGTGCAAGCAGTGGGCAGTTAATGTGAAGGCTCAGCATGTGGCTCCCACACCACAGGACCAGAAATGCTCTTCCCAGGAGGATTCCCAGGTGGGAATGCCCACCTGGCATCCGTGGTTTTGGGGCAATGCCACACAATCCAAGCACGGGGACATTTATAGGGAGATGACAGTGGCTGTGATGGGATGACAGTCGGTGCTGTGTGTCTTCCCACAAGGAAGGTGACTGGTGTATGTGTGCCTCTGACCATAAATGTCAAGGCATTTCCAGTGTTCTCACACAGGTTCTCCTGCAGAGCACCTGCTGAGGGGTGCCCTTGAAGAAGGCCAGGATAAGGAGAACAAACAAGCAAGGGATAATGAAAGATTGCAAATGCAGAGGCAGAGATTGTGTCTCCTGGGGGTGGCTTTGTCCAATGCCTCTCGGGTGAGTGTCACCCTTTATAGGTGACATTTTTCTTTCTTTTACTCCTTGGGATTTTTGTGTCTGGTGAGCAGCTTGTACCCCCAGGACACGACCCTGGTGTGGCAAAGGGAAAGCTCCTTGCTCCTGCCAGAACTGCAGGGACTCACACCATGAGCCACACCTGTCTGTACCCTTGTGTTTCAGACAGAGCTCAGTTAAACCAACACGAACAGTGAAACAATGATGCTGTTGGGCTGCTGGAATCAAGCGATGTGTGGTCCCTTCCAAAATGCATCCCTGCCTATGGTCACAGCATCTCTGCAGGTCTCCCCAAGAGATCCTCTCTCCATGCCCAAGGGTGGGTTTCAGGTGAGATTTCACCAATGACACCAGGCTCCTGAAGAGGTCTTGCTGCACTACAGAGACCAGCTGGTATTTTGGAGAGGTTGGTGTGTGAGGTTTTATAGTAACAACAGCCCATGCTGGAAAGATGGTGCTCGTGTGGCATTTCCAACCAGAAGGAGGCCACTAGAAGAGCTTGAGGTGCGTGGACAGCAAGTCTTCCTCAAACACGTGCAGCGCGTCTGTGGGGAGTGAGGCTGTTTTCTGGGGATTTGCAATGAAGTTTTAATTCAGCATTGGAATTAAAATTCATTTTATTAAGGGGCCTTTAAATATTTCCAGAGCCTGACCTTTTCTGGAGGCTGTTGACTAATTAATGTCTGGTCTGGTGTTCTTCAAACTTTCCACACAGTTCAACTTGTTGCCAGCTGCTTTCAAACACATTTTTCAAGAAATTAGGTTGTAATTAAGTACAGTTATTAATGACTGTTTTTCCTGCCTTTCCCATTGGGTTTGCAACTTACTTTTCTCCATGTGGCAGAAAATGGCCAATATTTCACAGGGTGAGTGAAGGAATGTCTAATACGATCTTTGACATGTTGATTTGACGCAGTTCCAACTTTGCAACACAGTGGTGATCACCCAACCGCGTAGGAGAGACTGGGGTGAAAAATAAAGTCAGAGTCAGGTCCCTGTGGGCAACCAGAGAGAGTGGGCAGAGAGCTCATTCGCCCTTGGAGAGCCAGCACATGGGGAAAGCAGTTCACACAGATGGATTGGTTGGAGGATGGAGAGGAAGAAGGATGGAGGAGAGAAGGTCCAGGCCTGCTGGAATGAGAGGAATCACTGTTGCGCTTAAAATTCAGGGCATGAAACTGGGACCTCTGTGAATAATGTGAAGCCCATTCCTGCGAACACTCATGTCCTGCCCGGTTGTCTCTCCGCCCAAGAGGGACTGTCAGGGAGACCCGAGTGTGGAGAGAGCAGATGGAGCTGAGAGCGGCCAAGAAGGGAAGCAGCACTCCTACGCAGGGCCCAGAAAGGTTTTATACACTCTCTGCTCTCCGGTGTCGCTGAGGTCACTCCTCTTTGTCAGGCACATGGCAGCAAATCCCCCTCTAAGCCCCAGATCTCAGAGGCATCATAATAATAAAAGCCTGCGCTGAAGCATCTGAGCAAACACATCGGCTGAGCAAAGTGTTTTTCCCCAGCCGCAGGACCCAGTTATTCTGGGAACTGGCAGCGCTGAAACGTCAAGGTGGCAACATCCTCCTGTGAAATCAGCTGCCAGAGGGGCTGCAGGGGTGCAGGGGGCGAGGGGCAGGTGAGGGAGCCCACCCACGAGGCAGGGACAAAGCAGGGGTGTAGCACCTATTTCATTTCTTGGCTGGCCTTCAGCTGAGTCCTGGCAGCTCTGGGCAGCCGAGGCACAGGGGTGGAGGCAGAGAGATGCTGACAAGTAACACACACGTGCACGGCCATGGGGTGCACACATGAACAGTCCCTTGCCAGAGGGTTGGGATTTCTCCAGGCCCCTTTTTTTTCCAGGGTCTCAGCCTTTTCCTTTTGCTTTCTCTCTGTGGTCCAAATGCTGTGCATTCCCAGCGGGGCAGAGGAGCCCCTATGGACTGGCACCACCTTCACCACAGGCACTGACTCATCCCCAGCACTTCTGGCACACGTGTCCTCACCCTGCACGGCAGCTCTGCAGGTGTTCCACAGCCAGGGACACGCTCACAAGCACTGGGTGATGCTCCAGCATGGACACTGGTGCTGGAGATACCCCAACGGCACAGAGCTCCATCTGTGCTCTGCTCCCAGTCACGGCAGCGCTGTCCAGGAGGGAACAATAAAAACAAGCCCAGCAGCCTGGAGAAGGTTTGAGGGGCTGATCTGCCCCCAGAGCACCCCTCTCTCCTCCCACACAGCTCCAGCCACAGCAGGACCTGTGCTCATTGTGTTTTTTCAGCAGAAGCCCACCTATCTCAGCCGGGCTGCTGCAGTTTATCAACATCTCCCGCTGCCCGTCAGCACCTGGGACCTGCTTCGGGCTGTTCTTCATGGGCTCAGTACCTGCTGCCAGCCCTGGAAGCAGCGACAGGGAGGAATTAGGAGGGAGATGGGGAGATGAGGCACCAATGGAGGTGAATCCAGAAAGGTAGGACTTGGCCTTGAACAGGACCCAGGGCAGCCGGTGTCCATTCCTGGAATCAGAGCAAGGCTGGCGTCTCCGAAAGGATGAACAACAGGACTGCTTCATCAGCTCAGCCGCTAGAAAGGAGGAGCAGAGCCAAAAATCCAGGAGAAAAATGTTATGCAAAATTGTTCATCTGTTACTGATTGGGAGGCTGAGAGCTCAATTCAAACCACCCAATAAAACTGGCTTGAACGAGAATTTCCTGAATCCCAGATTAAGTGAATAAAGATGTTTCAGGAGTTCAGGGCCGCAGTTGGGTGGTTTGCACACAATTTGCTGTTGGTTTCACCCTTTGTTGCTTAATGAAGAACAGAAGGAGGATCTCCCATCTCATTCGACCGAGGGAAAAAATTATTTCTTCTAAATTTAAATTAATTTCCTGTTGCAGGCGCGGCTCTGTTTATCTGTCCTACACAGAGGCTCCATCTTGGATCGCGGCTCATTCTGCTCCCTGCAAGACACTGCTCCCCACAGCGACTGCGGCCTTCCAGGCTGGTGGCAGCGTGGCAGGATTTTGCATGGCAAGGTTTTTTGTCAGAAGGTGATGGTAGGAAGTGTTTTGAAAGCCAGGCCCGGTTCTGAGGAAGCACCTGCGATATTGCACACCCTGTGTGTGTCCCTGCCTCATTCAGGTGCCTCGCTGCCTCCAGGGTGCTCCTGGTTGTGTCCTTGGAGGAAGCCACAAGGAGCAGAGGGTGCTTCGCTCTCCTGCAAGGGCTGAGCGGCACCAGGTGGGCGAGGAGCGCATCCCACTCCGAGCTCACCAGGGACCGAGGGGATTCCCCACCCTTGCAGCATCTGATGTTGGAGAACTGCTCTAGCAGGGGGTTGCACAATCCTGAAAACCACTTATTTTAAGAAGTCTCTTATTCACAGTGAGGGAAGGAGCCAGGCTGTGTGCACTGGAACCTTTAGAGAGTTTCATGGCTACATCTCTTGCTCCTAAAGGCATCAACACATAGATTTACCTACCTTCCTTTTTTCCATTTTCTACCTTGCAAGCAAATGCCAGAGTCTCTTTACAAACTGAATACCTTTAAGTCACCTGGCACCTGGACCTTTCCTCCAAGTGTCATCATGTGCCTTGCTGGGTCTTCAAGCTCTAATTAAGTGTGGAAAGAGGATGGAGATCCCTGGAGAAATCAGAGAATAAATTTTAAAGAAGGAAAACTAGATCAGAAGATAAAGAATTATCTTGAGAAACTTGACTCAATGGTCCATCTCTCTAAGCCTCATCCTTGATTTTGCACAAAAAACTCTTCAGAATATTTCCCTTTGCAGTATATCTGGGCAATCTAGCTCCTTAGGAGGAGTCCAAAGGCTCCAAGGACAAAGAAAGCTATTTGCAGCCTTGGGTCTGCAGTCATTACCACCAAACAGCAAAATGCAGCTTGTCTAGATGGCAACCCAGGGAAAATCTGACTGTAACTGTCAGCAGGAGGGTGATGGGCATGAACACCAAGGAGAGATGTGCTTCCAGGGAGCCCCAGGGGGGATCAGCGGGAGTAACAGGATGGATGTGAGCAACAGCATATTTAGGCAGGATATCAGGAAACATTTCCATCTCGGCTATTAGTTTTATTAGGAGAAGTCTCCCGTGGGAAACTGGAAGCTGCATCACTTGACTCACCCCAAGCTCAGCACCAGATAACACGAAGCAGAGAACAGGCGTGTGTTGGCGGGGGCAGATGGCCCAGATGACCTAATGGTCTTTTCCATCACTCCAATTACAATCCAGCCTGGGTAGAGGCTCTTCACTTGTCTCTGTCTGACTCAGGGTAATGACAGGCTGGAGAATAACATCTGAGCTTGTTCCAGTGTTATTTTCCAGTGTCTTCATTTGAGGTCTCTTGGGTAGAAGATGGGCTGCAGAGTGACCTCAGCTGAAGTGACAATATTTCCCAGTATTCTTGCCAGGTTCTCCTCCTCACAGGGCTTGTGTGTGTTGGCGTGGGGGCTGCAGGGTGGCCTGGGCCCCAAAGGCCAGGGCCTGGGCCAGGAACTGGCACTTAGCAAAGGAGTGAAGGAAATACAGGTACAAAAGCCATCCAGAAAACCTAGAAGAGCCTCTTACCAGCTTTTGCCACGTGAGGCACAGCTGCTCCAGAGTTGGTTATTTCCTTTGCTCGGCAATTGCTGGGTTCTCGTGGATGGATGGGGGGAGCAGTGAGAGGAGCAGGATGTTTTGGCGCAGTCAAACCAGCAGCAGAAGCTGAGTGCCTCTTCCTGGTGCTCAGGGAAAGCACAGCTCTGATGAGATGGTGCCAGGGAAGAACCAGGGATTCATCTCAGCCCCAAAGGGAACCCTCAGGGAAGCCTGTTCTCCGAAAATAAAGCTTTTCTCAGCTCCTGAGACCTCATCCCACGGTCTGAGCTAGTCAGAGGTGTGCAGACTGCCACCTGCTTGGCTGATACCCACGTGGGACCCGTGCTGGGGTCCTTCTCTCTGGGATGAAGGTCTGGACTGGGGATCTCACAGCCTGTGGGAGTTCCCCATTCTATTATCCTTAACATCTGGGAACAATATTCCTTTTTCTCAGCTGACATCATTCTCCCTGTCCTTCAAACACCCTTTTAGAACTATTTATTTAGAAGTCCACCAGCCTCTGCCCACCCAGCCTGCCCAGACTGTCCATCAGAAGACACGGGGCACAGGCTGTCCTGTGCTGCTCATGGCTGAGACAAAGCAATTTATGTTCTATCAAAAATCCTGGGCATATGCAGAGCCAAGTGGGATGTGCAGGGAGACAGTGAAGGGCTCTGGGCTCAGGCTGGTGGCTCTGGAATGCATCCAGCTCCTGTGCTGAAAGCCTCCAGCTTTCCCCTGGCTTCACAGGGCTTGGGTTTGGCACTGTCCCTTCAGCAATACAGGTATGACCCAGCTGACATTTCCATGCTCCTGCCACGGCAAAGTACTTCAGCGAAGTTCACCTCTTAACATCAAAGATATTTCTAAGTACATCACTAAGAGGCACCAAAACCCATTAAATTGTTAACTAAGAGCCTTGACAGCGGGATGGGAAGGATCCCCGTGAGATGTGCAGCGAGGGCAGCTGCAGGAGAGCGTGCAAACAACGAGGGGTAGCCACGGTGCCACAGGTCGGGGGCACGGCGATGCTGCTGCTCTGGCTCCACCTGTCCTGGGGCTGCAGGAGGATCCTGAGTTCTGCTAAGAGGTACATGCAGGAATGCTGGGGGGATTGGGATGCTGCATTTCGTTGACTCTGCTGAGGAAATAATCTACATCTGCCTCACGAGGGGCAGTGGAGGGGCAGGTGCTATCTCTGCTGTCTGGTGACCAGAGACAGGACCTTCCCCCAAGGGGTGCTGGGCACTGAACCCCAGGGAATGGGCACAGCCCTGAGGCTGCCAGAGCTTCAGAAGTGTTTGGACAGCGCTCTCAGACACAGGGTGGGATTGTTGGGGTGTCTGTGCAGGGCCAGGGGTTGGACTCGATGATCCCTGTGGGTCCCTTCCAACTCAGGATATTCTGTGATTCCCTGATTCTATGACTGTTGTTTGCTAATTGAAAAATTGGATTTTTACTCTGTCATTCTGCTTTGCCTCACTTTGCTGTCTGGTCCAGGAGCTCTCTGGGATTCTCAGCAGAGAAGAAGAGTGGGAGAAGAAAAGTGGATCCCTCCAACTGGAAACTCCTTTCAGTACTTCAGATGTTTTTTCAGAGTGATTTGTGCTGCCTCTGCCAAGCCCATGATACCCTTCCCAGAATGCAAACACTGGACTGCCTGTGATGCTTCCTAAAACGTTCTCGTTTTAGAAATACCTGACTTCATGCTATAGAAATCACCTGGTCTGTACTGCAAAGGGATAACATGGATTTTCTTTCCCTCTTGGAAGCAACTGGCATGCTGCAAGCAAAGAACATCATGGGAAAAGCTTGTTTATGGGATTACTGACAGCACAATGGTTGTCTGGGATAGGATAAAACCTTATCTAAAGAAAAACACAGACGGATACTTGGTGGCACAGGAAGAAATCAAGCTGGAGGGATGAGCGGTTCATAGGCACTGGAACACAGAAAACCAGGGACAATTCAGTCCACATTTAACGACGTCTTGATAAGAGATGTGCAGGGCACTCTGTGATGATGGAACAGGGAGAGTGGGGACTCTCGGGAGGGTTCAGGCTTCAGCTGAAACCCAAGAACAGAGAGTCCCACTGCTGCTGCAAAGCTGGACAGAACCTTGACGTGCACAACCAGGGAATATCATGGAGGTGGCACCGCTCCTCCGTGCGATTTTAGTGACATCATCACCAAAATGGCACATTCAGGTCCAGTGCTCATGCTTGAGAGTGATGCTGAAAACTTGGAAAAGGCTCAGGAAAGAACTAGAAAATTATCCCAGGGCTAGAAATCATTCTCAATGAGAGATAAATGGAACATGATCTGTTTAGTTTATCTGGTTCTTAAGAGGTGATTTAATCATGGTCTGTGAGAACTGACGTGGGGGAATACTTTGAGTGCAAAGGGCTCTTTAAGAGGGCAGACAAAGACTGAAAAAGACCCAGGGATTGGAAAGCAAAGCTGGTGGTTGTCGGGCTTGAGATAAAGTAACTATTTTTAACAGTGGGAATAACCGGACCATTGGAACAAGGAGCCCAGAGATGTGGTAAACTCTCCATCCCATACAGCCTTGGAACGTCGACTGGCCACTTTTCTGTGGATGTGAACTAAATCATAAGCTGTTGGTCTTGGTGAAGTTAAAAATGTGAATTTTCAGCTAAGAAAGCCTGAAATGACCCATGGTGGCATGAGAGATATTCCACCTCTATCACGCTGAGATGGTGGCAGGGCCCGGCTTAGCTCCCACTGACACTGGCAAAGGCAGACAAGCACAAAGCTGCTCTTCCTTTGCACCAAATCCTGCCTGAGACTGCAAGATGTCTGCTATTGAACCTCCCTGATGATCCTTTCTTCTTTTCCATCAATGCAGTGTTCCTGGGTGCTTGTTCAAACCCTGGCAAATGTGAACGAATACCTTTCTGCAGCTGACCGGTATTTTGGAAACACGTTTTGAAAATGTATTTTCATGAGGAAAAGGTTCTTGGGAAGTTGCGTGGAACCAAACTTGGTGAAACAGGAGCGTCGTGGCTGGGGTTTGTGGAAGTTCAGTTGCTCCTTCTCGCACTCAGCCCAGCTTACAAGAATGAGCTGGAGTTACACATCCCAGCTCAGCCTGACAAGGTTGGTAACAGGAAGGTATCAAGGGCAGGATTTCATTTCACCTTTGGAGAGGATCCTGGCTGTGACCCTTGGAAGGGGGAGTCTCCCTTTCCCTCAGCGGGCAATACAAATAATCTCCCCAGGCACTGCTGGGAAGCAGCCCCCAGCTCTCATTACTCCCAAACCCATCGGATTCTTGAAGTCTCGGGCACATCTTCCTTCTGTTTGTGAATATTCAGGCCCACCCAACCCATGAGCAGATGCCACTGCATGTGGCCAAGCAGCCCAGTCAGGCAGCATGGCAAATGAATGGCAAAAAAGTAAAAAATATTCTCAAAATTTGGGAGGCTAAATGTTGTTTGCCCAAGTTACTTGACCAAGACTCCTGACTGAGGGAGTCACTGGCAGGAACTGAGATCACCTGGGAAAGATTCAGAAGACAGAAAAATTCATCAGCAGCTTTGTCTCGCTGGACAATGGCAGCTTTTATTCCTGACCAGTTGTGATTTGAAATGCTTTTCGTGCCTGAAGCCAGAGTGGATGCTTTGGTCAAACTGAAATCCTGGGCTTGAACTGCACCCCTCAGCTCCCTGCTGCAGACAAGGTTTACCTAAACATGTTACTGAGGCTGGGAGGAGTCCTGCATCCCGACACAGACGTGAAGAAACACAGCTCTATCGTTACACACAAGTTTCTGTGCCCTGGGAAGGACTTCAAATCTTCTAAATTACTTCTCTGTGAATCCAGCAATATTTTGGTGAACTGAGAGATGAAGACAGAGCCTTCTGCCTAACCAAGCCCAACCCATAGAAGAGGCAATCGGAGATGCTGTTTTGGGGGAGCCTTCTGCAGCCTAAGCACCTCCTACTTCAGCATTCACAGTCACTGGGCTTGGGATGCAAGAAGGCACATGCCTGGCTGTTCCCTCTGATATTCTCTTATGGACCTGCTCTCCATCAGCTGCTCTAATCCCTTTCCACCCATGCTGACAGCATCTCCCTCCACAGACTCTTGTGGCAGCAAATTCTTGAGGTTTTACTCATTGCGTGAAGAAATCTTTCCTTTCCTCTATTTCAGAGTGATATCTACCAGTGCCACTGACTGTCCCCGGCTCTTGGCCTTGGGGTTGATTTCAACTTCACCTGATTCTCTTCTTTGGGGATTTTGTAGACCTCAGTCACATTCTTCCCAGTTTTCTTCTCTTCAAACTGAAGAATCCCAACCTTTTCAGTGCGTTTCACAAGACAACCCATCCAGCCTCTTGATCATTTTAATTATTAATTGAACTGTCCCTAGTATTTAAAAGTTATAGCCTTCAGGTTTGTTTCTAGCCTTTATTTAGCTTCACAGAAGACCTGGAGGATCTTCTCTTGGGGCTCTAACTCTGGTGAGTGAACATTCAGCTGCTTGAAAATACATCCTAAAAATATCAAATGCGTTGTTTGTGGCATCCGCCACAGTCCTTCTGGATTTATAGTTTCTTTATAGGGTATTGCTCTTTCTCCAGCAACCTGTACTGGTAGTTGCAGATGTAAGTGAGCTACTGCTAAAGAAAATGTCAGGAATTCTCTCAGCTCTGCAGAAAGAAAAGGCTTTTGTGGTTTAACCTCAGGCTGAGGAAGAGCAAAATTGTGAAGACAACCTCAGACTGAGATCAAACATCTTACAGGCCCATGTCCCTGGTGGTTTACCATAAACATGCATTTATTTAACACTGGGCTGCATGTGGTCTTGCAGCATTTGCAGGACAATGCTTGATGTGTCTCACCCTGCTTCCAGAGTCGTCTGAAGATTCCAAGACCTTGCACTGCAGAAGCACTGCTGTGCTCGGGATTCTCAAGGCTCACTACAAAGGTTAAGCTGTGTCAAAGGAGGATGATTTTCCATGGTCAGGGTTGGAGGACAGAGCTGTGGTTCACCAGCACACTGTAAGTGTGGTTGTGATGGCCCATCACAAGGGCTTTGGGACAGAGAAGGTAGATATTTATTAGTAAAGTTTTTGTTCTCCTGAAATGCTCACTGCTGAAAGAATGAATTAAAAACAATTCCCTGCCGTGTTACATCTGCAAAAGCACAGATTATGGGGTAAGGTCATCTTGAGCACGGCACCAAGCTGAGCATCTCCCTGGCTTAATGTTCATCCCTCAACTCCTGCTCCATCCTGGTCTCATGCTAGTACGGTCCCACCCCTGGAAAAAACAGGTAGAGATTGCACTTGGCTTCTGAGCCCAGTGCCCACAGCAACAGCTCCGCACTGAGGATCCTGGCCCCCAGACGGCCACCAGGCTACTGCATGTCCACTGCATGTAGGACACCACGGGGCAGGAGGCGGCAGTTCAGGTGCCTGCTCTTTGCAAAAAGCCAGGTGTGCAAGCACTGCAGAGTGCAGGGACCACGGCACAGGGACTGCAGTGCAGGGACTCCCCCCATCAAGTGCTGCTCTGTCCTGCACGCTCAGCCTGGCAGGTGGGCATGGACCTGGGGCTCTTTCCTCCCAAGGCAGGAGGTGTCTTGCTCACCAGTGTCACAGCGCCTGCAGAGTCCCTCTGCCATGGCCACAGATCCATGGCAGGTGAAGATGTACCCACCTGCCCTGTTCCCCTGCTCAGGGACCTCTGTGTCCCCTCTGGACAGAGCCAGGCCTGCCCTTGCTGTCCCCACACAGACCCCGTGCAGCACGAGCAGCTCGCTGACCTCTCCCTGCACGAGGCTGGGCGCAGCCTGTGCTCTGGGACCTGCTGACTCACGGATCTGACTCACTCCAAGGCTGAATTTCCATTGCCCCAACTTCCTCCCTTCTGCCAGCTCAAAAGACCCCCACCCACGGGGATCCTCTCCCTGGGGCAAGGAGGCTCAGCCCTGCACAGGCGAGCAGCAGCAGCACCAAGGGTCACAAAAGTGGCTGACAAATGACAAATGGGTTCATGGTTTGGCAGCAGATGTGGAGCAGAGCTCTGCACCCAGGTTCTACTGGCTACCTGCTTACTGGGCAGGGCAGGGGAGCCCAAGAGCCGCACTCCAGCCTCCAGTGATAGTTTCCAGGTGAAGAAGTGCAAGAAGAGGATCCACTCTAGGTCAGGACAGTGCAGGGTTGAGTGCACTTGTCCCTATTGGTCTCAGGAATGAGGTTTCTTCAGCCCAGCTGTGTTTCCAGCACTGTTGGAGCAGCAAACCCACTGTGCTGAGGAGGGAGAACAGGCTGGCTCACACCGAGCTGGTTTGAGTTCAGTGGTGGGATCTCTGTGAAGCTTGCAGTCCCCTGAGCCCCTGTGCTGCCCGGGCACCTGCCAGCCCACACTGCTTGGCACTTCATTGCTCAAAACCCCATCAGACCCCAGTAAATGGAGCAGCTCTGTGCTGCCCCTGGGGCCTGGCCAGGCTGGGGGCTCTCCTGGGAGGATGAGCAAATGCTCACCATCCACCTGGTGTGTTGTCCCCATGCCTGTCCTCTCCTGTAGGTCAGTGTCAGCAAGAAATGTCCTCAGCTGCCAGGTCAGGGCAAACAGCAAAAGGTCTCTGAATATCTACAGAGTGGACGACCTCTGGTTCACAGCTCCCTCCCAAGCTTCCCAGATCAATGAGCACAAGGTTTGGTTGCTTCTGTTGACCCACTGTGGTTATTGGTCTGATCTGCGCCCCAGACAGGGCAGTCTTACCCACCTATTTAAGGAACTGTTGCCAGAGAGGTGTCCAGCACTGCTTGCTGAGGGATCACCTGAATCTGGAATTTTGAAATTGAGTTGAATTTGAAACCATTTTACCATGACTGAACCACTTTCTGTTTCTGGAGGTTCCTATCCCAGGAGATCAGGCTAAATCAAGGTCTCTGCTTTTCACCCAGTGACCTTTCACATCCAAGAGCAGTGTCCCAGCCCACCAGAACATGTGACTTTTTTTCATCCTGGAATAAAAGACCTCCAGAGATTGACCCACAGGCTCAGTAAGAAACGCTCAACCCACATAACTCACCCACAAACTTCCTGGAGCTTTGCAAGGTGCTGGAAACCTTTCACCACCCTGTTTCTGAGTCTCGCCTCCCTTTTTCCAGGTGGTGCAGGTGCCTGTGAGATACAGAGCATGTGCCTGTGGAGTTTCTCCCAGAGGATGACTGCTGCTGGGTGCCATACATTAGAAGAGAGAACAGCACAACCACTGCCCCTGGCCCAGCTGTGCAGGGGTGGGTGGTTGTGCACAACCTGTCCCCAGTTTGCGGGGACAGGCTAAAACAGCCAGAGGGCTAAAACGGCTAAAACACTTCCCTTGCAAAGAGCTCTGTGACAGACAGACCTTTTCCATGTCTGTCCTGCTGGGAGAGATCCCAAAATAAATAATCCCGAGGCCCGAAGCCCCAAGTCCCAGGGGAGAGGAGCAGGAGCAGAGAGCAGACCCAGGCCAGAGCACTCAGCCCCACGCGCAGGGCAGACACACAGATCTGTGCTGTTGACAGAGCCGAGAATAATTCCAGCACCTCTATTTAATGCTATTTAGAAAAACCTCCGTCTCCAAAATGGTCAACTTCCCCACAGAAAGGATCAATATTTATAAATGCCATGACTTCCATGCCCCAGTGATTTATCTGGGACCCAGGTTGGGCAGGGTTGCTGCAGGCCCAGCTGGGCCTGCCCAGCTGGACACAGGGACAGTGTCCATCATTTTGGCTGTTCCCAGGAGAGTAGGATGCACAGGGGCAGCCTGAGGAGGAGATCTGGACTGTTCAGGTTGGCTGTTGGGCAGGGGTAGCTCACAGAGTGTCTGATTTTTCCTCCCACATGAAAACATGATGAATTTTTTGAGGGAGTTCAGTGCCAATCCAGTCAGGATGAAGTTACCCAGTAAGGCTGGCTGGTGGTAGCTAGTTTCCCACATCAGAAAGAGCTGGGGGCTCTTCTGTGATAGCAGAGGGAGTGGACACAGGAGACTGACTCCATCCTCCCACATCCAGGTTTCAGGTCAGCTTTCCCCTTCCCAGGAGCATGTTTTCTTGGGGGACAAAGATGATATTACTAATTTCTCTCCTCTCTCTGATACCTTGCCATCCACTGCACTGTTCCCATCCAGCTGACTGGGACTGTTATAGAAAGCAGATGGGAGTTACATTTAACCCCCCCACCACCCCGAAGTCATCCCCATGGCTCAATCTTTAGTACAAACAAAGGATTTGTTTGTACAGGGACAGCACGCTGTGATTGAGAACAGAGAGATGATCATCAGCAGCCCCATAAACTGATTTTCCCTGATAAAAAAAGCTTCCTTTGCAACACCACTTCCCAAAACGTCCTGCCTGGCATTTGGACTGCGATAGCAAGGGACAACATGTGGGGTGCATGCTGCTTTGTCTGCATCTGTTAGGGATAGATCCTGCCTTGCTAGATGCCACCCATAGGGATGTCTCCCACCTGGCCTCCATTCATCCTATAACAGGACAGGTCATGGTGCACAAGAAAGGATCCTTGTGAAGCATTTGAGGCACTACTCCTCTGTGATGGAGGCCTGGGGGCTGGATGCTCCCCAGGCAGGTGCACAGAGCACGGATTTACCTGTGTGGCTGCGTGATGGAAAACATCCCCCTTGACAAGACAAGAGGAAGTGGCTTTAAGGTGAAGGAGGATAGATTTAGGGTGGATGATAGGAATAAATTCTTCCCTGGGAGGCTGGTGAGGCCCTGGGACAGGGTGCCCAGAGAAGCTGTGGCTGTCCCATCCCTGGAAGTGTCCAAGGCTAGGCTGGATGGGGCTTGGAGCAGCCTGGGATAGTGGAAGGTGTTCCTGCGCATGGAGCGGGGGTGGAACTGGATGAGCTTTAAGGTCCCTCCCAACTGAAACCATTCTGTGATTCTGTGATCAAGCCCTTCTCTGTTCTGCAGTTCAACACCGCTGCCCAGAGAGGAGCTTCTGATCCAAAGCATGGCTCTACCTTGGAACAATCAGGGGACTGCAGGAGATTCCATCCTCTGCTCCTCCAGCAGAAAAACCAAAGCATGGTCATGGGCAAGCTGAGCATGCTCCCCACTCCCAGCCAGCAGCAGGCACTGGTGTGCAGCTGCCTGCCTGTGCTGAGGGCCAAAAAGGGATTGACAGTGCTCTGCCCCAGCAGGAGCATGGTCCATGCAGAAACCAGGCTGGGACGTGCAGAGGGACATGTGCCATGGGGGGTAGTTTGGAGGGAGAGCAACTAAATCAGCAAGGGAATGCATGGCTGGAGCCCTGCCAGCACCTGCCACCTCTGGAAATAGCTCTTACAGAGCCCCAGGGCCCAGGCATGAAGTCCCCTTCCCTTGGGTTATTACACAGCACAGGATACATGAAACATGTTGGCAGCAGTCAGTCTAGGGAGAGCTGAGCAAGGGAGGGAGGGAGATTAATAGGAAAACAATTCAGCACCTAGAAACGGAGCAAATGGACAACATGCAGGGACCCAGACCACCGGGGATGCTGAATCACAGACAAACCCAGGCACATGCACAGAAGGAAAAACAGGCTGCGAGAAGAGCTGGCCACCCAGAGCAAAGGCAGGAAAATGAAAGGAAAACACTTTATTATCTAAATGGGGATATGATTTCTGGGAGAACAACCTCTTCAGCCCAGGAATGGTGTTTGAAGCACTAGAACAGCTGAGAGAGGTGTTGATGGGGGCTGTCACCAGAAAAAAATGAGAGTACAGAGATCCTGTTTTTTACCTAAAGCCAAGGCACAGGAGAGGAAATAGATACTTGGTTCTGGAGCAGGGAACTCTGCAGCAGCAAGGGCCTGTGAAGGGAATAAAGCAGTAGAGGAGGTGCATGTGTTCAGGGCCCAGAGCAGTCTTGCATCTTGCAGATCTTGGAGCAGGGATCCTGGCAAGCCAGGAGTTTGCTGCTCGGCTCATGGCAGTGACAGAGAGGAGGGAGGTTGTGCTCACACAGAACTGGAGCTGTTGGCTGCAGCCTCTGGCAGGGGAGAACTGCCCAGCTCACTGCAGCACAGATACTGAGCCGTCCCTGCTCATCATGAAGCCTCTTCTGAGACGCCTTGGAGAGAGGAAAGAGTTAAATTTGAGCTGGGCATCCCTTTCACCACACACAGATGGATCTTCAGTCTGTCAGCTTGTGATAGTACTGGAAGGAGAGGCCCAAGGGACGTTCCAAAGATCCCAACAGAGATGGGTACCGAGGCAGGACAATAATTTGTACAGCAAGGTTGGTGAGATCACAAAAAAAATCAATGTGACAACTACCAGTAGCTCCCACCAGCCAGTAGCAGAAAAGAGGTGAACTCTGGGCCACAGTTAAGGTAGGATTTTGCTTAAAAGTGGCCAGGCACTAACAGCAGGAACTGGAGAGCTGACATCATGGGCAGATGCCTAGGCATGCTGAGTGGAGGATGAAGGCATGCCTGGAGTGGTGCCAGGGCTGGATATTGATGCTCAGCTGAAGACAAGTGCTGTGCCCCATCCTGAAAGGAATCTCTGCAACCTCCTGAAACTCCAACCTGTGTGTGGAAAGACTGGAAGAAACCTGATCACATTTAGTAATGGATTACAGATATGTGATAGCTGCAATAGCAACAACAGAGCCTGGGAACTGGACTTTCCAGAGGCCACAGAAGTCAGAATCTGATGGAGAAGGGAAGATGGCCTTTGGAAAGCCTGATGTTCTCAACATATTCTGCTCAGACTGGGCCACCACACTCAGCAACAGAGTGAACACAGTTCAGTATCCTGTGGGAAGCTGGACATAAGACTTCTTTCCCCACATACACCACAGAAAGAAACAGGAATGGCAAATGCCATGGAGACAGTCTCTCTTGGGAATCACTGCAATAAAAAGTAATCAAGTCAAAAGCCAAGGGAGCTGATGGACCAGGAACTACAAAAGGGCATTACAAAGTCAGTCTGGGTGCCAGCAGTCCATCTCTCAGGCAAACTTCACTTTGGCTGGAGAAACGCAGAACTGAAATATTTCAAACCCATTTACAGTCCCTGCTTCTTAATGGGAGCAGGGACTTCCCTTCCCCAAAACACCATCCAACTCAGTTTTGAGGGTAATTTAGATGGAATAACAGGGCAACTTACAGTCTCTGAGTGCAACCCTGGAATGTGCTGGCAAAGGCAAGAGAATGGGGCAAAGCAGGGCAGGGCAGAGAATCCTCTGCCATGAACCAGCTGCTTCAGTGGGAGGAGGGAGGAAGACAGAGGTGGGAGGAAATTTGGTTTGGTACATGGAGAGTGCACTTTGCTTGGTAACTCCCAGTGTGTCCTCTGGGACAGCTTGGAGGGGTCGTGCCTGGTGTTCCACTCCATTAGCAATTACTTTATGCCAGCACATGTAAATAATTATTCTGGCACGGGTTCCCAGCAGAAAGCTGTGTGCAGCCCTTCGGAGCCGGTGCAGCACTGACCCCCAGCACAGCCTGTCCTACTGCCTTTCTTGGAAACCGGCACCAGGAGCGACGAGATTTGTGTTCACACATGGTCAGGCTGCGCGTCCTTGCATCAACAGTGCTTTGGAAAATTGAACCATCTGTGCAGGTGAAGTGTAATTTCATGTGATCAAACTCTCTGCTTCCCCTCAAGAGCTCATTGTGCAGCCCAGCCTTTTCCCTGAGATCTGACCCTCATGAGAGAAACCTTGGGGTTAAAAAGATGGAAGGGAGAAATGTTTACAGAAAAATGAAGATAAAAGAAGTCCACATGACTTGATATTTTCTGTGAAAGGTTTTGCCTGAAACGGAGCGTTCAGGCCAAAACTACAAACCCCTGAGAACAGAAGCCACAAAACTGATATGCCTCTGCATGGTATGACACGAAACAAATCTCTCACCCCAGGAATCCGCCTCTTTCCAAACTCCAACAGCGCCCTCAAGTGCTCAAAGGAGAAGCCGCAAGCCGGAGATGGAGCTCGCTACCACCCAGGCTGCGGCGCAGCGGAGACTTAGGAACGAGGAGGGGAGAGATGTGGTCGCACGGCCTTAAGCTTTGCTCGCTGCTGTCCCTGGCTGAGCTAAGGTGAAATGTCTGTGTCTTCTCCTACTTCTTCTCCCCTGAACGGGTAGATCTGTGCCGTGTGATAGCCCATCTGTCACCAAGAGATGCTCCAAGAGCATCAAAAGCAGATTTAAGGTCTGTGCTGCCTGGAAAAGATGCACACGTCACAAGCTTGTGGAAACAGCACAGTTTGGATTTGGCCACCAGAGTGATCCCACCCAGCCAGACCTCCTGGATCCATTCCTTCAGAAGACGTGACCTCTGGAGAGGAGATGACTGCATCTCAGTGTCCCAGCTCTGGAGGGGAGGTTGGGTTTCACCCCATCTGACTCCCTGTCGTGAGCTTTCCAAGCTGTGTGGAGGCCGTTTTGGCAGAGCAAGGCAGGGCTGTCCTCACTTCTCCAGTGGGCTGGGTCTCAGCAAGGGGGGCTCTTTCAAGGGACAAGAGATAAGGCCTGCTCGGATCTGTGGGACTCCTGCCTGCTCCCAGTGAGAATGGTAGCTCGAGACATGGTATGTGCTCACCTGGGCTCCTTTGTGTAACACTCAGGTGATCCCTGGCAGGGGATGCTGAATTCCAAAGCAGCTCGCCTTGCTCAGGTCTTTCCCTGTGGGTTCCTTAGAGAGTCACCTGGTGGAGCTTTATCCTGCAGTCCTACGCTCTGCGGAAAGGAAGCACTCGATGGTACAGCTGCACTCACCAGGACTTGCTGCACAAGAATTAAGATGTTTTCAAGCAACAACTGAGTGCTGCTGCACTGGGAATTGACAAAGCTACACTGGGAACCTGTTCGTGTCCCATTTCCTCACCCTTTTTCTTTTTTGTGGAGACTACTCCCGGATCATGGCATTGGTTTGATTTACATGGCACGCACACAAATCCCATTGAGTTAAGCAGCAGAGAGGACAGAAGCAGGGAGATGGGGACAGGAATTTCTGAGTCTGTTTTTGTCCCTGTAGCCAGAGTGTCATGGTGCCTCTGAACCCCTTACCCCAGCCTTTGGAGAAAAGTCTGCGTGGCTTCTCTGAAGGCATGTGTGCTGTTCTCTTCCATCGCTTCTCATCATGCCACTGTCCTGTCACCTTCACACATCACCATCCACCCCATCCAAGGCAGGGGACCACAGGAGCTCGCCCAGCAGGCTGCTGTTAGGTCCCTCTGAATCACAGACACTGCCCAGCAAACACCAATTTCAGTTCCACAGCTGGTTTCAGCAAAGAGCCAAACCCTTTATCACCTTTTGCTGCACTGCCTTGATCTGGGCAGTGACAGTCAGCTTCTTCCTCTCTCTAATTCTGGCAAAAAGCTGTTCCCACAGGTACCTGTTCCAGGTGTTTGCAGGAAGTATCACAATGCCAAACAGGCAGGCTCACAAGCTTGTAGCTAAAACCTCACCCCTTTTAGCACCAGAGCTGCAGGTATCTCACACAAAGAAAAATTCTCAGGTACAAGAGACATCTGGACTCTGCCATCAAGGATGGCCTTGCAGGAAAGGTTTTGCTTCTGCAGAGAAGGCACCTGCTGCAACACACAGCTCCTGCTCTGCTATGGCTCAGCATGCCTCAGACAGCAGGAGATGGCCCTGCAGCAAGTGCAGATCTCACAGTGATGGGGATATCGCTTCTAATGCAGCAAGCACTGCCCTTCATCTCACCAATGCTCCTTGGCCAATGCCAGCCTCTCCCCCAGCAGCCTGGAGCAGGTCATTCTCACAGCCGGGGTGTCATCTCCAGGTCAGCTGCTGTCAGCAGCCACAGAGCAAGAGCCACTGGTGACTTCTCAGCATCACCTTGCTTTGATCATCACCAGCCTGGGGATAAAAACAACCTGACCTGAGTCCAGAGTTCTCTCACAGGGATCCCTTCAACACATGAAACAGGAGCACTCAGAAGAAAACTGGCTGAGTGGTTATTGACAGCTGTAGCAAAGACAACTCAGTGCAGGAGACTGGCAAAGGGCCATAGTTTGAACAGGTCCCCAGGAACCTCTCTCCACACCTCCACAAGAAAACAGCCTGTCCTGCTTTTGTTGCGTTCACCAAAAGTGACCTTGAAACCTGCTGCTGCGATACCATTTCCATTGTAATGGCAGAATAGCTGCCATGCCACTCTTGGCCGAAAATCCCAGCCAAGAGGCATTTCCCTGGCAGAGCTCAGAGGCCCCAAAGCAGAACTGGTCTCATCATGAAATTGTGGGTTTCTAATTAATACTCATTTGTCTGCAAGCTGATCTGCTTGACCACATGCCAGCCCCAGAACTTCATCTGCATCCCTGGGGATAAGGGTTGGCAGTCACCAGGACTCACAGTCCCAGCCCCTATCGCCTGCCTGCTGCTGGTTACCAGCTCACTCACAGCCCAGGATATCACTCTCCACACCTCTGCACACTTATCCCTCAATTAGCACTTGTTTATGCAAATGAGTCAGTTCATTAGCTCCCCTTTGCAATCTATCAATAGATGGAGCAGATAACCCCCTTCCAGGCCTGGGAATGTGAATGGAAACGAACCTGCTGCTCCATGTGCTGCCTGGTAAGATTGCAAGTTTTTTTTAAATTTTTCATACAAATTTCAGCCAAAATCCTTCTGCTTCTCCAATGACACGACAAAACTTTCCCAGAGCTCTGCTAGAGCTGAGCACAGAGGGACCAGCAGCTTTCAGGTGTGAAATCAGAGAGCAGAGAATGCCTGCACGACTTTAGCACATGGGAGAGGAATCTCTCTGAGCTGGCCAGGGGACATGAGCTGGCCAGGGGATGGTCCCTGCACAGCTGTGGCTTAGCGAGGCCAGCAGGGACACTTGGTGGCCTTTGCTGCACTGGCTGCTGGTGGCAGGGCCAGTCCCACTCACTGGGGCATCTGGAAGCTCTCAGAGCTGCTGAACAAAGTGCCTCCAGAGACCTTTTGTGAGCCATGGGCTGGGTCAGGTTACTGACAGAGGGACGGGGAACAGAAACAGAGTGAGTTCTCCAGGAGGAACAAGGAGGTCTCCTGCTATGGCAGAAATACAGATCGGGGTCTCAGGGAGGAACAAGGAGCACCTCTGCTATGGCAGAAATACAGATCGGGGTCTCAGGGAGGAACAAGGAGCACCTCTGCTATGACAGAAATACAGATTGGGGTCTTGGGAAGGAACAAGGAGCTATGACAGAAATCCAGATCGGGATCTTGTCACCCCTGCCCTGAGAGTAGAATGGCGGCACATGTGGGAACAATCTGATTCTACACTGCATCCTGTTGCACACAGACTGACATATGGCTGACATGCACAAAACGTGGGCAAGCATGGTGGTGTTCAACATCGCGGGGCTTCTTAGCTATTCACATATCCTAGGGGCAACCATACACCCCGGGGTCCCTGCCTGTGCCACACACACCCCTCAGCACCCCAATTCTAGACCTGGTGCCCCAGGTGACCCTGGTGCCCCAAGTGTCCCCCCGAGCACACCATGGTGAGATGCTGCCAGGAGGGTACAGGGAGCGGTGCCTGCAGTGTGCTGGGAAGCCAATGGCTGGCAACTGGGCAAGCAGGTAATGGAGCAGCAGATCAGGACCCTGGGCCGTGCCCACCTGCGCCATGTCCCACAGCCAGCACACCCAAGGATGCCCAGAGCGTGGGCTGGAAGTCCAGCACTGCCCATGCACTCCCTTGGCCCAGCCCAAAGGACGGTGACCCTGAGGTGGATGTGGCTCCTGCTGCCTCTGCCCCACATGCCCCTCACACCTGGCTGCTTGCCCATAGCCCGCACACGGCCACCACCACCACCACCTCCCTCAGGGAACGAGCCCCGGCTCTAGCAAAGGAAGGTGATGTTTTATTACAGAATTACAGAATCAATAAGATTCAAAAAGGCCTCTGAGACAGAGTCCAACCTATGATCCGACACCACCTTGTCAACTATACCATCGCACTAAGCACGATGTCCGGTGTTTCCTTAAACACTTCCAGAGAGAGTGACTCCACCGCCTCCCTGGGCAGCCCCCTCCAATGCTCGACCGCGGGGGAGCACGACCCGGGGGTGCAGGAGGAGGAGCCGTCATGGCTTCGGGGCTGCTCGGGGACGGGGCGCCGGTGTTGCCTGTTTTAGCAGCTCCCAAAACACAGCCACAACATCTAGTTCAGAAAAGGAGACATCGTTTAACCTGCACAGGTTAAGGTGTAAGGTGGAGGTTTCCACAAATCAAATACACCAAGGGCTGAAGAGCTGTATCTTCTATGTAGTAAAATTCACACGAACCCACCTAACATATTCTCCGTCTATCTAATACATATTTATTTAGGTTATGTGACTTTGCGCAATGCTTGAAACAGAGTTCTTTGCTTCATTAAACAACTTCTGTTGTATAAGTTATCTGAATACATCAGATACAAAATACAATCCAAAAGGTGAGGAAATTCAGCCAGGGGACAGATAACTCGACTGGAAGACATCAGAGAGGAGGGGGCGAGAGGCCCTACCGCGGCCCCAAGATGGCGGCGCCGTGACGGGGGAGCGGGCGGGGACAGGGGCGGCTGTTGTTGATACTTTATTGTTCCTGCTGCCGCCGCCAACGCCCGCCGTGTCCACCGCGCCGCGCCCAGTAAAGGTAAAACCACAGCGGTGGGGCCGGCCAGGCCTGCTTGGCACCGCAGGGTCCGGGCGGCTCGGCGACCCCGCCGGGCTGTCCCGGCTCCAGCCACCCCTCGCTGTCCCGCCTCGGTGCCAGAGCTGCGCCGGGGATGGGCCGCTTCCCTTCCTCCCGGGGAGCCGGGGGACGGGACGGCACAGGACGGGTGGGTCCCTACCCCGCCCGCACGGAGGGACCGGCCCCTACGAAGCCTTTCAGGCAGATGAGCAGGTTGAGGGGAGATCTGAGGGTGCCCCTGCCTTCAACCTGGCCGGGAGTGGAGACTCCCACACTCCACCCGTGTTAAATCGAAGTGAGCCTTGTAGATGATCCACGGGTGACCCAAAAAACGCAGTCCCTGTCATTTAAAACACTCCCCGTGTTCCCTCTTCCAAAGGGAGCTGGGCAATCTCATTGCTGCCTTGTAGCAGGAACCTTTTCTTTTGTAACCTATACATAAAAGATGTTTCCTCTGAAATCTTGTCTCTACCAGCGAGACAAAGCCTGTCTGCTGGGTTCCACTGACCCTTCAAAGGTGTTACTAGCTGTGCATTAGGCTGTGCCTTTGCTTGGGCAGGTGTGACCCTCCAGGAAATTTTTTAAAGGTAGGCATGGGAGGGGTTTATCTTGTGCTTTGGTCACAGCAGATTCCTCTCCTTGCTTTGGGCCGCTAATCACACCCGTTCTTTGAGACGATCCATCAAGACTGACCCTTCAAGAGACAAACTGACAGGTTTTTTTTCACTACACCGAAAAATGAGCAGTCTCATTTGGTTTCCTTTGTGATCTCCAGCTCGATTGAGCTGCTGCAGACGAGCAGGGAGAAGACAGCCACAGGGCTATCCCTGTCCCCGGGTCAGGTGAGATGTGTTACAGAGAGGTGCGGTGGTGGGTCCTGCTCAGTGACACCCACTTCCTTGCTGCAGAGGAACTGCCTGCAGTGAGGTGAGCCTCGGAGGCAGTGCGCTCTCCTGTGCTGGGCAGGAAGGCTGACACACCTGATTTATGGGCCAGACATGACATACGGCAGCAGGATTCTGCAAGGTTTTGGTTAAGAGATGCCAAGTGTCTTGTGTTTGAGGAGGAATTTGGATTGACACGCTCGTTCAAAGACAGGGCAGTGCAGGAACAGCCTGTTGGAGGATGGACCAGAACTGAGGTCCTCTCCCAGCTTCCTTGCCCTGCTCTTTACTCATTTCCTCTCTTTCCAGTATATTTTAACTGCCCTGACATACTACTTAAAGAAGGTGCCAAAAATATCCCTGTTGTCCACCAAAAAGCAGCTCAGCAGTTATAGAATTCTTCCAGGAGATGGAGGAAGTGCGTTGGCTTTGTGGGACGAGCCCTACTCGGCTTTCACAATGCACATCTTCCTCTGCTGTTTTGGAGCAGCTGCACTCGTGTTTGAAGAGTTGTTGAAAGTCCTTTTGTTGTAATGGAATTTTGGGGCTGAGGAGGTGCCTCTCTGAAGGCCTGATGCGGGAGGTGACAGCGGTGGAAGTCCAGGTGTCTTCATAGACTCAGCTCACAGTAATTCTGTGTACTTACTAAGAAGTCTGAGGGAATCAGACCCATTTTGGGCTGACCATGCCTGAGAAGTGTAATTTTAAAGACCTTTGCATCAGGACTCCTCAGGGGTGTGTGGAGCCATGTCTGCCCTTGGCTGTGGGAACAAATGTCTCCTGTACTTCTGCTGATGCAAAAAGGGTCACAACAACTGGCTTAAGTAGTGTAGTTTTTTTTCTTTTTTGACAAGTCTCTAAGAAATTGCAACACGCTGTCCTCTCTGATGTAAACCTACCCTGACAAAAAGCAGTTCAGATGTCCAGCTTTTGTTTTTTTATAAGGACGTTTTGTATTAACCTGCAGAATATAATTATCACTTTCAGTGTCCTTGGGCATAGTGATCGGTGGCTGAGCAGTGACTGGAGCAAACTTTGGCAGTTCCTTTGGATTTGTGAAGGTTTTCCACTGCACGATTTTGCTTGCTTTTTGGGGCAGCCCTTGCTTTGAAGAAAACTTGCCATTAAGAGTTAGAGAAGAGCTGTTTGTTTTTCGATCTATTGTATTTCTGTTAAGAGCATTAGTGCAGACAGATAGCCGAAATGTGTGGGGTTTGAGTGGTATATTCTGCTGCCTTTAGAGACTGTGGAGCACTGAATTTAGTCAAAGTGTTGCTTATTTTCCTCTGTTATCAGTCTGCACTGATGCTCTGAACTGCAACAAAATAGATTGAAAAACAAATTGGTGTGCCCTGGTTCCTCGGGCCGGATTTCACATTATCCTCTGGGTGAGCTGCCTGCTCTGCCCCTTTGGAGCACCCCAGAGACAAGTAATGACCCCTCAGCCTCTTTCAGCACTTCAAAGGCTGAATTACTTCTGGTGGGAGAGGTAAGAAAATTGAATTGCAGTCCTTGATTTTCTGGCTTTCCAATAACCCTCAGTGTAAGATCATCATCTTGGTAACAAGAAAACAGGAAACTGGTAAACAGGCGCAGAAAGTATTCAGATTGTGATTTAAGGCTGTCACTGCCGTTAACTCCCTGGAGCTAAAAACAGAACGTCGCCCCTCGCTCAGAGGCTGCTGTCATGCCCAAGGGACTGCAAGGCTGAGCAGCACGAGAGATGTATCCCAGCTTTCTGTCCTACTGCGCTCACTGATTTCCATGAGGATTGTGAAATGAGCCTTTGATTGAGTGCAGATGGGCTGCGATGGGGTGAGCTCCTCTCACAGGGCAGGGAGCCTTCCTGGACTGGCATCCACGCCTCCTGCAATGACCGCTTTGGGTTTTAGCTCCCTGAGCAGAGAGCCAGGTGTGGGGAGCAGGAGTTGTGGGGTGCTCCTGAAAGCTGTTCTTCATCAGCTCCAACAGAAGTGGCATTAACTTAGGACAGAAAAGTTGTATTCTTCCATTTTTCTTATCTCTTTGTGTCCACTTTTTATTTCCCCTGCCTTCTTAGTTTTAGCTTTTTACAGCTTGCATAGGACTTGCTTTCTTCTAGGTGTGCAGGGTGATTTTATAAAGTTTCATTATCCCTGTGAGCACTGCTAATTCCCCGTCTCTGCATGGCAGCAGCAGAGCAGCAGGCTGTGGGTCTGTGCCGCACAGAACCACTGTGCTCGGAGAGCTTCATCTTTTGGCAGTGCGGCAATAGTTGTTGGGGTTTTTCAATTTTTTTTTTTTTTTTTTTTATGAAAGCTACAAAAAGCCTGCTCCATGTGCATCTCCAGGAAGAATTTCAAGCTAGCCACTGAGATGGATGCAGGAAGAGCTTTTGTTGTTATGTTATTAAAGGCAGCAGCTGTGTTGACCAGTACCCTGTAAAAGTCCATAATTAGGATAGCAAGGGATATTCAGAATCCTTTTCCTTAAACCTTAGAGACATTACAGTTCTTTCTGTGCCTTATGCTGGATGTTCTGAAGGTGTGGCTACTGTGGCAGCAGGAGCTGCGAAGGAGGGATGGTCTCATCTGTGCACCTTTGGAGCACCTGTCTCTGTAGAGTCTAATTGCTAAAGTGCTTGGTCCTAAATTTCAATTATCTTTTGATGAACCGGGTGATGTGCATGGCTTTTGAGTCTGTTGGATCTAGATGGAAGTAATTACACGAATAATGAAGAGAAGTGATTTAATTTGGGCACTCTTTTCAGTTATGTGAATAGAATTGGGTATTCCCTTTCCTCCTTCCTTCTTCCTTGAACTTCCCCCAAGAAGGGTTGTTGCTATCAACAGATCTTTTTCCTGTTCTACTGTAGCTGAAAAAAAAATGGCATGATACCCTCAAACTTTGGAGGTGTGGGAGGACAGAAATAACTGGAAGAAGGCAGAAAGAGCTGAAACTGGACAGTGGAGGGTGATGTTTTCTGCAGACATGTTCTGAACCTCCTATACTGGGGATGTTCAGAAGTAAAAGGGTCATCTTTGCTGAAGTGGGTATCTTGAGAGCAGTCACAGATGACAGCTGCTGCTTAAGGGTGGCAGGGGGACATTTATCAACAAGTTGTCAAGTTGAGCCTTAGGAATTTTAGGCACTGTTGAAAATTTGACTTAAATGGATTGATCTGACAGTTTCATTGGAAGTTGGTGGAAGGAAAACTCCTGAGCCACCATGGTGTTCCCCCTGGAAAGCTGACAGGATGTCCCCTCAAAGGATTGATTTTGCAAGGCCCGTTAGTTGTGCAGCTCAGCTGGGTAAAAACCCTGTTTGCTTTGTCCTGTTTCTAACTCAGGTGAGGGGTATTTTGGAAGAGGGCAGTTCTCATGTGGCTCGGGTGTCAGTGGTCCCAGAAACAGTGTGCTTAAGCTGTGTTTTACCTTAAGTCTGAAATTCGTAACAAGTCCCCAGTGGGCCTGGCTCCAGAGAGGAGTCAGAGAAGCAGCTTTAAGCTGAAGAAGTGACAATTGGCTTTTTCCTACCGGTGGTGGTGGCAGAGGCAGACAGCTCATGCTCTGTCAGCGCTCATCACTGCTGAAGTATCAGTTACCTGCTCACAGAGAGAGATTCCCAGTTCTGCCCCGTCCCCCAGCCAAATCTCCCAAAAGTCGTCTAGAGGAGGGCTGGGAGATGTAATCACACAAACTCGAGTGGGAAACGAGACATGTAATGTAACAGTGTGGCGGTGGAGAGTCCTCCCCCTAAAAATCAGTTCCTATCATGATTGGGCTCCTTACTGGAAGAGAGGCTTTAGCCAAATCCAAGTTACTGTGCCCAGAAATCTGGGACGTAGTGTTGGATGAGCAATCAGATTGCTGGTGGTGGTGGTCCCCTCTGGCTCTAGGCTTTGAATAAAAGCCTGAAGTGTGCTCTAAGCAGGGTGCAATTGCCTTGAGGCTTGGCCAACACCCCTTGTTATAAATGCCTGTTCTCTTGGCAGTACTTGATGGTTCAGTCCCTATAATTAAAGAAATAAAATGTATTTAAACAAATATGTCTGTGCTAATTGCTCAGGACACATTTTCCAGTGCTCCGAGTTGCTGTAATGAAGGGAACATGCTGGTAGGCTGCTTAGAGAGCTTCACTGTTTTGAGCTGTCATGAGCAAATATGTCTTCTCTATTCCTGCCAGGAATAGAGGGAGCAGACGGTGCTGCTGCTTCCTCCAGCTTGCCGTGGTGCAAGCAATAGATTTCATGCAGGAGGCTATTCATGGCAAAGTGAGCAGGCACTTCTTCCAGGACATTGATGTTTCCTGCTTATCCTTTTGTAGGAAGAGACATAGCTATTATTATTTAACCAGCAGACCCAATTTCAACCCAGATACTGGAAGTCCTTCAGCTCCAGGGAAGGAGTGGGTGGACTAAAACTGCTATTACATTGAGTCTGGCAAAAGATTTGGGTCTGTCTCTTCTCCCACAACCAGCAGCAGCTCTGCTGATGGCAGCTTGGTTCCTTGTGATTTAAAATGGTGTGGGAGGAGAGCAGAGCCTGCATTTTGGATCGGCTGGAAGCGCAGGTGGCCGACCCTGTGCATGGGTGGGGGGATGGATCTGGTACTTGGAAAGATGGGCTGCAGATCAGCCAGCCTTTTCTGGTGATGAGCCTGGAGAAGCTCTGGCTATGGGGGGCAGGAGGGTGGGCTATCAGCCCCTTCAGGTTTTCCTGCCTTCCGGAGAAGGACCCACCCACCCCGTGCTCCCACTTCAGATGTGTTTGGAAGTACTGAGGAGCGTGACACCTCTGCTTTGAGGTGATGTCAAAACCATCTGTGATCTTCTCCTGGTGATTGAAAAAAACCAATTTTCATAGCACTTCATCTTTAAAGCCCGGGGAAGCTCTTGGCTGTGCAGGAGAGTTCTCCTGCACGGCTGGGATACACCAACCAGTTTTTCAGCTTTCTGTATCTCTGGGATGAGGTGATGTCTCTTGGATTCTTCTGTCTTCCCACAGCCACCATAGGCAGTGCCATGCAGAAGGACATGGAGCTTGGGTCCTGCCTGCCTGTGGACAGTCCTGCTTCCCACAAAAGCTGAACTCCAGAGGGATTGGTGCCTTGAAGAGCTGAGGTGCCAGCTCAGCCTGCACCCAGCGTCTTGTGACTGGTACAAGTTAGGAGTTGCTCTGAGCCTCCTTTTATGCGAGGCAGAGCTTTGAGATTGGTGTATGTGCTTGAGAAAGCTCGTACTCTGGTGACAGGCTGTGTTATTCCTGTTCTCTATAAGAGACCAGGAAGCCGAGTGCAAAGGTGTTAAGCGTTGAAGGTCATGTAATTCGTGTCCATCCGGGTGCTCTCTCTCTAATGCTCATTCTGTTTTGTGCCCCGTGCCAGTGTTAGGCATCCTAGTGTGTAGACAAGGCAGTAACAACTTTATCTTGTCTAGCTTAGATAAAAGCTCCAGGTGTTCCAATGATAAATATTCTGTTGGCAGATGTCCCATCTGTTCTCCCTCCTGCAGTGGGGACAGGGAGTGGGGGGAAGTTAAAGGGAGGCTCTGGTAAATGGGATTAGGGTTGTGGATGTCTGCCAAAAATTACATTTTAGGGGAAAAGACCCATAGATCGTTGAGTTGAGACTGTGGTGTCCTGAGAAGGGGGTGCCGAAGGCCCTGGGCTGCAAGCAGACCTGTTACCTCTAATGTTCACACAGCCCTGCTCATTTTACCAGTGATTTGGGGAGAAAATGAACTGGTCCCAAACCACTTAGTGCTTTGCAGGCCAAAACTAAGACCTCAGATTCTCCTCTGTGTTTGGTAGATGGTCTGAACAGGTCTTCCTGCCCTGCTTCCCTACCCACCCTTTCAGAAACCAGCTGAATTCAGCATCCAGCCCTTGGCTACAGGCACAGCCTGGCACTGCAATGCCTGATCTGGTGGGCACTCACACCTCTGTGAGATGTATGGCACATTAGGGAGGCTCTACTCCCTTTTTGTAGCTCCTGGGACTCAGTACTCAGTCCAAATCTGCTCATTTAGGTTTGCATGCTATCTGGACTCTTCAGCTGTCGTGGTAAGTTGCTGAATTTGGGGAGTGTGAGTTCACAGTGAAGGTCTTGCTGTAACCAAAGAACTGAAGCACAGTAAATGTGAATGTGTAAACTGAAAAGTAATTTTTCTTACTCTTTCTTTCTGCCTTGCAGAGAGAAATGTTGCCAGTATCCGTTTCCTTGTCATTATCTGGGCTTTGTGAAAGCAGTGTGGAGACCAAGGCAAGTGGAGGCCTCTGGGTGCCTGGGAGCTTCCCAGTTACAGCTGGCAGCTGCTGCCCCAGCTGTACTCTCTCTGCAAGGAGCAGCACTTCTGTGCCTGCACCATCTTCATTGGGAACGTGTTTTAGAGCACACAAGGTGGTTTTGGCTGCAGCCAGCCTGCTGTTTAAATCCCTGTTGGACAGCACAGACGCCATCTCCATCGATGCTTCTGAGGTGACACCTGAGGAGTTTGCACTCCTGCTTGAGATGATGTACAGTGGCAAACTCCCACTGGGGAAACACAATTTTGTTAAAGTTATCTCCGTGGCAGATAGTCTGCAGATGTTTGATGTGGCTGTTAGTTGCAAAAACCTCCTCAGGGATCTCATAAACTGTTCTGCTTAGGACCAGGTAGTGAGAGGAGTCTCCAGCCACGAAGCAGATTCATCTGAAAACCAAACTGAAGCTAATTACCCACCCCAGTCTGGAAAACCTGATGAAGGAAAAACATTTATCATCCTCACTCAAAGAGTTTCTCCTTTACCTGGCCCTGTAGAAGCAGAAATGGAAGCAGGTGTTTCTCCTCCTGACCAGGAACTTACTGTGAATCGTACCTGGGTTCACCAGGACACGGTGTCGAGTGACCTCAGGTCCCTCCAGGAGGATTCAGGCTCTGGCCCTGACCAGCCTTCCCATGCTGAGCGAGTGGCTGTGTGGCAGAGGAGCTTGCTGAGCCTCCAGAGGGGAAAGGGTGATCGAGGCATTTAGGTGAGACTTCACAGCTCTGGGCACAGCATTGCCTCTCATTTGCAACACAATTAACTCACATTTGCCTGCTTTGGGGTATTTTTACTCTGTCCAATGTTTTTAGTTTGGCCTGGGTTGGGAGCAACACCAACGTATCCCCCTGTTCTGCAGGGATTTTCTTCCTTTGGCTTTTGTAGCTACTTGATGCTCATTGCTCTGCCAGAGCTGTAGTGAGCAAAACTTTTTTTGCCCAGGCATGTGATAGTATCTACCATGCAGTGGGATCTGTGCTAGTGCAGGACATGGGGCTGATTAGACAATCTGTCTAACAGCAAGTGAACGGAGTTGCTTGCTAATGCTACCTTATCCTTTAAACTCCTGTTCAGCATGGGAGGAAAACAGAGGCTGTACTGGGTTTAAAATAAATGTTCCATTTATAGCTGGTGCTAAATAAACTGTTGGTTTTCTCTCCAGGCTGTGTGATGTCTTCAGAAGGGATTTATAAGTCACAGTTTTCCTATTACAGCCAATGTGCTGGTTACAAACTGATGCCTTTCAATCACATCATGCTTTCTGTGAATCCCTTCAATTAGCAAATAACTCATCTTGTTTCTCTTGCACAGCAGCAGAGAGCAAAAGCTGTAAACTGGATTTCTTTGTTCGATATGAAAGTCTTTTCTCCAAGGCTCTTTCTGATGCCCAGGCTGTGCTGAAAAGACTCGAAGAGTGCAGAGAAATTGATGCCTCTCAAAAGGAGGTAGGTGTGTTTACTTCCATAAATGATGCAAGTTTTTTCTTCTCCCTGCTATGGGCTGGAATAGTTTGTGCCTTGTTTGGGAAATTGTTTCATGGGAAACTGGTGCCTGTTTGTTTGAAGGGCAACATGTGCTCACCTGAGCAACACCCTGGAGAGAAGCATCTGTAAGTGCAAGCTGCTCATGCATGCAGGTAAAGAAGTATGTCCTGCCCTGAAGACATCCTTGTGTTGTAGGAGAGCTCCAGCACAGATTTCTCTCCTCCTGTTTATGGCATTTGCTTCAGGAGCTCTATCGACTTG
Organism: Dasyornis broadbenti; assembly: GCA_013397935.1. Classification (NCBI taxonomy): domain Eukaryota; kingdom Metazoa; phylum Chordata; class Aves; order Passeriformes; family Dasyornithidae; genus Dasyornis; species Dasyornis broadbenti. The sequence goes on along the minus strand of VZRN01006288.1, from coordinate 120,616 downwards.
TAAACGACTGACATATGAGATCCTGAAATAGATTTCCCGAGCCCTTGGCACTGTCTTGCTGTGGAACATCTGCTGCTCTCTGTGCATGGCAGAGCTGCTGAGGGAGGACTGGGACAGGGGGTGGCAGGGGGAGCTGGGTGCTGCCCCGTGGTGCTTCTCCTGCCAATGTGCTGCTTTAAGAGCAGTCGGAGCTGCTGAACGATGCTCGGTTCCTGTCGGAGGGGGTAACTGAGTCTGCTGCTGGGTGTATACGAGTTACATGACCTTGGTTCTCTGGGCTCTGAGCAGTGGCAGCCAGATGCCAGCCATTGTCCCAGCTCAAAGCCAACTCAGAAACAGCATGTGATGTCCATACGGGTGTGACAGTGGAGCAGGAGGACGCAGAGCTTGGGAATGATTGTGGTGAATCCAGTGGTCTCTTGTGCTGGCTGCATGCTGCTGTGCGGTGGCAGGATCTGCAGAAAAACTGTGGCCAGTGTGGAGCAAGGCTGGGACTCTGCTTGCTGTCCTCAGCCCGGCCATTTCTGGTAGAGCATTTTTCCTACCAGGCTGCATGAACTGCCCTGCATGCCTTTCTGAAGGGGAAAAAGCATTACTGTTTCACTGCTGGCTCTTCCACGGCTCCCCGGTTATCTAGCCTTTGGAAACTGAGCAGTGCTGTTCTGTAGGCTGGGGGCTGCCATGCTCTCTAGGTTCCCCTAGAGGACCTTGGTGGCTGGAAGCTGTCTGGATCCAAGTCCCTCCAGTAGCAGTGTGATCACAGTATACAGGACATTTCGGCCATTGTGGCATTCTGCTTATAAAAGCCCAGGACCACATCTATGTTAGAAAGAAACCAAACCTGTGGCAGCAGGGAGGAGAATTCCCTTGAGGTGGGGAGTGCAGGATTGTTTTCTGCTGAGCCCTTAAATGTTCACAGAGGGAAGCTCGTGTTCTCGTAGCTGCTGATTCTCCTGATGGTGTGGAATAGAACATCTTGGGGGCTTTAGGAGAGACGTGTGGGTCCTAATTCACATTTGCAGTAGCAAGCACAAGCCTGGCTGGGCTGGCAAGCACCTCTGAGTGCCCTGCTCAGAGAAGGATTAGGTTTTTGTGTATTTGTTTTTCACCATGATCAGATAAATATGTCAGGTTTAGGGTTTTACCTGTTGTCTGCTTTTACACATGGAGCCAAGCTGGGGTGGGTTCTGTGCAGTGCGGATGGGTGCTGCCAGAAGGGATTTGGCAGCTCCATGCTCCTGTGCCAGCAGGCCCTGCCCCTGCTCCTGCCTCCCCTCACTGCTGGTGGCAGGGCAGAGCTGTGCTGGCCGAGTGCTGGGGCAGGTGAGCTGCAGCTTCTGCACTGCACAGCAGCCCCGTTTGCTGCTGCTTTGCAATCACTGCTGTTTCATGTTCCTTCAGCACTTCAGACCCAGCAGGGAAGGTTTACAGATCCATTCCTGGCCCTTTGTGCTCCCAAATGACCTGTTATAGCAGGAGCCAGGCAAGAGGCTGTGGAGCTCAGAGCCAGTTCGGGTGTCTGACTGCAAAATGGTAGCTGGACAATTTTTCTGCAGCTATAAATAAATGCTGAATAAATGAGAAATGGATTTTCTTTAAGCCTTCTTGAAAAATCTCTTGTCAACTGTGACAAGCATGAAAAGTGTCAGCCCCAGGGCAGTGGGAGAGCAGGCTGCAGCCTTTTATAAGCAAGGGCTCAGCCAGATCTGTCCCTCTGTGAGTTCCCCTCTGGGACCAGCAGGACCTGTGGACACCAGCACTGAGTCTGTTTGCAGCACACAGAGCAGTTTTTTCCCTGCAAGAGCGTGGTGTTTCCTTTGGGGGGGAAACACAGAGGTGAATTTTTACAGTCAGCTTGAAGTGCAAGTTCAGCTCCGAAGAGCCGAACTCAGATGTGTAACTCAGGCTGAGGTTGTGCTAGTGGTAGGTGTCAATGGATTTTTTTTCTCTACTTTTTTTCCCCCCTCCCTTTCTTTGTATTCTTTTGCTGGTCATTTGCTTGAAGTCTCGGGTGCCTGGGGGCAGGTAAAAGTGGGTTTGGAAGCCGGTGAGACATCGTTTCTTTGCAGAAAGCATTCTTGCTGGGTGTGCTTGCCCTGCTGCAGGGGAGATCTCCCAGTTCTCGGGAATGTCCTCTGGAGAGCCTTTAGGAAGCAGCTGGTCTCTCTAGGCAAGCACTGGTGTGTTTTGGGCAGTAAAGCCTGGGCCACGTAGGGATTTAGGGGGGTTTTGCCAGGCTGCCGATTGGCACCAAGGCTGCCCTGGTGTTCAGGCTCCTCTGGTTTCAGTGGAATTTGGCCTTGGATGCCTCTCTTTTTCTCTTCCTTTCCTGGTGAACTCATCCCTGCATGGTGTCTTGTTCCCTGCAGCACTTCCCTCTGCTGTTCGTGCCTGTTTCTTCCTACCTTCAGTGGAGATTCGTTTGGTTGTGGGGTTTTTCCCCAAAAGAGTTTGTGGTGCCGGGCTGGCTTTTGTGAGAACTATTGCTTCTGTCTGAGTTTGATGTTCTTTTCTGCTCCTCAGACTGAAAAATGCAGATGAATTGCTTTTCAGTTTAGGGAGATGTGATTTTTGGGGTTGTTTCTGTTGTATAGTTTCTCTGTATGTTTCACATAAACTATTCCTATCTAATTTGGTTCTGGCTTGGATGAAACCTGCCTGGAAACGAGAACAAGACTGAAATTGCAGTAATTTAGAGAAGCGAAGAAGAGCTTTTCTGGTGTCAAGTCTTATCTTCCTGTGCTCTCTTAGAGAAACTCAATTCAAATTATTGCACAGCTCATTTGTTCCCTCTACTACTGGGTTCAGATGAAGTGGGGGAGTGTTGATTCTCCCACATAGAATAAATGTCACTGTGCTTGTGGATCATTTCCATTGCCTGTGGGCCTGTCCAGTCATTGTCGCCCTTCATTTGCAGCTGCAGGGATTTCTAGATGAGGCAGAAGAAAGAAGTTTCCTGTTATCTTTTGCATCCTGATTAGGAGAGAGAGCTTGTGAGGGTTTGGGTTTTTTTTTTTCATGGTGACAGAGCTAGAGAACTTGGTTTTTCCTCTGTTCTGGTGTATTTTTGTAGAAGTTTGGGCTCAGCTTTTGTTCTTGTATGGATCAAGCAGGAGGGTCAGTGTTTTCCAGGGAACCTTCCTGGGGTCTCCCTCATGAGTCATGTACAGGTGCAGGCTTGAAAAAAGAAAGCACTTTCGTTTTCTGAAGGAAAAATGAAAACAGTTTTTCTCTAATTATTGTATGCACAGTGATAGTGGCTTGACTTCATGGTGGGGTCACAGCCAGGGAGCTTCTCTGAGGGTGAAGTGTGTGGAGCCAGTCCTGGGCTTGTCTCTGCCACTGACCCTGCAGCACGGCTCACCTTCCAAAAGCTGGATAACCATGGAGCCACATAAGAGCCAGCAGTGAAACAGTCCCTAACCATGCAGGTTTCCATTTGCTTTTTTAATATTTTCTTCACCTTGTGATATCAAAAATTAACTAGTGTAAAACCCAAAGCAGTGTGCATTTACAGAGGACTGATGATTGTGGCTGTGGAAGTTTCCCCACAGTGCTTGGCCTTCTGTGGTGTACGTGAGTGTCCCTCGGGTCTGAAGGGAATCAGCTGCTTCTTGCACCCTGAGCAGATGCTTCCCAATCTGTCTCTTGCAGATCCCTCCCCACCATCCTCTGGATGTTTGCATTTGCTCTAAAGCTGATGCTTGAAGGAGATCAGTCAGGAATAGTCTCTAAAGTGGCTTTTGCTGGGATGCGCTCTCACGGTGGGAGCAGGAGCATGGGTAAGGCATGAAAAGCCATAACTGTGCTCACCCACCTGCAGGGAAGAGCTAATGGCCAGCTGGGCTAATGACTGCCCTGCATGCCCTCCCTCTCTCCTCACATCCCTCTTTAGTCTCAGTTCTGGGCCACTGCACATTGCCCGGGGGGATGTACATTACTTGCCCATCCATTTGATGTCCTCCCTGGAAAAATGTGGAAGATGTGCAGAGGATACAGAGACAGGAGACCCTTACCTGCAGAGATTCCGGTTCAGAGCTTGCCTTGGGGCTGCTGTGGATATATGGAGGTTTGAGATGAACTGGGAGGGCTGTTCATGGTGTGTGTGATGTGTTCCATGGTGCTGAGGTGGGCGTGTTGTGGCCACCAGAACTGACATTGGGGCCAAACTTCCCGGGTGACTTGGAAACTGTTTGGTGGCACAGCTCTGACCAAGCTTAAGCCAGGTCTTGGTGGTGCAGTTTCCCTGCACAGAGAGGCAGTCTCTTCCTCCCATCTGGAACCTGGATGTGTTCTAATTTATGCCAACTTGGCCACGGAGGGCTTTGCAGTGTCCCAGGCAGTGAAAGCTTGGTGGATCAGGCTGTAATGTGGGGTCACACTGTGGTAGGTAGAAGCTGGGATTCCAGCTGGTATCAGTATTTCTCCATTTTTTCAGGATCTTTGGGAATTGTTAGTGCTTTGAAGTAAGTCTGAAATGTACTATGTGCTCTTTCACAACAATGCTAAAAGGCTGTTGTTCCCACTGAGCAACGTGTCCAAGGAAAGGTCTTCTGGAAAGAGCCTATAAATAGCAGAACATTTCAGTTACTGAAAACTCATTTCTATTAACCAAATCCATGCACTGAGGAAAGGATGTTAACGGGTGCTCTGGGTAGCAATGCTGTGCTGATTTTAATTAAAACCCCCTAAATTAAAAAATACATTGCAGCAATGCAAGTTAATTTTCATCTATATTAGTGTAAACATGGATTTGACAGGATCTGAGCACCTTTAGGGTGGTGGGAGTGGAGATACTTTTGTTTTACATGCTCATTTTGATCTGGAAGGGGCCAGGCACGCAAACCTTGAGAACAAACACAATCTGACTATCAAGTCTCATTACAAATTAATGTTTGCCTTTAAAAAATACCTTTGAGTTTGTTCTTCAGCACGTCTGTGTTTTTCTTTACACCAGAGCCCTTCATGTCCACACCCTGTTCAGCAGGCAAACCGCAGTGAATGGGCAGAGCTGGGGCTGCTGCAGTTTCCCCTCTGTGGAGTTGTTGCAGTAGGTCATTGCTGCCCTAATGTGTGAGCATTTTACACCTGCTAGGAAAAGCCACTCCACCGGCCCCTGGTGCAGCCCCAAGCAGTTGCATTCAGTCTTTTTATGATCGGAATAAAAATGACAATGACAGCAGAAAATGGCCGTTCTCCCTGGAGCAGAGCTGAACTTCCCACTTCAAAGGTACCTTTATAGCATCCCTGGAGTCTCCAATAAAGGATGCCTGCTCCGAAAGGCTGGCATCTCTCCTGGAGAGCTGGGGAGCACGTGTCTTCAGGGGCAATATTTACAGCGTTAAAGGACTCTGGGGAAATGGGAGCAAGAGTTCCAGCTTATTTCTTTGCCTTTTATTTCCATAACTGTACAGGCATGTTTGCCTCTGGTTGCTGTTTCAGGTCACTGAAGTAGATTTTGGAGCTCTGGGTTTGCTTGCCAAGCACGCTGAGAGCCCATGGCACCCAGAGTTTGCGTGCCTCCTCTCCAGAGCTTTCTCTAGGAGACAGAACTCCACTGTGATTGAGAATGGAGATTCCTTAAAGTTCCACTTGAAATGCTCTCTGCTTTCTGTGCAAGTGATCCCTCCTTGTTCTACAGTGAGATCCAGTGTCCCTTGCCCTAGCTTTGCCTTCCAAAGTAGCAGTATTTAATTCACGCTTTATCAGGTCTTGTACACTTACTGGTCTTTGGCTATTTGGACATGAAAAAACATTTGGTGCTGGAGCCAGCTCCAGTTTGTGGGATTTGCTGTATGGATAAGGGCTGGCAGCAGGGCTTGCTGCCCTCCTTCCCAGGACTATTGGCCACAGGCCAGAGCTTGAGTTCAGTGGTGTGTGTCTTTGTGGTTAATTTTTTGTTCTGTTTAATTTTTTGTCCCCTGACTGAAACCCCAGCGTTCTGCTTGTGTCTGTGTGTACAGGGCAGTTGACCCTGTTATCTAAACCTTCCTGCATTTCTGTTCTGCCATAGGCTCTGGCTGCCTGTCTGGTCAAGGCAGAGGAACAGTCAGTGTTCAAGAAACTGCTGGGTAAAGTGAGGGATGCTTGGCCGCAGGGTGGTCACACCCAGGACAGTGACACTTGGGATGCTGCGCCCCTGGAAACTCAGAGCCTCGTGTCTTTTCTGAAGCTGTTTCAAGACACAAATCCTGAGCTGAGAGCAGCTTTCCTGGAGAGGGAACAAGACAGCAGAGAAGCCCCACAGCAAGCAGGTAGGAAATTGGGTGTAACCTCTGGCAAAGTGAGTGGGCAGCCTTACAGGAAAAGTAGAGAAATGCTGTATCCTTGGATGTGGGAGGTTTATCACATGCTGGCCAAGATCCTGGAGCATTTCTGCCTGCAGCAGGAGGTGTAGCTGTGCAGGGCTCTCCCCATTGCTGCCTGGAGGGCTGGATCAATGGCTGGCAGCCAGCATGGGTCAGAGCACAGCTGAGCCTTGGGATTGAAAACTTCTTTTTTACTTGAGTCTGACACAAAGCAGTGGCCTTGCAAACCTGGTGTTAACCTCCAGCTTGCTTTATGGCTTTGTGCTCTGTTAGATAAATGAGACATTTTCCTTTCATAGAGTTTAAAGAGAATAGTAAAGTGATTTTCCTCTGCTGCTTGTGCTTGGGATGAGCTTTGCTATTCACTTAGATCTTTCAGAGAGTCTCCCTCGCTTCAGGAACCTGTCAGTTCCTTCAGACTGACTTGTTTCTTCTCTTGTGTTTCTGAATCTGGTCCCCCCCCAAGAGAGCACAGCCGAGGAAGAGATGCTGACCGCTCGCTTGCTGTGCTGCAGGGAGGAGCTGATCCAGAGCGTGACACAGCTGAGCCCCATCACAGAGGCAATAGGAGAGGGATTCCTGACTGCCTTGGAGAAGCAGGTAAAAAAAATCTGAAATAAGACAAACTGTGTGGGCAAGGTCGGGTGTGTGTGTCTGCAAGGCAGCGTCGTACACGTGGTTTGCCAGGTGACGGGCAAGCCTCACCTGACACTTTCACCTGCCTTCTGCACAGCATGGACTGCATGTGTGTGTAGTCTCAGGTCCCTCTGTGCTGGACTGTGGGAATAGTGAAAACCGAGCAGTGAAGGCAACCTTGAGGCCAGGATCAGTGTCAGACTATGTCTGCAAGAGGAGCCTGGGGCAGAGGAGGTGCCTGGTGCATCTCATACCCTGAAAAAAACTTTTTGGGAACAAGGACGAAGCTCTGTATGGGAGTTTGAGCAGCACCACTAATACCTCTCTGCTACCTGCTTGTCAGTCCCTGGTCACCAGCTTCTCTTTCAGCTGTTTCCCAGCTTTATGTCTTTCTTGTAACTCTTACCACAAAGTTTCCTGCAAGACTAGCACATCCACTAACTGATTTGGTTTTATTTTATATGTGTTGAAGGCAGCAGTTGGTTGGGAGGACTGTTGCTTTCCTTTCCTGTAAGCAATTGCTCTCTGTGTGCTGATTTGCAGAAGCCAGAATGGACAAAATACTATGTATAACCTGCTTTCCTTTGTCTGTGAGGGGAGCTGGCTGTACCCTGTGCAGCTGGAGCTTACAGGGTGCCCTCACATGCTGTGATCAGGATGCAGCTTGAGACCTCCTGTCCTGGTTTGTCACATCATTGAGCTCCCCTGACACAGGATTGTAGTGAGTGGAAGGTTGTGCTCAGTGCCATGAATGATCTCTCCTTTCTGTCTGAGTGAGCCTGACCAGAGCTGTGACAGGTGGGCTGAGAACTTCTGCCTGGCTCAAAAGCCCCTCAATTAAGCTCTCATGGTCCCTCACCACATCCAGCGTGGAACATCCCTGAGCACAGGCCCAGACCAGAAGAGGAGACCCAAAAAGGTGTTGCCAACAGAGGCATCTGTCCTGTCCTTGTAGGCTGGGGTGTGACTGGTGGCTGATGAATTTTTGCCTCTGAAAGCACAAAGCTGAGCCTGGAATGGAGATGTGAGAGCAGAGAGCAGGGTATGAGTCCAGCAAAGGGTTTGGCGTCTGCTGGGGACATTGTGGCTGTCAGCAGAGACCGATGTGGGCAGCCTGGAGCTGACCTCCAAGCCCTGGAAGCTTCATCGGCAGTGGTGAGATGAGGATTTTCATGTATGCCTGTTCATGTTACGGTGTAGCCTTTCTTTTAAAGGCTTCATCTTTTCCCTGCACTCTTCTCTTCGCCTTCGTGGAATTAGGTGGTTAAAATTCAGCAATTTTTAATCTCCCTTCACATTGAGAAAACCAAACAAAGCCCCCCAATAATAAACGGAAACCATTCTGCCATCATAATTCTGCTCCTTGGGCACAGGATAGAGCCTGTAATTACATCATCATGTACTGCAGGGCTCCTGCCTCGTTTGGTGGAGGAACAGTGTTTTTTTTCATCCTCATCAGTCACAGTGCGCTCTGTTTGCTACAGAGCGTCCAAACTCTGCTCCGAATACCAAATTCTACTCCTCTCTGTGGGATCCCTTCGTGCTCTTGTTTCAGCCTACAGTTTCCCATCAAATGACAGATCTATTTGGGGAGCACTCTGGTGAGGCTGGGGGCAGAGCTCTGCTGCTGTGGCACAAGAAAACAAGGCAGAAATTGCCAAGTGCAGACTGTCCTTGGGGGGGCTGTTATTTGTTTAATTCCATCCCTTCTCCCTCAGACAAGTGGGAAAGTGTTTAATTATTCCAGAAGTTAAACTGATAAAAACTGTGGGCCCATGGCATGTGTGCAGGTGGGATCTGTGGTGTCTCAGGTGTAGGACTAGGAAAATGAACATGGAATTAGCAGCCACCTCTGAAGGTTTCGTCTTACCTGGTTCATCCAGCGTTGCACTGGAGCTCTGAGCTGGCAGAGGTGGGATCTAGTTCTCCAAGGGCTCATGAAGATGAGGCTTTCCTTTTTCTTCTCACTGTCACTGCCTCATTAGCTACACATTTATTCAGCAAGACAAGTGTGAGTTTCTCACGTAGCAGCCTTTATTCTCTGCAGCTGGGTTCTTTCTGTGCCTGGTCCGAGCTGTGCATGGCACAAGTTTGATTTTCTTTGCTGGAAAACCAGTGCATGATGTTTTGTGAAGCCTCTTTGTAAATCTCTGCTTTTTCTCGGTAACTTTTGAACCTAGCATTTCTCTTTTTTGAGTGCTGAACTTCTGTGGCGTTTTTGGTGTTTCCGTAATTGGAGAGGTGGGGTGGAGGATTTGGATACAGATTATCACTTCAAAGAAATAAAGCTGGATACAAAGGAGCAGGGGGTAACCTTTAGTACCTGGTGTCCCACATGGCTTGGGTTGTTGCACAGTTCAGAGTGACCAGTCCACAATACAGCCCTGAATCCAGCAAATCAGAGCAGGTGGTAGAAACACCAGCCCTTTCCTTCTGTCCAGGCTCTCTTCTAGAAGACACCTGGGTGTTTTGAGCTCCCCTTTGACTCCAGTGCCTGCACACCTTGATGCTCAAACCAAGCTGCTTCAAAGCTCAGACAGGTATCAGGGACAGTAGAGGCAGGTAGCTGGCCACTGCAGGAGGAATCTTAACTGGGTGTGCTGGGGATGGAGAAATCATGCTGCAAGCAGAATGGGGGGGATGTTTTCAAACTGTCTCACCTGGAGCTGTCAAGAGAAGTCTTAAAACGTCACCACTGCATCTCCTGCTGCCAGGGACATCTCTTCTGCCTGGGAGCAGTGGTAGGTTACAGCAGGAGCTCCCCAAAGGATGTTGCTCTTGTAGCTCTTTTTGTGTTCTCTCAGAAGAGGACTGCAGACTAAGGGATCCAGAGGCAGCTTGGTGTGAATTGAATGGGAAAATACATCAGCAGGTTCACTAACAGAGTTTGGGCTATAAAAGGACAGATCTTTAGAAATGAGAGAAACTAATTAAGGAGTTCAGGTTCTCATTAGAGCGCAGGAGGAGCTGTTGGATTAGTTTCTTTTATGTTAAAGGTAGGAGAACTGTCTGAAGTTTGCATCCTGAATGAGAGAGAAGAACTTATATGAGAGGTTACAGACCTGAGTGAGTGAATAACTTGAGGAAGAGCATTAGGACATTTGGGGAATGGCTGAAATGTCCCACAGGCACATTTTTCTCCCTGAGAAACGGAGGCTCAGGAGGGACCTTCTCACTCTTTAACTCCCGGAAGGACGTTGGAGCCAGGTGGGAGTTGATTTCTTCTCCCATGTAACAAGCAATAGGACAAGATGAAATGGCCTCAAGTTGTGCCAGGAGAGGTTTAGCTCGGATATTAGGAAAAAATTCTTCACCACGAGGGTTATCAAACACTGACATAAGCTGCCCAAGGCAGTGGTGAAGTCACCATCCCTGGATGGATTTAAAAGATGTGTGGATGTGGCATTTGAATATGGTGGTGGTGCTGGTTGACGGGTGATCTTGATGATCTTAGAGGGCTTTTCCTACTGTAATGATTCCATGATTCCATATGAATTCCATGGCTGGAGAACTGAATAGAGAGAACTGACTGATGTGGTGGTGTAAAGTGAAGAGTGTGCATTGGGTGCAGTAATGAGAGCTAAGAATGAAGACCTCATCTGATAATGATGAAATCTGAAATTTCTGTTCCAGTCTGGTTCAAAAAAGTTGAATTCATATTGGAAATTGACAGATCTGCTGTGCAAAGTCCAGGGGAGTGCAGAAGGTGTTTTATAGGAGGAACTGCCTTATTTAGACAAGGGAGATGGAGACTGAGAGGGAATATGATCATGCTCTTATGATGAAATCAGAGAGAGGAAGGGTGGAGTAAACACCTCAGAGAGTTTAGAAGGCTTTTTAAGCTAGAAGATAATGTTGGCACATGAACAAACAGGTTTGCACTGGCCATGAATAAATTTCAGCCGAAAATTAGAAGAATCAGCAAGGGAATGAGTCTGTGGAAGAGCTTTCCAACCAGGGGAAAGGGAGCAAAAATGGAACTAGTTTTAGGAGAGATCTTAATAATTTTATTGATGGAACTGTGTAGTGCAGTGCTTGTTATCAGCGGGGAACTGGGCTAATGCCCTGCAGAGGTTCTGCTCAAGAGCACGGCGTTGGTGGAGAGGAGGTCAGCCCGTGTTTGCCAAGTGCCTCTCCCTTGTAGGAGCCTTGCAGGTATTTTACAGACATCCTCGAGCTTTTTCCAAACTACAGTGCTTGCATCTCATGTAAGAGATGTCTCATGTGGCCTCATCACAGAAATAATAATAATTCAGTTAATAGATGCTTATTTAAATAATAACAGTATTTTTTTCTGCCCGTCTGTTTTTTGATGGGAAGCAGAAAAATTGGGGAGACAAGGGAGATGAGACTGTCAGTTTTGAAAGTATTCGCTGAAAATATTAAATGTTGTTTTGAACACTCTCTTTAAGTCTACTTTTGCTTGCTTTAAAAAGGTGGTTTTTGCTTGTCAGCCACTTCCAAGAGCTGGATTTGGTGGAAGAACCCACTGGGTTGGTGTTCAAGATGACACATCTGTTACACCTGGGCCATGTTTGGGTGTTCCTGTAACTACCACCCCACAGCACCTCCCAGTTAAACTGTGTAAGCAGTGGGTAGGGATCTAGTGCAGGATTGTGATACTGTTCCTGTTTTTCTGATCTCTGTCCAGATCCAAGAGTTTGCAGGAAGCTCTCACAGTGAGTTTGGTGGCTGTTTCTTCGTTACAGGTAGTTTTGGATTGCTGTGAAGGCAGCGCTCAGAGGGAAGCCATGGACAGTCTGCTCAGGAAAGTGGATGAAGAAAAAACCGTGAAAGTGGAAAGCTTGGTCAAACTTCTGGGGGCTGGGAAGGCATCCTTCCCTGGACTCCAGCTTCTGCTGGACAACTTGGTGACAACAGAAAACCTCTCTGATGGCAAAGGTACGAGTAAACTACACTTCCATTGGTGACTTGACTGTGTGGTACTGACTACCTTTGAAAGCAAATAGCTAAAAATGCCCCTAAGCTGGAGATGTCTTGACATTAAATACAGTGTCTTACCTGGAATTCCTTGTGATTGAGAGAGATGGGGGGAAAATTTATTTGGGCTGTGCTTCTTTCCTTGACTCAGGTGGCATTTCTGCTCGTGTTGGTCACTGACTCGTGGTCTCCTGTGTGGAGCAGAGTGTGCAGATGGGAATCCTACACTTAGTGTCCCCATTGCACATCATTCTGTTGGGTGGCCAGGCCATTCCTCCTGTTTGTTTTGTTGGGATTTTATTGTTTGCTGCCTGCCTGTGGTGGTTCAGGGACTCAGGAGCCCCCGTCTTCTGCCTGGTGGGACAACCTTGCAAGTTTAGGTGGGTTTAGGCACACCCTGAGCAATTCAGATCAAGAGACTCTGAAGTCACATAAAATTGAAAACTAAATTAACATGCAGTGAAATGTAAATGAGTGTTTAATAGAAAGCAAAACTGTGCTTATAATGCTGATAATTTCCTCTGTAGCAAACATTCCCGACAGGCACTTGGCTTTGTCATTTGTTAAGCACGACTGCTTTCTCGAAACACCAGACTCCCAGCATGGTTAATTATCTCGTGGTAATACCCATTCCAAGGAGGAGCATTCCTTAATTACACAGAGCTGAATTTCCTCAAATTGCAGCTTGAACAAACAGAAGCAAAAATATTTCTTATAATGAAAATGAAGAGGGAGGAGCTGATTTGAGCCTGCTGGCAGCTGATGGATTAACTAGTGGTGCCTTTGGTGTCCTGTGCTGTCCAACTAACAGGGAGCAGGAGGTCCTGAGCTATGGCACAGGGCACGTGCTGCTTCTGGAGCTCATCTTGGCATGGCAACAGAGCAGAGAGTGCATTCGTAACAACTCGAGTTTGTGTTATAAAATCAGAAGTATTCTGATGGGAGAAGGAGGAAAATACTTCATCTATGAAATTTCCCTTGGCTTTGCTGGGGATCAGATTCACCTCTCCATGAAGTCTTTGTTCAGGGAGCTGTCCACAGCAGCTCAGAATCTTCCACTGAGTATTCTCCCAGCCTGCCATTGCTTCCTTCCCCATCCCTCAGAGTTTTCTCTTCTTACACGGCACTGTGTATTTTCTGGGCCCCAGAGACTTTACCTTTTTTCCCCAAGCTGTGCTCTGCTGTTTGGCAGCTGCTGATGGCTGTGCAGGAATCTGCATCCCTGAACCTGCTCATGAAGGATATCCAGAAACAACCCAGCACAGAATTTTTCTTCCAAACAAGCGTCCTCCTACTCTTTCCCTGAGCTTCTCCCTCTCCTGGCAGCAGCTGCTTTCTAACTCTTCACCCCTCCCTGGCCGGTAACTTCTTTTCTTCCAGTGGCTCTTAACACCCATGTCCTTGGTGAAACAGTTATTGTTGGAAAAGCATTTTGGCAAACACAGCTTGCTTTGCTTGTGGCTCTGTGCATTCAAGTTTTATCACGAGCAAACCTTTGAGAGCTGGCCACCATCCTGTGGGAACAGCCAGCTGGAGGCCCATCAGCCTGGGAGCCCAGGGTTCATCAGAGGTCTCTGTGCAGCCACCATCCTGTCCTCTCCATAGTCTTGGCCTCTGCCTTTTGGTTTTCCTGCTGTAAAACCTAAACCATGCTTGTCCCTTAAAATCATTGTCAAACTCTCCCACAAGTGTGAGGAGTGCTCAGTTTGGTGGTCTGTGTGCGCTGGCCCTGTGGACACAGAGCTGGAGCTCACCTGCAGCCAGGTGCCTCCATCCAAACTCCTCCATCCCCTCTGTGCTCAGCCTGGAGAAACCAGCACCTCTGGCCCCTGGTGCATCCAGCCAATTTTCATTATCCTCCTTTGACTCTGTTGGTAATAAATTCACTTTACAACTCAAAGTTGAGCCTGTTTTGTCCTTGAAGTGCTTTCTCCTCATCTTTATCTCACTCATGAACCCTTTGTGTTAACTTTCTTTTTCTCTCCTGTGCCCAGCTGTGGCAGGGGAGAGTGAGCGAGCAGATGTCATGTGTGCCTGGCATTTGGCCAGGGTCAAACCATGGCAATTACACTCCCTTGTCTTTGTATATGTATATGTTTGGATTTTTCACAGTCTGCAGAAAGGTCATGACAGAGCATACTCTTGTACAAAGATGAACATGATGGTGCAGCTTGTAGTCCCACACTATTTTCTGAGTTAATTTTCTTAGAATGCTTTAATTTGGCCTTGCTCTGTATGCACTTTATAGATAAATACTCCCCTGTGAGGGTCCCACAGCAGTAGGACAATGTTACATGCTATACTGGTTAGCCAAAGTTGTGGACAAACACATGCAGATAGCAATTTGTGAGCTCCAGAACAAACGCAGAGCAATAACCATGTGTGAGTCCTGCCCTGAGCTGTGGTAGGCTTTCCAGCTGAGCCCAGTTGTATCTTTGCATCCATCATTTGAAGGAAAAATGCTTGACTGAATTTGGTGCCTTATTGACAAGGATACCAGAGAGTCAAGAAGGTAACTGCAGGTGTGTGTTCTTCCGGAAAAGATGCAAGTGTGACTTGCTTCTTCTGTTTGCTTTCATCTGTTTCCCAGCGTATCCGGATTCTTCGGACTGCAGAGTGCACTAGGATGTGCACAGGGTGGATTTTATGCAAGTACAGGCTCAATCCATTCCTGTTTTCTTGTGGTTAGAGCTGCTTAGCTGACAAGCAGTGTGGAAATGCCATCAGAGTGCTGGGGAGTTAGAGTGAAAAGCAGGTTGCTATTAATGTGTCAGGTTTTTTAGGAATCGAAGGTTTAATTACTTTATCTGAAAATCTGGGTCAAGGCCATCAGTCTTTATGAATGAACACAAGCCTCGTGGCTTTGATACTTGCCATCATTTCGTGTTGGGCAGGGACAGGCAAAGCCTGTCCCCCGTGTGCTGAGGGCAGGCCACCCTCTGCACCCTGGACTCATTGGCCTGCCTGTGGTCTTGGGCAGGGAGGAAGTGTTGCTGGGCTGGAAGGTGAGAGTGTGTGACAGAGCATGGCACAGGGAGAAGAAACTGAGACTCTCCATGACTGCCCTTGCTGTAGGGCTTGGAGGGTGACAGCACATGTTCCAGTCCCCTCCCTTGCCTCAGTGGCCTCCTGAGGGATGTGCTACTCTGCAGATCCAATGTTTGTGCCCAGTTCACATCTCTGTACTTCTAACTGCACCAAGAGCTGCCACCAATCCAGCTGGCATTTTCACCTGGTCGTGGCCCTGATTTCCAGAGAAAGGACGATTCTTTCTTATCTGCCATTCATTCCATCACCTTCTGATGCTGCAGGCACTTGTCCCACGCCCCCTGACCCTGTGGGATGTGCCAGGGCTGATGCCCTGATGACTCTGGAGCAGATGAGCCAACAGTTCACGTGTCTGTGAGCGCGCAGCCCGTGTGAGCTCCTCGACACCTTGCCGTGTGTAGCAGAGAGGCCTGGGGAGTCAGCGCGACTGCTCTGGCAGCTGCTGCCACTCTGGCAGCGATATCAAAGAGAGCAGACTGCTGCCACTGAGTGGTTTTGCAGGGCTTCAAGCCAAGGCTGAGACAAAATCAAGCAAGAAGCAACATCAGAAAAAAAAAAAAAAAAAACACCCTGGAAAATGCCAGTTACTTGGCAAAAACATCCATTCTGGATGAAGTGTCCAGAGGAGGATTGCCAGGTACCAGCCTCCTTCTGGCATCCTGCAGATCTTCGCACTGAACTTCCAAATCTTAGTTTTGATGCCAGTTTACTCAGCTCTGACATCACTGCTTACCAGGCCCAAATATTGCAGGTGTCTTTATGGACCTTGTGGCTTTTGGCATGAGATATCAGTGATAACCACAGGCCTCCTGTGGTCTGAGGGGTGTGAGTTCCTATTGAAACTGAGGAGACCTTAACGTTTCTGAGAGTGTTTGTGCTGCATGGAGAGGTGTTCAGTTTGCACTTCCACTTGAAAACAACCGTTTTTGCATCTCTACTGCAAAAAAAGAAACCTCAAAAATTTCTGGTAATTAAGTTAGGTGAACTGAAGCACTTGGAAGGCACAGAGCATCCCTGTGGAAGAAACTGCATCCATCCCCAACCATGCTCAGCACTGTAGGCAGTGGATTGGTTTCTTTGGTGGAGGTACAACATGGAATCTCTTGGCTTCTCCTTTGGCCCCTGCTGTAGTCAGAGCACTGTCACTGTTGGCAGCTGGTGCATGCAAGGGCAGGGTTTGGCTCTTCCAGCCAACTCCATAACCTCCTCTCTAGCCATCTGCTTTCCAGGGCTCTCTACAGTCACTTCTAAGGAGATCATGTTTGTCGAGATTGGTCTCACTCTCAAATCTCAGAAATGTGTCAAGAGCTCTACAAAAAAAGGCTTTTCCTCTCCGTGGTCTTGTGTTTAAAAAAAAAAAAAAGGACAGTTATCATCTAACTGGGAGATTTAAAAATCCTTCTTCACTTGGGTCAGAAAAACTGACAGTGTTGGTTGAAGGGATGTGGAAAGAGACCACAGAGGTCACAGGTCAAGGTGACCTTGATAGAACAGGACAAACTGGAAACCAGCCTTCCAGTCTGCTGTTCTCCCTTGATGTGTTTGCAGATTATCGGTCACCACTTGGCGTCTTAAGATTTCCAGGCCCACTGGAATGTGTTGTCTGGTCTCTAGCTGGTTGGAAATCTGGGGCAGTAGTGCTGTGCGAGGGGACACAGTGCTGAGCTCTTCCCAGAGTGAGGGAGGCAGAGATGAAGTTTTTGCAAAGCTGAATTTCCTGTACATTGGCAAAAGGAGAAGTCTCACCAGTTTCCATGGCCACACACACAGTTCCTGAGTTCTCGTTATAGCAAAGAAGACAAATGTATCTGTTTGTATTTTGATTTCTTCCATATATACAGTCCCTGTGGGTCTTCTCTGTAGATTGAGATCCTGGGTGAATTTTCCAGCTTGTGCCTTTTGAGATGATGGTGTTAGAGTGACTCGGGAAGGCATTTACGCTTTGTGAGAAATGAACATAATGAGCGGTTTAAAATACCTCAGGGCCCTGAGCAGAAGATTCAAAAGGGTCATAGCAAGATTATCTGTTCCCTTTCAAAGAGTTTGTGTTTGTGAAGTGTTTCTGAGGTTTCTTGTCATTAAGGGCTGGGTATCCACTCTCAGTGGCAGATTTAGACAGCATCATACCTGAGGCTCAAGTCTGCAAACATTTAAGCAGGGTTATAACTTCATGTGTCTGAGCAGGAGGCAAATGCTTGGAAGCAAGAGTTTGAGAAACAAGCCTTTAGGAAAATCTGGCTCCTGGCATCTCACACAGACCCTCGCATGTCTGGTGGAGAAGTTCAAGGATCATTCTTCATGCATCTCACCATGCATGGCCAGAGCCACTTCTGTGCAGAGCTGTATGCCACCGCTGTGATGGGACAGCATGGCTGATGTGTGTCTGCGGCTTCTGTGCACGGAAACCTTTGTAGGAGCATTCAGGAGCTGGGAGACTGAGGGGCAGGTGCTCAGTCCTACTGGTCACCACCAAAACAGTGATTGCTATTTCCAGAGGTCTCTTGACTGAGGGAAGAGGGGAGAAACCCAGGATCAGGAAGCGGAAAGTGAACAGTGAATCCCAGCTTGAAGCTCTGGACAAAGATGAAGACAAGGCGGGAGGTGCCGGTGCCAAAGAAGCAAAGGAATCCCAAGACAAAACTTCTTCCAAGAAGAGTTTTGTCTGCAAAGCCTATGGTAAGGTCTTCCACTTCTACTGCCACCTGAAGGTGCACATGAAACACTGTTGGGTGGTCAGGGGAAAGCAGATCCAGTGTAAAGAGTGCAGTGAGGTCAAATCAACAAAGAAGGAGCTGGAGAAGCATCAGCTGGGATGGTGGGGATGGCCAAGAAGGAGAAGCAGCGGCTCCCTGTGGCATGTGACATCTGCGGAAGAGAGTTTGCTCATGCCTCAGGTGGGGTTGGTGGGAACAGGGGCGTTTAGACAAGTTTGGACAATATAGTAAAGTGATAGTCTGAAATCTTCTCCTCCTCCTTCTCCCTGCAGCTCTGTGAGTGCCATGCGTGAGAAACACAGCTCAGCTCATTTTTCCTGCCCCACTGAGCACAACCACTTTCTGATTAGTTCTTCCCTAATTGGTTTTCAACATAGCTCATCAAGGAAAACTGGGGCTATTGGCAAATTTAAAAACCTCTAAAAGTAATCAAACTGTCCCAGTTTCTGGCTGCTTTAGCAGGATGCGTAAGAGGAGCCCAATCTCTTTGCCCTTCCTGGGGCAGCTCATGATGCCGTGGTGGACCTCCAGGCTGGAGGACCTTGGTGTCACTGGTGGGCTGGTGGATCTGCAGTAGGGTGGAGTGGTGCTGTTGCCTTTTGGCTGGTAAAAACATGAAGCAGACACAGCAGGAAAGGGAAAAAGAGGATTTACTTCGGTTTTAATGGGATCCTGGGTGCATGGCTCGTCAAAGGTGGAAACATGCTGAGAGCACCCCCGCATGACGTGTATACAATTTTTATGGACTTTACAAATTAGCGTATCTACATAAAATCCCCCAATAAGAAACTTAATAGACTGCAAGTACGTCCATGAGGCCCATTCCTGGGAATAGCACTCCTGCCCTACTGCTCCAAAATCCTCAGTTCTCCATCGCTCCTGGAGCACCATGTGGTGACCCATGCTGGGGCAAAGCCCTTTGCCTGTGAAGTGTGTAACAGAGCTTGCCAGGTGAGCTGGTGTACCCAGTTATCTCATCTGCCAACGTTGCTGTTGTGTGCTCCTGCACCAGGGTGTCTCTCCTGGCCTTAAAGTGCAGCACTTTAAGGTTGGCAGAGGGAAAAACTGTACAGGGGCAGAGTCCATAGGGAAAAGACAGGTCCATGGGGAGAGATGAACTGTGGCTACAAAGGGCTGTGTATCTGTCCATCAGGACCCTCAGGAATCTCATTCACTCAAGTTTCCAGCTGCCAGGAGGTGCAGGAATAAAAATAGTCGTGCTGCAAAAGGCATGCCTTGGAGGAATGTGTGTGGGAACACATTGCTACAAGGGAACAGGAATTCACACCAAAAGGAGACCTGCAATGAGTGAGACAAGGATCAGGGATTCAGCTGTGTTCAGCTCCTCAGGGACAATGAAGAAACAGAGTGAGGTGTCAGTGCTTGTCCTGTGGGAAGATGAGCAGCTCTTGTACCTGCTGAGCACAGCTCCCCTGTTCTGTTGCTTTCCACGTGGTTTCTGGCTGGAATGCTGCCCCTGGAACAGAATCAGAGAATGTCAGAGTGGGTTGGGTTGGAAGGTGCCTTAAAGCTCATCTTGTTCCATCCCCTGCCATGGGCAGGGACAGCTTCCACTGTCCCAGACTGTCCCAAGCCCTGTCCATCCTGGCCAGGGATCCAGGGGCAGCCACAGCTTCTCTGGGCAGCCTGTGCCAGGGCCTCCCCACCCTCCCAGGGAAGAATTCCTTCCCAATATCCCATCTAAACCTGCTCTCTTTTCAGTTTAAAGCCAACGGCTTTGGATGGTGACCACGATTTGATCCTTGCCACTGCAGCAGTTGTCAGGGTTGTGGTATCACAACAGGACCCACCACCCTGATGTCTTTGGAGCTCAGAATCACCACTCCTCCAAGTTCTCCTCCTTTTCAGTGCAGCTCTTGCAACAAAACCTCCACCAGCACTGCTGCTCACTGAAAGCACATCAAGGCAGAGCACACAGGTAAGAGCCCATCATTAGTGACTGCTGGGAGAGAGGGAATCACAGAATCACTTAGGCTGAAAAAGATCTCCAGGATCGAGTCCAGCCATTAACCCAACACTGCCATGTTCACCACCAAACTGTGTCCCCAAGTGCCACATCCACACGTTTTTTTGAACAGTTCCAGGGATGGTGACTCCACCACTGTCCTGGGCAGTTTCTTCCAGTGCCAGACCATGCTTTCCATGAAGAAATTTTCCCTGATCACAGAATATGCTGATTTGGAAGGGACCCACAAGGATCATTGAGTCCAGTTCCTGGCCCTGCACAGCACCATCTCCAGGAGTCACACCATGTGCCCAAGGGTATCGTCCAAATGCTTCTTGATGTCTGTCAGGTTTGGTGCTGGAACCACTTCTCTGGGGAGCCTGTTCCAGTGCCCGACCACCCTCTGGGTGGAAAGCCTTTTTCCTGATATCCAACCTAAACCTCCCCTGACACAACTTCAGGCCAATCCCTCGAGTCCTGTCACTGGTCACAACAGCGAAGAGATCTGTGTCTTCCCCTCAAGGAAATGGGAGATTGCTCTGAGGTCTGGCCTCAGTCTCCTTACTGGCTGAACAGAGCAAGTGCCCTCAGTAGCTCCTCACACAGCTTCCCCTCAAGACCCTTCACCATCACCATGGCCCTCCTTTGGACACACTCTAGTAGTTTAATATCTTTCTTACTTTGTGGTGCCCAGAACTGCCCCAGGGCTTGAGGTGAGGCAGCCACAGTGCAGAGCACAGCGGGACAATCCCCTCCCTTGCCTGACTGGCGATGCTGGGATCCCCCAGGACAGGGATGTCCCTCCTGGCTGCCAGGGCGCTGCTGGCTCAGATCCAAGCGGCCACTGACCAGGACCCCCAGGTCCCTTCCTGCAGCTGCTCTCCAGTCCCTGCACACAGCCAGGGTTGCCCCATGCCAGGTGCAGAATCCAGCACTTTCCCTTGTTGAACTTCACACGCTTGGTGATGGTCCAGTGCTAGGTTTGAAGCCAGCCTCTTCCTCTTCAATATCTCAGCCATCAGTGGAGAAGAGCTCCTTAGATGAGGGAGCCCAGTGTGCAAGATTTCCCAGTGGATAATCACAGAGTATTTACTGTCTACGACTGCTTGTGGAGCTAAATTATACCAATTTTGTGGAGAGAAATATTTAAATTACTCTCCTGTCTTCTCATGCATCACTGGTGTGTGTGGTTTGGTGTTTCCCATTAGTCTCATGCCTGTTGTAATTGCAGACCCGTGGTGTGAAGCTGAATATTATTACCTGATCTGGGGCTGGGAATGGTGTGGGCAGCAAAAGGATGCAGGGGAAAGTGATGCTCTGTGTGTCTGACCCCGGGTCATCTTCCTTCCACACAGGTGACTCAGGAGCAAGGAGCAGCAGAGCACATCACCTCTTTTGATGACGCCAAACTTGTGACCTTACCTGAATCCCAAGTGAACCAAACTGGCTCTGAGCTGGTGGCAGTGACTGTGGAGGACTTGTTTGATGACAGTCACTCTGTTCTGCGAAGAAACCGGGTGAGGGACAGTGGAGGGGACCTGTGCCTGGCGCCTGCTGTCCGCTAGGCTTGTTCAGGAGCTCAGTGTGCTGCTCCGCCTGGGAGATTCGGGGTTTCTTTGGGAAAGCAATCCCAGTCATGCAGCAAGCACGGCATGACCAGGGAGGTTAACAGACATTCACTGCCTGGGAAGTCTCCCTGCAGTCAGCCAGTGCTGATGAGGCAGAGCACTCAACTCCCCAACACATGAGAAATAAAGCAGCAGAGGGAAAGATGGGCATCAGATGTGGTCCTCCTCTGCTGTGAATGGCGTGCAGGACTGAGCTGGGTCTTACAGATATGGGAAACCAAAAAAAGCTGTCTTGAGAATTTAGGATGGAGATTTTTATGGCTCAGTCAGTGATGTGCTCACAGGTATCTTCTTCTGCAAGGTGTGAGGGCTGCCTTGTCCCTTCTGCTCTCACCTGTATTGTTGTGCAGCTGGAGAACTCTTCGAGCACAGAGCTGAAGAGTTGACCTTTGGGCCTCTCTTCTCCAGCAGAGACTTCCTGGGAGTTGTGCTAAATGACTTCAGTGCTGTTTTGGTGGCACCTTGTGCCACACAGGCCTGATCCCAATCCATGTTTTTGCTGTGGCTGGCTGTTAGGAAGGAGGGTCCTAGGCAGGTAAATGTCCTGGATCTGGGCATATCCATCCTCTGCAAGCAAACAGCCCTGAGATCTCCCACCACCCTCTAATTCAGCAGGGACGTGCTGAAAACGGGGAAGGAGCTGTGCCTGCATGTGGCACTAATGAAGGTGTTGGGGTGTGGGATAGCTGCTGTGACTGCACAGGAACATCACCCTGGCACACAGGACTCCGCCTTGCAAAATGCACTCCGTCCCTACTGTAAAGTTTGCTTCTCCGGTACCAGCGTGATGCAACAGCTTCATTGCACACGCCAGTTCCTTTAAGGCTAAATTTCATAAAGCTTTTTTATCTGCAGCTTCCTAAAATATAATCTGATAATTAATGGTTTGCTGAATCCATTATGAAGTGCAATTAGATAGATGCAGGGTTCCTGTGGCTCTGAGGGGACTGCTAGCATTTATCTTCCATTTCCTCATGCCAAAAGGTTGAACTCTGCCACTGCGATATTTACTCACAGGGCGGCGATCCCGCTGGATCCCAGAGCCTGGGAAGCCTCTGTGAGCAGTGCCTGTTGGATCCTGCTGCCCAGAGCCACGGCAGGGTGGGAGGGGAACAGATTGGAGCTTTCCAGAAGCATCTTGTGCCGGCTGCTCAGTGCCACCAGGCAGAGATGGTGGCACAGGAGCGTGCCAAGGTGGCTGTGCCAGTGCGAGAGTTTGTTCCCGTTATAACTTGGAAGGAAAAAAGGAGCAGCAGAGCTCCCAGGAGAGGGGCTGGGGGAGCTCCTGGCATTTCGTGTGTGTGGCAGCAAGTGTGTGAGGGACCCTGTTGGAGTGTTGCACGTGTGTTGAAGGGCTCCCATGCCTGGTTTGTCCCCCCAAGCTTTGCGGGGATGGTGACATGGAGGAAGCGTGAGGTTAAGTTGCCACTAAATCCAGGAATGACCAGGAGATGGTGCTCAAGGCCTTGAGGATTAGTGCTTGTGCCCAGGTGCCTTAGCACCTTTGTGGAAGCTCCTCTGAGCCTTCCCAGGCCTTCCCCAGCTCCTGGGCTGCCGTGGGGTAATCTTGAGCAGCTGCCAGGCTGAAGGAGAACTCCAAGCTCTGGCAGGTCAGCTCCAAACCCTGAATATCACTGCTTAAAGAGCCTGAAACTGGGCCCTGGCCACCTGTCGAGAGGGTAAAATGCACCTGCTACTGAGGTGAGGAGGTGAAAAACCTGGGATGCCCCTGGGCCAGGAGGAGAGGGGCAGAGGGGGAACTGCTGGAGCCCATCTTATGCCTGCCTGGACACTGTGCATGGCACTTGGGATTGAGCATGGGAGCAAAGACAGAACAAGCAGCTGTGTCTTGCTGGTTTCAGAACGGATGCGTTTGGAGGAAAGTAGTGGATTTTGTCCCACAGACTCGTGGAGTTGGAATCTGTTCCCCCTTTTCTGACTTCCCGGGGGCTGGGAGCTGTGAAAATCCTGCACAGGCTGTGGGAGTGCTCTGGTGTGGGGAATGGATTGTCCAGACAATGCTTTGCAGGTGTCCTGGCCTTTATGTGTGAGCCAATATCTGCAGGGAGCACTAAGGCGAAGCTGATCTCCCTTTGTTCCAGAAAAACTGCGGAGGGAGGGAAAATGTTCAGCAGGGCTTGAGGAGAACTTGCTTTATTTCTAACCCTGTTCTGGGGAAGAGGCAGCTCAGCCAGGGCAGAGCATGAGCATGGGGCCTGTTGGCTGTGGATCCCTTTAGTCCCTGTTGCTGGAGTGTTGTCACAGCTGAAAGCCCTAACCCTAATTTTTTTTTTTTTTTTTTAAATAATTTTGTGGGGACAGAAAAAATTAATTTTGGAAAGAGGACAGTGTAGGTGTCACATCAAGGGTGGTTCAGGCTCACCTGTCCTGTTTGGGGCCGTCTCTCCTGCCTTTCTGCCTAGCAAGACCCTCTGTGGACACATCCTCGGCAGAGTCCTGCCAGCAGCACACGCCCAGCGAGAGCTCTGCAGCTTGACAGAGCCCATCGAGCATCTCCCATATCATTATGAGGAGATAATAACTCACATCCCCCCCGTTCCAGTTCCTTCCTGATGGATGAGATACGCACAGCAAAGCAAATTGCAGCATTAGCAACACCTATGTACGACCCGGGAGGGAGATGCGTTTCCCAGGACACGTCCTGGTCTCGTGTGCACCACACTGGAGGCATTGATTGCTGGTGATTCCTTGTCATGCTGCTTTTTTCCTTTGTAAAAATAACACGTGGAGAAGGAGAAATGTAGCTGCGGAGTTTCATGTGAAGAAATTCACATGTAAGGAAAATAATTTGTTTTTGAAAACATGATTTTTTTCAAGTTTTCTCCCAGGTGCTGGGTGACCCGTTGGGTTTTGGGGGGTGTCCTGTGCCCCTCTTGACCTTGGTGCCATCCTCTAAGGAAGCAGACAAGCTGTTGTAGGGTCAGGCTGGAGCATGAGACCATCCTGCCCTTCACTGTGTACTCCTGTTGCAGCTGCCAAATGCTTTTGGGGAAAGGGCATGGTGCCTGTAACGAACTGGGGAGTGACCTCCCATGGAGGGTGTTAGATCAGGGAGTGGTGGAGTGGCAGGACAAAGGGGAATGGCTTTAAGCTGAAAGAAGGTGGATTTAGAATGGATATTAGGAAGGAATTGTTCCTTGTGAGGATGGGGAGGCCCTGGTGCAGGGTGCCCAGAGAAGCTGTGGCTGCCCCTGGATCCCTGGCAGTGTCCAAGGCCAGGTTGGACAGGGCTTGGAACAACCTGGGATAGTGGAAGGTGGCACTGGATGAGCTTTAAGGCCCTTTCCAACCCAAACCATCCTATGATTCTGTGATTTATACATCTCTGTCCTGGTTTAACCCCAGCCAGCAGCCAAACCCCTCGCAGCCACTTGCTCACTCCCCCGTCAGCGGGACTGCAGAGAGAATTGGAAGGGTAAAAGCTGGAGAACTCGTGGCTGGAGATAAAGACAGTTTAATAGGGAAAGCAAAAGCCATGCACACAAGCAAAGAAAAACAGAATTAATTCACTGCTTCCCATGGGCAGGCAGGTGCTCAGCACCTCCAGGAGAGCAGGGCCCCATCCCACGGGGATGCTACTTGGGAAGACGAGCGCCATCACTCGAAATGTGCCCCCCTTCCTCCTTCTTCCCTCCTGCTTTACATACATGTATCTATATGGATACAGATGTATGCAGACACATGATGTCATGTGGTCTGGAATATCCCTTTGGTCAGTTTGAGTCACCTGTCCTGGCTGTGCCTGCTCCCAGCCTCCCATGCACTCTTCCTCCCCAGCATGGCCTTATGGAAAGCAGAAAAGGCCTTGGCCCTGTGTAAGCCCCACTCAGCAATAACAAAAACATCTCTTTATTATCAACCCCGTGTTCAGCACAAATCCAAAACACAGCCCCACACCAGACACTCTGAAGGCAGTTAACTCCACTCCAGCCAAAACCAGCACAATTTCCTTGCATTAATTCGTGCCATTTAGGGTGCAGGACTAGGCCTGGGACCATTAGGAAAAGTCTGTTTTCTGCACAGCTCTTTTCTTGACCTGGTGTCTGTCCTGTTGCTCTGGGATCCTTTGGAAGAAGGCAGAGTGCCCTGGGTACAGCAGTGGCCCTGAGCAACCCTCACTTGACATTTCCCATGCAAAGTGTCATTTCACAGTCCCCAAGTGTTATTTTAACACAGTATATGCAAATCCAGTGCTCTAGGCTTCGTTTGGGGGTTAAGGTTTTTATTGTTTCTAAATCCAGCCTGTCTCTAATTAGGTGCAAAGATCTGCTGCTCGGACAGCAGTGATGGGAGCACAGAGGCAGTTTGGATGTTCCTTGAAGCCTCTCTTGTCGGGAAGAGCAGGAGGGGAATGGTTACCATTGGTCTGAGAACCCTCCTCGTGGTTTGGACAAGCCCTGGCAGCCCCAGCTGATGCTGATATCATGGCAAATTTTATTATTGGTCTGGCAGGCTGCCAGCCTGTCTCTAGTGAATTCAGGCACTGGAAAAGGGAAGTGCTGTCTCCAATGGCCTCCATCCAGCTCAGCAAACCTGAGTGCCCTTTCACAGCACAGAGAGGAGATGCTTCAGCAGCCAGAGGGACTTTCCCAAATTTTGGTGGTTTGCTGCAGACAGTGAGAGCTGAGGTGTGTCCCCAGGAGCTGAGCTCAGTAACTTTCTGTCCTGGGGAGGAGCAGGCCGGCTGATGAGCTGTCTCTCCAGCTTCAGTTTATGTTCCTGAGCCCCCAGCACCATCAGCTGCATGGGGCCACCTTCAGTAAGTCACCGCAATTCCTGATTTCCTGTGTTAACACATTAATTCCTCTCATTGGAAGCAGAAGCTGTCGCTTTTCTTTCCCTGCATCCTTTATGATCACTCAAAGCAGGAAATCTACCCAGACTTTTAATCATGTTAAGCAAACTTGATAAAGTGTAGTTCTTAGTCCATGAAACATCAGACACACAGATGCTCTCTAAGTTGTGGTGCAGAGCTCTCATCTACAAAGGCAGTGGGGCTGGAACACATGCGTGGCACTGATTTCTGTTGGAACCAGAGGCGTGCGGAGCCCTGAGCCATGTCTGGGGGCTTTAGGAGCTGTTTTTGGCCAGTCAGAAGGCATTTCCTGCTGCCCCTGCTCTGAGCATTGAGATGCCATTGCCTGCAGCTGCTCACCCACAGCAGCGTGCGACACAGAAATGACAAACTGGAGGGGCTGTGCAGGAAACAACCACCAGCACGAGTCAAGAGGTGGGAAATCTGCCCTAGAGCACAAGAATGAAGGAGCTCGCGCTGCTTGGCGTGGCTGAGGAGTGAGCTGGTGACAGCCTTCACCCCTGTGCTGCTGCTCACTGCCATCTCTGCTCTCTGGCAAGCGCTGAAGGGCATCAACACTCGTCAGGGCCCATCTGCGCAGAGCACAAATGCTTAGATTGGCCATTTTTCCCTTGTCTTGGACACCCTGGAGATCCCCAGCATCATGGGCAGTCCAGACTGTGACCTTTCCACTTCTCATGGAAGCAGTCGGTCCCCGTCTCGCTCCCAGGGAGGTCAGAGTCAAGTCTGTTGGCCCATATTCCTTCATCCCATGGATCAGGGATGCTTAGAGCCCTGCAGCACATGGAGAGCTCTTCTCTCTGCCTCCCAGACCCTTTTCTGCTGGCCCCAGAGCCTCCTGCTGATGGGGAGGGCTGGCCAGGATGGGTCTGGTGTGCACATCTTCACTTCCAGCACAAAGGAGCTGCCAGCAAATGGGTCTGTCCAGATGGATTAGATCTGGCTTGGGACTGCGCAAAATCATCTCAGCCCACAAGTCTTGCAGCCACTGAAGGCTCGCTGTTGGATATGGAGTTTGCCCTCCTCCTTTTGGCTGAAATAAGGTGAGCCGAGCCCTGCCTCAGGTTTCAGGCTTCCTGGGGAGATAATCCGTGCCCTTCCAGCTGTGCTGAACCTGCTGATGGGTGTGATGATGTCTTTCCCTGACATGTGAATCTGCCTTTCTCTGCCCAAGGAGGCCAAGGCCATATGTCACCCCCTCGATGGCCTTGGCCTTCTGGCCAGCGCTTTGGTAGGGAAGAGTTGAGCTCCAGCCCTTGCCAGCCGCCCTTGTCCTTCCACATTGCTGTCCTTCAGCTGGACGAGGTCTCTCTCCACCCACCTTCCCCTGCTCTGCCACCACCCAGACCTTCTTCCCAAACTCATCCTGTGGAGGAGGCACCTCTCGACGTGTGCTTGCCCCATGCTCTGCCCTCTGTACAGACTACGTGTGCAGGCACATCTGGAAAGCCAACAGCTGCAGGTACATAATCCCCGTTCTGCCCTTCTGCAGGAGTCACAGGGAGGGCTCTGGGCTGGGTGGAAGGTGGGTGGGATGGCTGGAAGCATCCCATGGCGATTACAAATGTGGGGGTTGCTCCCTTTATCCAACTTGTGTTCTTTTGGTTTTCTTCCCAGCTCAGAGAGTCCAGTGAGATATGGCTTAGAGCAGAGCTACCCCATCAGTTGATAATTAGTGCCACACTAACATCACCTGGGTTTAGTACATTGCACTTCAGACCTGAAGTTGCTTCTTTTGTCTCTGAGCATGTAATGATGCCTGATGATATTTTGTCTTTTCTTTTTTATACCCTTTTAATACATTTTATATCCTCTCCCTTTCCAGGTACCCTTCACACACACTCCTTGTGCCTTAGTCCCACACACCTGTAATTCTTGCAGTCTGATATTCAGCTCAGTTTGGGGGTTTTGCAAAGCGGGAAAACCAAACATTCACAGTAGGAGGCCAAGAGCTCTGCACTATCTCAGAACTGGAGGCTCCAACCTTGGCTGGAGTCTCTCTCTCTGGAACATGTTTTGTAAACTGGACTGGAATGTCATTGTGGGGGGGAGGTAATTAGAATAAGGGGGATTTTAGGTAGATATGCTAATTTGTGAGGTCCATAAAAATTGTACACACGTTATACGGGGGTGCTCTTGGCGTGTTTCCACCTTTGACGAGCCGTGCACCCAGGATCCTGTTAACACTGAGCTAAATCCCCTTTTTCCCTTCCCTGCTGTGTCTGCTTCACATTTTTACCAGCTGAAAAGGCAACAGTAAAGCTGTTGTTATTGAGCTGTCCGGTGGCACACGGGACTTTCTCCAGGGGGGTTATAGATGAGGGTGGGTTTGGTGGTGCTCAGGAGCAGGTCAGATGATCCCCATGGCACCTGTGAACTCCCATTTATCAGCACCACGCTCCCCTTGCCGCAGAGCCGCTCTCTGTGAGCAGTGAATTCCCTGCGCAGCTCCCTCCAGCCTCTTACACGGACTAACCCAGATAATCCTTTGCTATCTGCCACATCTCAGTAGATCTATTAAACACACACGAGTTCTGATGTCCTTGTGTGTAACCAGGGTATGCTGAAAGATTTCAAATCCTCCAGTGTGGGATTCTATCAAAGTTTCTGTCAAAGTCTAAATAACTATACCCCTTTTACTCATCCATTTCTCTGTGGCTCCGAGGGCTTTTCTGTTTTAAAGGTGAGGCAACGATGAGCTGGTTCAGATCATTGGTGGCACAGCTGGCCAGGAGCTGATGGGAACTCATGGAAGGGGATTGGATTTAGGATTCCAGGAGCTTTGCACAAGTGAGGTTGGCTCTCCCTACAGCTCTAGCGGAGGATGAGGACAGGTTGGACTTGCTCTGGAGGTTCACAGTGACTCATTTCATGAGGATGAAACCAAACCCTCAGCCCTGCCTTGTGTCCAGACCCTCTGCCTGTGTCCCTCTGGGATGTGCCAGGTGTTGGCACTCAGGAGGGCCAGCAGAGCAGAAGGCCCAGAGAGGATTTCAGCACCTTCTTGCTGAAGCTCCCCTTGCTCAGTGCCGCTACCTGTCCCCGCCTCCCCGGCTCTCTCTGCAAAGGGCTCTACCACTCCTGCATTCCTAATGCAAGCATTGCAGGAAGATGATTCAGCACTTGGCAGAGAATTGCAGACGCTCCAGAGATTATTTTGAGCATCTTGGAGCCGCTCTGGGAAGCGACGGGGTGCTCAGGGTCCCTGCACTCCTCCAGCCACGGCCCACGCAGGGATGTGGGACGCAGCCCTGGGACAGCCCCACACGCTGCCCACTGCTGCTCTCCTGTGCCTGGGCATGCCCGGCTGCTCTCCGCCTTCCAAAACCTGCAGGGATCCCACCCTCCCCTCTCCCCTCAGGGAGCAGGCAGCTCATCTTGCCAGAGCGATCGAACACAATTTCCTTTCTCTGTGTCACAAGCTCATTCCTGGGGCTGTGCTCAGGCCAGGTGCTTGCAGGGAGAGATCTCCTGTTGGGAACAATCCCTTCCCCTGCTCTGGGGGGATTACTCAGACCTGTACTTTGAGGGGGGACTAGCTGAGGTTTGTTTAAATATGGAAACTCCTGTCTGCCGTGATGGGAAGCAGAAAGAACCCCAAAGCAGCTGGAATCAATGGCTGCAGGTCAGAGAGCCCCGAGCTGGTGATGGGCTTCAGCAGGGGCTGTAGGGTCTTCTCATCCCGTGGGGACACTGGCTGGGCCCTGAGGGTTCAGACATTGGCATCTGCAGTGATCCCTGATCCATAGAGCTCCTCCGCTGGCTTGGCCCTGTGCCCTGCTGAGCCCCTGCACTGATGGGGCACAACGGTACTGCTGGAGGGCTAAGAAGGACCCCGAACAAGCCTTGGGCGGTTTGAGCTGCAGAAGCTCAATTGGGGGCAGTGATGAGGGCTGGGGCAGTTTCCCTGCAGGGAGCTGTCCTCACCCTCTGCTCTCCTGTGTTTGGGGCAGGTCTCTGCTCACTGAGGGGTTGCTCCATTTTCCTCTGGCCCTGCCCACCCCGACTTCAGTGAGCTCTCCTGGCGAGTCTCCCTCCATGCTCTGTACTGCACGAGCTGGACAGACTGGATGAGATTTCCCCTCCCAGCCCAGTGGAAGCACAGCCAGAACAAACTCCGCTGAGCCCCTTTGCTGCCTGCCTCATCCTGGCATTGCTGAAGGGGGGAATCAGCCTGGTCACTCTGCCCTGGAGGCAGCAGGGAGATGATGGGGGACAAGAGTCTCCCAGCTGCCTGCCCAAGGGATGTTCTGGGAGGGCATCTTACCTGCACAGATGGATCAGGGCCCTGAATGGCTCCAGCGGCAAAGGGGAGAGCAGGAAGGTGCTCACACAAGGCCGCCTGTTCTCAGGGGACGAGCAGTGGCAGAGCCAAGCGGCTGTTGCTGGGCAGGATGATGGAAGAAGAGGATTATGACAAACACTATTACCAGGGAGTGCTTTCCCCTGCCTCACTTTTTTTCTTTTTTTTTTAATACCAGCTCAGATAATGCAGAACACATCCATGGAGATTTTGGCTCAGGTTTCTCCAAAAACCCCTTTCGTCTGTGATGAATCCTGAGACATCTCCAGCACAAAGAGTTCTTTTTTTTTTTTAAGTTGTTAACGCCTTAAAAGAGGGGTTTAGGAGAGAATGACCTTTGGTGTTGGTTATAATCTCACTGCATGAGTCTCTAATATCCCTTTCTCACACGAATACATACACCCAGCTTCCTCCAGAGCATCCTTCAAGAAAATCGATGAGGAAATGGGATTTGCCATGCCGGTCCAGTTCACTCAGGGTCCCCTCTTCAGAGGTGACTGGACTCATGCACTGAAGGTGAAAATCCTCTGCCACCCACGCGAACGCTTCTACAGCAGCCTGCGGGGAGAAAAAAAAGCCCTTTGGAGCACTGCATCACCTCAGATTTTAAGTAATTATTTTGGCCATAGCTTTTGGCGGGCCAAACCCTGATACACTGCTGCAAAACCTATGGAGTTGTCCTGGCTGGAATGAATTTAGGGATCGGTTGGCAGGAGGCATTCCAGGCCGCTCTTGTCTAGGGAAGCAACTCCAGGAAGCGCTGAATGTTAAATCACGACCTCAAAAAGAGTGAAACAGAAGCGGTATCTGATGGGCACTGTTGGTGTTGATGTTACCTGCGGTGGTTAATGGCAGGGACTCCACAAGATGGTGTTAAGCGAAGACACTTCATTGCAAAAATCCTGGGTTCTTAAACTGTTTCCTTGTTGAGTTTCCAAACTTGTGAGGCACAACAAATGTGTTGAACCAACCCCCATAAACCACGACAGGAACACGCATCAGGTGTAACCAACCACCAGCCCCGCAATGTGAGCACCCATTGGTTCTAACAATTGTTTTCAGTTCTGTCACTTGTTTTTCACCTCTAGTTCAGCTGAGTCATTCCCAGAATGCTCTCTGGTTGGCCGAAGTGGCAGAAGTGAGCAAGGATTTTACAAGGGCGACAGAACTGGAAAACAGTTGTCAGAACCAATAAATGCTCACACCGCGGGGCTGGTGGTTGGTTACCCCTGATGCGTGTTCCCGTCGTGGTTTATGGGGGTTGGTTCAACACATTTGTTGTGCCTCACAAGTTTGGAAACTCATAACAAAGGAACAGTTTAAGAACCCTGGATTTTTGCAATGAAATGCCTTCGCTATCACCATCTTGTGGAGTCCATGCCATTAACCGCCGCAAGACACCACAAGGTGTGTCCTAGGAGTGGTGGGAGCACACACCTGAGCAGTGCTTCACTGTGAACATCCAAACTGGGGGAAGGCAGAGCCATGGGCACTTCTCTCTGTGTTCAGCTTCCATGGTGGCCATGGCTGTTTGCCAGCCTGATGCTGCGCTTCCAGGGGTTTCCTTTCTTTGAGGGAGCTGGTGTTACTCGCTGGTGCCTGCTGCCTTCTCCCCTTCTCCCTGGCAGGGCCAAGCCTCCTCCCACCCACGCGGTTGCTGCAGCTCCAAGCCACATGCTCCATCTGTGCCGGGGACACAGCGGCTCTTGCTGCCTGCAGGCACGTCCCAGCACTCACAGAGCTGTTCTAACTTTGCCCTTCTACCTTCTGTTCACCAGCTTCCAGATCTGCCCTTTCTGGTTCTCTCCGCGCTGCTGTCTCCAGGACTTTTCCAGCCCTAGGATGGTGTCTGGTCCTAGATGCAGGACATTCCCACTCTGGGCTGTCCGCAATGGCAGTGGGCAAATCTCTCGTGGTACCAAGGTGAGCAGCCTGGTAGTGTTCACTTCAAAACCCCATTGCTCATCCAAGCTGTAAATGCTCCAGCCTGGGAATGCTGTTATTCCTACCAGGAACCACACCGCGGGTTAGCTCGGGTTATTCTTTTAGCAATCACAGAATCCCAAAGTGGTTTGGGTTGAAAGGGATCTTAAAGCTCATCCCATTCCAACCCCTGCCATGGGCAAGGACACCTTCCACTGTCCCAGGCTGCTCCAAGCCCTGTCCAACCTGGCCTTGGACACTTCCAGGGATCCAGAGGCAGCCACAGCTTCTCTGGGCACCCTGTGCCAGGGCCTCCCCACCCTCACAGGGAAGAATTTCCTCCCGATATCTAATCTAAACCTTCTGTCTTTCAGTTTAAAGCTATTCCCTCTTGTCCTATCACTACATGCCCTTGTAAGAAGTCCATCCTGTTGCTCCAAGCAGGTACCACAAGGCTGCTGACTCACAAAACTGAGGTGCAAAACCCACCCCCTCGTGTCCCACCGCCGCTGCAGTGCTCCTGCCTGCACTTCCTCTGGGCAAATCCAGTCCACTTGCAAAATTTCCTCTCCAGCAGGGCGCACAGAAGCGTGTGAATCTTCTAATGACAGCTGAGATTTGTGAGTATTGACTTCATTATTCAGTGATTAAAATATTCCAGCTTCGTTGCGACACAGGGGTGCATTAATGATTTATAGTATTGCATTTTGATTCGACACCTTAGCAGCCTTTAAAAGCGGATTATGCCGTGGATTCTGCTGAAATCTGGAAATTAAATCTTAAAATTGAGCCATTCATTGGCTTGAAACGTAGGGCCGTGGGCTGGACGCACCATGAAGAAAATAATCTGGAAGTGAACAGTGACCAGCTGGCCAAGGGCATGGCACTGGCTGGGGACACACCATCCACCTCCACGCGGTACAGGGGCTGGGGCCTGGCGTGGCTGTGTTGACTCTGTCATTCTCGAGGACCTTTTCCAGAGTTTTAAGTCTTTTACAAAAAGTGCTGGGTCCTGGGAGCAGAGGGGCTTCCAGGAGCATTTCTGGGCCATGGCACTTCTCTCCATGCCACCATCCCTGTGACCATCGGTCCCAGCAGAACAGCCCAGCCCTTCTTGCTTCTCAGGTGGAGAAGGCTGGGAATGAGGTACAGTCGCTCGTGTCTTTGCGGTCCCTGCAGGGAATCCATCACTGAGTGTCCGTCTCCATCCTCTGCCTCACCTGTTATTATCAGGAAATGCTTTTTGTTATTATCAGCAAGACCTGCTTGGCTGAGTCTGTTGTACACGGCGGGGGTCTCCATCAATCACTTCATCTCTTGCCTCTGCTCTTAGCAGACCCCCGGGGCTGTGTCTTTTCCTCTTGCCTGTGTCCTGAGAAGAGCAAGAGGGACAATTTCAGAGGGGGGAATGTTTCACTCCAGACATCCCCGTTGCAGGATTTCCCCCTCGAACTGGTGCCTGCAGCAGCCTCAGTCCCTGGGGACGCCCAGGTCCCTTTTGGGAGTGTCATCCTATCCCCTTTTATCTCCACTCCTTCCCAGCCCAATTAGCTGTTTGTTTAAGGCACTGCAAACCTCACTTGATAAGTTTACCTAATTGCTTCACTTAAGTTAATTACTTCTTGACTGAACAAGAAAGCAACATAATTGATGTCAAAGCACATTTGTCACTTCAATTAATGTCCTGGGAGAGGGGGAACTTGGGCCTCCACCACGGCACCCTTCCTTCAGCAGGCAGCCAGCAGCACCCTGCTCCCCGTGATGCCTGATGTTTCTTATTGGGGGATTTTAGGTAAATATGCTGATTCGTGAGGTCTGTAAAAATTGACAAACTGTGCACTCAGGATCCTATTAAAACTGAGGTAAATCCCCTTTTTCCCTTTCCTGCTGTCTCTGCTTCATATTTTTACCCACCGAAAGGCAGCAGTTCCTGGTGGCTGTTGAAAAGGATGTAATATTATCAATACCACCTATTGTTCCTATGAAAACCAAGAAAAAAAAATTGTAAAACTTTAGAAAATTTTAAAAACCCCTCAAATTCTATATGAAGTAAGTTCCAGAAATCACACCTTAAAATTCGACCACATGTTCCACACCCTCACTTCATAGTTACCAGACTAATCCTGAGTAAAATAGCATTTATAATAGTTGTAATTGTAGTTATTATCTTTGCTATAGCCAGTTGGGCAAACCAGTACTATAATCAGTGTAATATAAACACTAAACAAAGTAGAATCTTATTAATCTCTAAACAAAAAAAAAAAAACAAACAAACAAAAAAAAACAAACAAAAAAAACAAAAANAAAAAAAAAAAAAAAAAAAAAAAAAAAAAAAAAAAAAAAAAAAAAAAAAAAAAAAAAAAAAAAAAAAAAAGGAAATGATGCTGCATCATGGGGACACCCTTGGCCACATCCAGAGCAGACCCCGCACAAGGCTAAATCCAGCCCCTGCTCTGGCTGAGTTTGGACCAGGACACAGCCTCAAGTGACTTCCCTGAGTTAGGATGGCTGGCAGGATGCTGGGCTGAGGTCTTTCCTGCTAAATGAGGCTGGCAGTGATTGTCAGGGAGTTTGCACCCGCTTCTTTCTTTTGGAGGGTTCTTATTTTTGTTCCCTTTGCACGTGACAGGATTTGAGGCAGTAGGTTAGCTCATAAAAAGGTTTCCCTGGGAGCAGCTGCCTGCCGGACTTGAGGTGAATGCCCCGGAGGAAACGCCTCCCACTCCAGTGAAATCTTCCTCCCGTGACCTGCACCGGGAGGTGAACTTTTGTGCGAGAGAAAGATAATCCCCTTTGCTCACCGGGACTGAAGGCGCTGTGATAAAAGCTTTATTCAAGATCAAAGACATATGCTGCTTTTTTGCCTTT
>VZRN01006288.1:0-85384 GCA_013397935.1 Dasyornis broadbenti | reverse complement strand
CTACTACCTTAAACAAAAAGTTTGGTTTATGCCGGATTGAAGCTCGTAGCGGTGACAGCTCCGGAACTCATCTTCCCGCCTGCTCGGTGCCAGCGGGGAGCGGGACAGTGCGGGGATGGAAGGCACCGGGGCCATTATCCCAGCACAAAGAGGGTTCGGTGGCTCAGCTCCGTTTCCCAGTGCACGAAACCACTCTGGGTTCAGGTTCCCTTTCAGTCGCAGGGATTATCGGGCAGCTGGAGCAGGCGAGGGGGGAGCCTGGGCAATGGTTTGTGTTTGATCTCGCTCAGCACTTTCGTCTGTGCGAGTGTCCGGCGGGGGCGTTGCGCGGGGGTCCGGGGAACCTCCTGTGCTGGAGGTGACATAAAGGGCTGGGGCTGTTCCCGGGGTGAGCTGGGCAATGGGGGGTGCCGTGCTGGTTTGCACTTCAAAAGCCACAAGATGGGCTTCCAAAACTGTGGGCTCAGCTACAAATTGCAGGGTTGTTTCTTCATTATCAGAGCCCCAGCACCGCGACCTTTTTTGTCGCTCTCTGCCCAGCTGCAGACATTTCCCTGCAGGAAAGGGAAATGTACCAGCCAGGCCAGTACCCGGTAAAAATCCAGCCAAAGCGTCTCTTCTTCTCGGGGTGCTCGATGTCCTGTATCAACACCTGTGTCAGGATTTCCTGTGCTCTGGGACACGCTGCAACTGAGGATACCTTGTGTGGTTGGGTGCATCACAGGACACCCATGAAAGGAACGAGAGGGAGGTGTCTTTACAAACAAACCGTGAAGCCTGCTGGTAGATCAGGCCAGATGCTGAGAGGTGAAAGAAGCAACGGGAGGAACCATGAATTCCATAGGAATTCCATTAATTGACACAGACTGTTACTCACCCAAGGCCGTGCTAAATCCCTGGATTTAGGGAAAAAGAACAGAGACACAAAGAAAAGAAAAGGTGGGGGGAACGTACATTTAGAAGGGGGTCTGTATTAGGCAATTCGGGGAATCTGTGCCTCTCAAGTACCTCAGCCAATGGAGAAAGAGAGAGGGAAATGCGGCTGGGAAATTGGGATAGAAAGAGGAAATTGGGATAAAAAGAGGAAATTGGGATAAAAAGAAGCTGCGTCCTCTATCAGTTTGAGAGACCCCATGGGAAACTGTCCCATGACCTCTCCCTTTATTCACGAATAAAGTTACAGGACTCCTCTGTCTCCTTTTTGGACATAAACCCCTGGTGTTTGTGGATTAATTTCCTGACACCCAGCTGCAGGACTCCCCACGGCATGGGACACCTTCAGCACACACCCTCCGTGTCCCCAGACACCCTTTGGTGTCAGACACCCCATGCCCCATCCTGCAGACCAGAAGAGCAGCTCGATTGCCAGGACATGTTTCAGTCGGTGAAATAAGCCCCACATAACCCCGCTTTCACCCCAGCGCTGATTTTCACATCACAGCCGTGCAAAATGGCAGAGGATCTCTCACTTCCACTGCTACATCCTCTCCGTGTTTAGCCCTTTGTAAAATGAGGGATCACAGGTCGAACTGTGTGCTCAGGATAACTCCTCTGAAGCTAATGGACTTATTCTGGTCCCTCATTTCAGACCTAAGCTCAGCAAACCTGGACTCAGGGGGAAAAAAATATTCTCTCCAGGGATGAAATCCACTCTGTCATGTGTGACACGTTTTCCACGGAGATAAAGTTCCCTCTGTGTGGCTTCTGCAGGGCCTGGTCCCCTCGCTGTCGCCAGACACTGCTGGGCGGGCGGCCCACGGCCCAGATCCAGCTCTGCTGCACCTGGAGCAAAGTCTGGGTCCAAACTGAGCCGAGCCGGTGATGTCAAATGATGTTTGCCAGCTTGTTCTGGTGAAAATCTAGCAATGCACAGGCCAGGGCATTGGGGGAGACCTACCTGCCTTAAGCTGTTAGAGAAATGAAGCCATTTAGAGAATTCGCTCTCCAGCAGCCTCCAGCTGGCTGAGGAACAAATGTCTCACCAGATCAGCATTAGGCTGGGAGAGGATCCTCCCCGGCAGGACCAAGGAGCCAGCAAGGCTGGGCCAGCAGCTGGATGGCTGATAGGATGCCACCACCTGCAGCTTGAAGCCTCCTTTGCCTTATGCTCCTGCTGCACAGCCTTCCCCTGCACCCACACTGCAGATGCCAGCTTGGATGTGTGACCGTGGCTGCTGAGGGTGAAATGAGAGAAGGAGGAAGCCCAGGGGACTGGCTGAGATTGGGATCTCATGGCCCAAGCAGAGGGAAGGGGTTCACCCACACAG
Source organism: Dasyornis broadbenti (assembly GCA_013397935.1). NCBI lineage: Eukaryota > Metazoa > Chordata > Aves > Passeriformes > Dasyornithidae > Dasyornis > Dasyornis broadbenti. The sequence continues at coordinate 83,117 of VZRN01006288.1, read as the reverse complement.
ATTTGGGAAAGGGGGACATTTTCTCTGTGGAGCCTATCAAGACCACGGCCATATCATGGGCTGCTGCCAACAAATACGTTTTGAGAGGCTGAGACAGAGATTGCTCCTGATTCCTGCTGGGAATCCACAGAACAGAGTGGAAAATCAGCACAATGTCCTCATACATCCCTGCAGAGCCAGGGGTGACACAGACACCTGGTCCCACTGAAGGCTTGCAGTTTTGAGGTCTGTTTTTAATTAAAGCGGAGCAGCTGAGCTGGGGTAGTTCCCGGGTCTTGCAGAGGACTTTCCTTCCCTGGAAAGAAGGTGCGGGAGGTTTGTGATGTGGGGAAGGGCTTTCCCTGAGGGCTGGACCAACACTGAGCTCTTCTGCTGTGCCTGTGGGGTGGAGCAATGTCCCACTCCGTTCCTGTGGCTGCCAAGGACGTGGCCATGAGCCACACGGAGCTGTCTGAGAGCAGCCAGGGAGCGGGGCACAACCCAGACCTCCTCAGAGGGAAATTGTCCTTTTCTTTAGAGTCAAAGCTGCGCTGTCAAAGGGGTCGTTCTGGACACGGGGGACCGGCAGCACGGTGGCTGATGGAAGTGCACTCTCGCTGGGTAATCCAAGAGCTCTAATGATCTGCCTTTGATCTCCTATTCAACGGGGAGATTTATTACAGCTTTCATTTCGAGTCAGAACTGATGAATTTCAGTGGACCTGTCGAGTGGCTACAATCTGGAGGCATTTATCTTTCAGGAGGAAGAAACCGTCTCCTCTCTTTGTCTCCTGGAATGATGGGGGGAGGCGCGGTACCCAGCCGGCGAGGGTCAAATGATTCCTGCGACATGGCAGCAAGGTCTGCCTCGCTCAGGGCAGGTTCCCTGCTCCAGCTGTGCCACAGCAGCTGCTTCAGGGGCTTTTCTGCTCTGGCACAAAGTTAATCTGCTTAATACGTGTTGCTCTCCCTCTTCCCAGCCCACAGGGGATAAGATCCAGCATCACAGGCTCCCAGGGCCCTCTCCCTGCCGCCGAGGATCCTCTGGATCTGGAAGATGCCTCTGCTTCTCCAGCAGAAGGTGGCCTGGAAACCTGGTGTCCAAAACTGTCTTTTGTATCTTGGATTGTGCAAAGGACCTCTGCTGCATTTAAGCTGCAGTTTGATCAGAATCAACACATTTTGCTTCTGGCTGCTCACAGGTGCTGGGGAGAGCCCACTGCAGACCTTTCGTGTAGGTGCCGTTTACCTGTCCCATCTGACTCTATTTTCTCTTCACACCTCCCTGCTGATGCTGATAGGAGCTCGGGGATGGCCTGTGCCATCCTGCAGAAGGGAAAAGCTGCAGATCTTCACTGAGTAATGCCAAATTTATCATTGCAAAGAGCCACAGAAGGGCTCCCAGGCACTATTTGCAGCCTCTTCTCGGGCTGCTCCTCGCCAGGCTGCTCCTGGGTGCCTCTTGGTGCTGTTGCTGCCACTCCGTGCCCACACAAGGCTGCAACGGCAGGAAGGTGTTTCTGTTACACCTCGGCACTGCTTTGGGATTGGCACTGAGAGATGCAGCCCAGCTGCTCCTGCAGCTGTTTCTCCCGGTCTCCAGCACGAGTCCCACTGCTTTGGTTCACCCTCTACCCCATCCTGCCCCCAGCTCTCCCTCTGAGGAAGAGGCTTTCACCTGGTCAGCGCCTGCACCTTCTAAATGCTTTATCTCAGAGCAGCAAGGAGATCTTGCTTATCCCAGGAGCACTGCAGGGCTGATCACCCATGCAAGCCCCCACCACTGCAGATGCCTGAAACAGGATAACCTGTAACAGAGGCCAAGACAAGTCAGGAGAGTAAAAAGCGGACAAATTTATTCAAGGCCTTCAAGGTACATTCAGGGCAAGCAAGGCCCCCCTGTGGGGCTACATCCAAAAATGGACACCGGGTCACACGCTCTTCACCTTTTATAAGTTCTGTCATATCAGCACATCGCCCCCAGTTCTCCAATCACACCCTCAGGTGATGATGGTGACCACCCCAGGCCGGTTCCCTCTCCAACTCACTGCTGTTTACAGATTTTCAGGCCCCAGGGCAACAAAGTGTCCTTGAATTTCTATTGTTTTGGCTAAAGCTGCTGGGAAGAGAGGTTTTTAGTGTTTTATAAGAAGCACAGAACTACACCAAGTTACAGATACACGAAGAGCAAAAACCAGGCAAAAATTCCCAGGCATCACTGCCCTGACCATTCCAGTCACCTTGGCCCTGCACCACTGCCAGGGTGCTCCCTCTGCAGCTCTGCCTCCTGTCCCCAGCGAGCCCTGCGCTGGCAGTGGCACCTCGGCAGGGCTGTAACGCTCCTTGCCATGCACAGACAACAAAGCGGCTTCGACGTGCTTCTACTCCTGAGCAGAGCTGGGCTCTCCTGGGATGGGCTTGGCTGCCTTCCCTGGCTCATCTCTGTATCACGAGCGCTTGTCTGAGCAGTTGTCTGAGTGTGTTGCCAGAGCTGTGGGCTCCGTGTCGAGTCCTTGATCCCTTGCTCCAGCAGGACCTGTGGTGGCAGCGGGAGATCTTTCCTCTCCTCCCTTGCCTGGTCCCTTCAAGGATCTTGCCCAGGGAGCCCCAGGGGCAGGGCAGCACAGGATGCTGGGCGTCCTGGGCTGTCCCTTGGCCATGCGTGGTCCCTCAGGACGCTGCTGCTGGCCCTGGTCACACGGCCCAAGGAAGAGCCACGTCCCCAGAGCAGCAGAGCTCAGGCACATGCAGGGGTTTTTGGGTGAAGGTCTGGGTGCCAAGTCCTGGTGCAGCCAGGGGCAGGAGAGATGCACATGGCCCATGGAGGCAAAGAGCTGTGGAGACACAGCACCATCCCAAAGGGCTTTGTGAGGAAGCAGAGTGCAGCCAGAGCTCTGAAATTACCCAGACCCATTGCACAGTCATAGAATCATAGGAGGGCTTGGGGTGGAAGACACCTTAAAGCTCATCCCGTTCCACCCCCTGCCATGGGCACGGACACCTTCCACTATCCCAGGTTGCTCTAAGCCCCTCCCAACCTGGCCTTGGACACTTCCAGGGATCCGGGGGCAGCCACAGCTTCTCTGGGCACCCTGTGCCAGGGCCTCCCCACCCTCCCAGGGAAGAATTTCTTCCCAATATCCCATTTATCCCTGCTCTCTGGCGGTGGGAAGCCATTCCCCCTTGTCCTGTCACTCCATGCTGGTGTGGAAAGGGCGATGGGATGTGCACAGGACTTTCTGGCAGCACTGCCTGGCCCAGCTGGCTTTGGTTTGTTATAAGGGGCTTGTTTGTTTGTTTGGGCTCTGCAGTAGGCCAGGATTAGCCAATTTAAGCCCAGGGTGCGGGGCTAAACCTTTCCCTGAGCACGTTCCCTGGTGTCCATCCAGCTCCTGCTGACAGTGCGGCTGCACGTGACTCCCGTGGGCGATGCTGGCGGCATCACGCCATGAGCCCCTGCCATGCACCAGCGCAGCCTGGGCTCGGTGTTGTCCCCCTGTGCCACGCCCAGGGAGCACCTGGCGGAACCTTGGGGATGGGGAGGGCCCTGTGCGAGCCAACGCTGTCCTCCCACACAGCCCTGAGGTGCACAGGTGTGGTGGGACAGGACCCGGCCCCAGGGGCTGATCCCACATCCCCAGGCCTCCTGCTGCTCTGTGCAGCGCGGCTGTGCCTGGCACTGGCACAGCAGGAGCCGCCCATGGTCACTCTGTCCCTAATCCATCCTGCAGATGAGCAGCTGCCTCCTGCCTGGCAGAGAGCGCCGGGAGAGCTGTCAGTGCCTGCCAGGGATTGCTGAGGAGCAGCCTCTGGATCGATTGACCCTGTCACCGTGTGAGGGATGCGTGGTGTGAGCAGCCTCTGCCATGAGCAGCCTGGTCAGGTGTTGGCTGCATCGAGGGCCACCAAGGTGCCCATCCCGGCAGGGGACAGGGACAGGGCTCATGGCCTCACCCAGCAATTCCTACCCCAGAAATCCTATCCTGTCTTGGATAGACCTCAGCAGCGCAGGAATGGGAAGGAAAAGTCCAAGAAGTGTTGTGTCCTGGGCTCCAGGAGATGAGGAGATGCTTGGTGAGCACATCTGGTGAGCTCTGCCGTGGCACGTGGCAGAGGTGTGGGTGCTTCCAGCTCATGCTTTGTGTCTGCTGGATTTGATTTGGTTCTTCAGTGGGATCAAGGATGCAGATGGGTGACTGAGGCTGGACAGTCTGGGATTTTTTCCACAGAAAATGCTGTTTTGCTGTTCTTGAAGACATTTAAAATTAGCTTGGGCAAAAATACCTCTTTGGAAATAATTGGAATTCAGGAGGGTCCAGATTTCTAAAGTGACCCCTTTGGAAACCATCAGATGGAGAAGCTCAGAATCTCTTTGTTCAGAGCTTCAGCAACTGAAATTGATTCCTCTGCTCCTGCCTGGAAATGCAAAACTCCTTCACGTGCTGGTGGAGACTGTGGTGTTTGCTGGGCCCAGACTGTTTGCAGATGTTGTTTCTGTTTCTGGAAGGAGGGCAGTGATCCATTTCCAGAGAGAAGAGTTGGGATGTTCTGCACCAACCTGTCTGTGCAGCACCGGGCTCTGCACCAGCCTCTCCAAACTCGGCTTGTGACTCAAGGCCTGCTCTGTCTATCAGCACCTCCTGGGTGGCTACAGCAGAAAATGGTGATATTTAAAGCCTTTCTCCCTCAGAGGAAGTGGAGCACACAAGAAATTAGTGACAATGGCTGTGCCCTGTGGGCTCTGGGCTCTGCCCTTCCCTGCCATCCTCTCTGCTCCCCGTTCATGCCGTGTCTGGATTGTTGCCTTTTGGGCTGGTAAAAATATGAAGCAGACACAGCAGGAAAGGGAAAAAGGGGATTGACCTCGGTTTTAATGGGATCCTGGGTGCACGGCTCGTCAGAGGTGGAAACACAACGAAAAGCACCCGGACAGCCCACGCACCCGGTGCACTAAGCACTCCCAAGTATAACCCATATACAATTTTATGGATGTCGCAAATTAGCATATCTATCTAAAATCCCCCAATAAGAAACTTAACAGATGAAATAATTCTCTCCCTATTCTAAATGAGATTACAGTCCAGTTTACAAAATACGTCCCACAAAGACAGACTCCCTCCAAGGCTGGAGCCTGTAGTTCTGAGACAGTATAGAGCTGTTGACGTTCTGTTGTGAATGTTTCGTCTTCGGGCTTTTGCAGGACCCCCAAATTGAGCTAAATGTCGGACTACAAGAATGATAGGTGTGTGAGACTAGGGTACAAGGAGTGTGTGTAACGGGTACAAGGAAAGGAAAAGGGTTTAAAATGTATTAACGGGTGTAAAAAGGGGTTTAAAATGGGTATTAAAAAAAAAAGACAAAAACCCATCAGGCATCAGGATGGCTGGGCTGGGCCGTGTTTGCCAGGACAGGAGGCAGCGGGGCTGGGCGAGGCACCAGCTGCTGCTCTTGTGGCACGAGCAGATGAAAGGAGCGATCCTCCCGCGTTTGATGCGGGAGCAGAGGCCCTGCGCTGCCTCCTCCACTCCACTCCTCCAAGCGTTCCAACGGCAGCAAAAAGGAGCTCAGCAGATGTGGACGGGGTTTGGTGCTGGTGTGAGCGATGGAGGTGTCTGGCCCAGCCGGGCAGGAGGCTGCTGCCCTTGCCCCAGGCACACTCTTGTTGGCACTGCTGGTGCCTGTGGAGGGATGAAGAGCTGCTGGGGAAAAGCAAAGCAGGTGGAGCCTACAGCATCCCAGCTTCTGGCATCATTTTAGAGAGAGGGCAATTAACAGCCCAGAGCTGAAGGAGTTTTGTTTCTGTCATGGTTTTTTGGCCATCCTGCTGCCTTCCCTGGCAGCCAAGTGACAGGATTACTGGGGAAATGCAAGGGGTCGAGATGAGACCCTGAAAACCAGGATCGGAGGTTTGAACTTCCAGCTCAGGCAGTGCCTTGCAGGAGGTGACCAGGTCGTGATCCCACCAGTTGCAGACAGTCCCATCAAAGCTTGGGAGGGTTAGGCTGGGTGTTAGGAGAAGGTTCTTCCCCCAGAGGGTGCTGGGCACTGCCCAGGCTCCCCATGGAATGGGCACGGCCCCGAGGCTTCCAGAGCTCCGGGAGTGTTTGGACAGCGCTGCCAGGGATGCACAGGCTGGGATTGTTGGGGTGTCTGTGCAGGGTCAGGGGTTGGACTTGATGATCCGTGTGGATCCTTTCCAGCCCAGGATATTCCATGTTTCCATGACCCTATGATACCATGAAAAGCAACCGTGGTGGATGTGCCCAGTGATCCCTGGGCACTGCTTTTCCTTCCAAGCTGGAGGTTGATGACCTTGGCCAAACTGCAGCTGCTGCCTCAAGCCTCCTCCCACGCAGGGAGTTGGGGGACTTGGGGTTGCGTGGCAGAAACAGAACCCTGGCCCCAGCTTCCCTGCCTGCTGCTCCTGCTTGGGATGTCGGGGTGCTGGGCTACCCCACAGCACGGGCTGCACGACCTTCCGAGAGTCCCCACCCCATCCTACACGGGTGCTCCGCCCAGCCAAGGCTGGGAAATGCAGTCAAATGCCATGAACAAACCAAAGTGGTGGAGAAAAACCTCCTCACTATGCACCCTGTGTTTGCTAGATTGGATCCGTGCCTCCTTGTGCCGCTTTGTCACAAATCCAGGGAAAATCACAGGAAGGAGCTAACGATTTGGAGGACAGGCTCAGCCCTGGACTGTGTGACCTTTCTGACAAAAGCCTCAGCAAAAGCCTCTGCTCAGCCCGTGCCGTGTGTGCTGGTGACTGCAGGAGCTCAGGTCTCTGCCTGGGCTGGTGCAATTTGCATTAGCGCAGGAAAATGTCACAGGTTACATGCTCTGGGGCAAGTTCTGCTCTGTCTTCTCCTGCACTTCAGGGGGAAATTGGCCACACTCTCCGCCTCTGACCTGCTCCCAACCCCTCTCAGAGCCCTGTGGAATCTGCAGCCGAGAGCTCTTGGCTCGAAGACATTCTGTGTCAAGACACCAGAGTGTGACTTGTGCCACTCGAAATCCCATCACATCAGCCTGGGAATGAAAGAAACAGCTCTATCCAACAGCAGCTGTCTCACTAAGGATTCAGGCTGACAGGGAAACCTCTGCTCAGAGATGGCAGAGGCAGAGGAAACTGGATGTCCTGGGCCAGTGGAGCTGGGGAAAGAGGGAGCTGTGGTTGGCTGCCTCCTGAGGAGCAGGAATGCTGTGCTCAGCCTCACAGGAGAGGGGAGGGTGGTGTGGTGCAGGGCCTGGGAGGTGAGAAGGAGGTTCATACTCATCCTGAAAACTGGTATTTCTGGGCAAATCATTGTGGGACTGAGCTGGAGCAGGTTGGCAGCCCAGTTTTGTCTGTGTTGGAAATATCCACTAATGGGAGATGCTTCTTGGGGCCACTGGCCATCACCCCACTGTGGCCAGTCGCGGGTTTCCAGTGTCTCAGGGGAGTCCCAGCACAACCTGTGGCTCACAAGGGCCATGAATGCCTGCACTCACCTCCAACAGGCACCTTTGGGATGCGAGGCACCTGGGGTTCAGGTGAGGAGAAGCCACTGCTGGGACTGATCCTCTTTTTCAGTGCCAGATTTTCAGAGGATATCTGCCTGGGGCTCCTGCTGGTGCTGCAGGAGCTTTCCAGGGGCAATTAGGGACTTCCAGGGCCTTTCCTTGGGGCTCAGCTGCCTCTGGGACAGCAGGATGCTGACTCCAGTCTGTCTGGAAGGTGCTGGAATAAAGCACAATGTGCAAGAAACCTGGCGAGGGGACCTTTTGTGGGACTGATCCTGGCTCAGCAGGCTGTGACGAGCTGCATGTCCCGAACACCACATCAACTCTGGGAACAGCCGATCCCTGGAGTGGCACTGGACAGGGCCCCTCTCCCTTGGGCACCAATTTGGCTTCGCTAACGAGGCAGCTCCTCATTTGCATGGGCAGCAGCGCTGCGGGCAGGAGGGCACGGACACGGGGACAGCACCGACCCGGCTTCACTGCTTTCCCTGCGAGCGCCAGCCCGGCCCCCTTAATGGGAGCTTTGAAATGCCTCGCTCGTTTAAACTAATGCAATAAGAGCCCGGTTTGAGTGCGGGCTTTGTGCGGGAGCAAACTGCCTGTGCTCCCTGGAAAGGCAGCATTATGCTGTCTCTCTCACTCCAATATGCTAATGCACCAACTCCCTGCAATTTCATTTTCAACAGGGACTAATTTAAAAGAAATGACCAGCCTGCCAGTGGACTTCAAAGATATCTTTTGATGAGTTTTAGCAGCTTCAGCAAAACTCTAATTTGAATTTCAGTGGCTGCCGTGTGATTTTCTCGGTGACAGTTAAGAGAGATGATAGCGCCAGCTCCATCTGTCATTGGAGCCTCTTCTCTTCCCTCTTTTCACTGATTTGTTACAGAGTGGGGGAAAGGAGAGAGGGGAAAAGTTGAAAGAGAGGGTGGCTAAATTCTGGTGCCCTTGTGCAGAGGCACACAAAGGGGAAATGTGGAGCTGGTGGTGGGAGGAGGTGATGGGGGCAGCTGGGCAGCATCCCTGAAACCACAGAGACATCCCAGAACAGGGATATCCCAGAACAGGGAACATCCCAGCACAGGAGCATCCCAGGACTGGCACATCTCAGCACAGGAATAGCCCAGAGCAGGGATATCCCAGAACAGGAATATCCCAGAACAGGGATATCCCAGAATAGGGAACATGCCAGCACAGACACATCCCAGCACAGGGAACATCCCAGCTCAGGGAACATCCCAGGACAGGAAAATCCCAGCACAGGGAGCATCCCAGCACAGGAACATCCCAGCACAGGGAGAATCCCAGAACAGGCACATCCCAGAATAGGGAACCTCCCAGCACAGGGAACATCCCAGCGTGGGGAACATCCCAGCACAGACATTGTTTTCTGCAGCTCCTGAGTCTGACACGATGGATGCTGGCTCAGGCAGTCCAGGTTAAACGATCACGGCACAGAAGCACTTTCCTAGGGAAATCAGCAATTGTTTTCTGTCCCAGCTTGGCAGCCCAGTCACGGCGAAGGACCCTGGGTGCCGCAATCCCGTTTGTGTTAAATACATTTATTTCATTCAGGGTTGCAGCATTGGACAGCAAGGCCCAGCAGCTGGAATCACGGCCAGGATTGGGATAACGTGTCACCCAGTCCCCGTGCATCACCAGGCAATGGGGCAGTGCAGGGCCTGTCTCCATCTCCTCCTACATGAGTCCTGTGCCCCACCACCACACGCAGCTCTCCTTACAAAGGCGGCCGAGCCTCCCGGGTGGATGCAGCACGGTTCCTGCTCCCCCTCACACGTCTGGAGCTGCCTGTTATGGTTGTCACCTGTGATTTCATGCTGCCTCTTACATCTTTAGCTTCCCTTGTCAGAGACAGCTTCATTGCTGGCTCCCCTGAGCCCTGGGGAGTCCTCTCACGCTGAGTTGGCAGCTTTGGGGGCAGAGGCGCCGCAGCCTTTTGTTCCCGGGGACCCGGATTTGCATCCTGCGTGTGATGCCCATGGACAGAGCCACGGCCGGGCACGTTCAAGGCCAGTTCCAGCATCTGAGCTTGCCCTCCTCTCACAGGGAAGCCCTGGCCCGGATGACGGGAGCCGCTCGGGGCAGCCCTGGCTGGCCGGGGCACCCGGGCTGTCAATCCCACTGTAAGCCCCAGGAAGGACCTGCTCAGCTCATGTAAAATCTGGGATTAGAGACAGCTTCAAGTGCCCCTGTTCCCACTTACAGCTGCTCCCAGAGACCCAGGCCAGGAGTCATGCTGGCAAAGCCTTGTTTTCCTCTGGTTCCCTGCACTGCTGGCTGGTGCCTGGGAACAGGATGATCACAATTTGGGTTTCTCAGTGCTGAGCACCCTGCTAGGGCACGCTGGGGACACCCTGATGCCAGGCTGGGTCCCTGCCCGAACAGAAGAGTCTGGAAAAGGAAAGGATGTGCCCCATCCACATGCACCCATCCCATCAGTGTCCTGCCTGTGCACTCTGGAGCTGTGCACCTCAAAACCCCTGGGAGCCCAGCAGCGCAGGGGTCAGGGCCAGGAGGTGCCTGTGTGGGACGTGGTGTGCTGCCAGTGGGGCAGCCAGACCCCAGGAGCTGGAGAGAGCAAATCTCTGCAGGCTCTGGATGCAAAAGATGCTGGAGATGTGATGAGAAAAAGAATCATGGAACATTCCGAAGCGGAAGTGACCCAGAGAAATCACTGAGCCCAGCTCCTGGCCTGGCACTGGACACCCCAACCATCCCGGTCTGTGCATCCCTGAGAGTGGTGTCCAAATGCTCCTGGAGCTCTGGCAGCCTTGGCACCGTGACCATTCCCTGGGGAGCCTGGGCAGTGCCCAGCACCTTTGAGGAGTGTCCTTGGCTGGGATCAATACAATGCCAGCTCTGAGGGGCCTTTGCACGATGTGAGAACATGACACAGCAAGGAAACCCTGCAAAAGGCGAGTGAGAGCATCCTCGGTGGCAGCTGCAAGGCCGAGGAAGGGCTGCATCCTGGCCCTGCTGAGCCTGGGAGCATTTGGACCAGGATTTTCACTGGCACTGCCCCGTGTCTCTGAGCATTCCCCTCTTGGGGCTTAGCAGAGCTGCTCCTACTGCTGATGGCTCATGGACACAGCGCTCACCCACTGCACCCCTCAGGGTGGACACACAGGTGGGGGCCCCCTGCAGCCCATCGCTGCCTCTCCCATTGTCCCCCGACGCGCAGGGCTGGGGCCAGTTGCCATCTGAGCCCGTGTGACAGCGCTGCCGAGGCTCCCTGGTGGGGATCCAGCTCCCAGAGTCAGCCTCTGCTCTGAGAGCCTCTGTGAAATCACTCCGACGTTAGGCACTTCCTAATAAAGCTGTCACAGACACCCCCATTATCTCCCGGCTCAGCCCCCTGCCCTCTGTTTAACCAGATAATCTGCTTTTTAAAAATACCTTTTCCTCTGGCTCAGTGGAAGCTCAGGTCTGTCCCAGTTCCTTGTCACCGAGGCGCGCTGAGGAATTATCAGCACGCAGAGCTTTTTTATTTTCCTTTGTCATTGTGTGATACTGAAAAGTCTATTTTGTGGCTAATTATGCTGGCATCTGCGTGCCTCCCTCGGCGTGCATCTGAGCCTGTCCCTGCTGCAGTGGAACAGTCTGTGCGGGGAGGCTTCTCTTTCCATTAGACATGCAGAGATCAGACCTGAAATTTGTCCCAGCCCTCTGCACAATGCTGATGCTCCAGTCCTTACACATCCTTTTGTCCTCGACCCTGGGAAATTCCCATTTCTCTCCCCCAGGCTGGGGGATGAGAGGGTTTTCTCTCCAGCAGCAAGGTCTGCCACCAGACGGTGGCTGTGGGATGTGTCAGGATTCAAGGATTTGAGAGCATTCCTGGGATCAGGCTGCAAATGTGGCACCGTGGTCATTCTGTCCGTTCCTCCAGCCTGGCCATGGCCCCCACTGTCCCCACCAGGCCTGGGTGGCCTTGGGGCTCTGGGCAGAGCCGGTGTGGCCTCGCTGCTGTTGCCCAGGGTCCCAAGAGGGGCAGTGCAGATGTCACTGCAGGTGTCTCTGTCCCTTAGGCTCACCCCAAGGACCCTGGTGTGAATCTGTCACCACCCCAAGGACCCTGGTGTGAATCTGTCACCCTTCCCCACTGCGCCCAGCCCGGGTAACTCGCCCATGGTAGCCTCGGGCATCGGGGACAGCTGGGGACAAACAGCACTAAGGTTGTTCCCACATCGCGGAGGAGCACTGCGCTCTCTGATCACCTGTGAGCTGCCAGGATGGTCCCCACTGTGAGGTCTGACCTTCAGAAAGGCTCCACAAGCACTCAGGCAGGGCAGCGTCTCCCTGGGCTGTGCTCAAGGCTGTGCTCTGTGTCGGTCAGCTGCTGGTGGCCTTTCCTTTCCTGGCAGGAAAGGGACAGGTTGGGAAGGGTTTGAGTCTCGAATTTTGCTGAGAGTAGGGGAGAGGCAGGAGCCACCCTGAGCCCCACCATTCCAGGCTCTGCAGGTCAGGCTTGGTGTGACCCCTGGTCATCATCTGGAGACCACATTTAAAACTCTCTTGGCCATAAACGGGCAGACCCAAAGCCCAACTCTTGCCTCTGTTAGTCACAGGGGAATTGGTGTAAAGCATTGCACCACACTCTGGGGGTCAGGAAAAGTGACACATCAGCCTGGAGAAGAGGCTGATTTATATTCCAGGACGGAGCTACCATCTCCTGGGAGGATGATGTCTCTAATCCTGCTCACCTTGCTGAGACAGAGCACCTGTAACACCCACAGCCCTCGCAGGGCTGGAGGCAGCTCCAGCTGTAATTACCCGAGTTCACATCAACGTGTCCGGGGTTAAATTGCTGCTTTGGAGAGCTGCTGGAGCAACGCCGCAGATCTGTGTCAGATAAGAAGTGTGACATTGTTTCGCAGAATGGAAAAGAGCCTTATCAGGAATGTACCAGCCCGAGTGTTTGTTCAGCTCTGTGAGCAGCTGGCTCTGGGAGAGCCCGGGCTGGCAGGGGCTGGATGCTGGATCTCAGGTGGGAGAGGCGCTGCCCTGCCTGGGTCCCAGCACTGCCCTGCTGGCTGTAAGGGAGGGGCTCAGCTGGCCTCTCCGACCTGCTGGCAGATCTCTGACCACACCCCGCGTGAGCCACAGCTGGAAATGCCTCCACCCTCTGAAGGGATGGCCGTGGTGCTCCTGATATCCAGGAGAAAAGTGGTGAGGAATCACGGAGAGGCACATGGTGCATCTTCCTACGGCGGCGTGAGAGGATGAAAGGAAGGAAATGAAAGATGACAACGCATCAGCTAAGAGGAGGATCATCCGAAGCTGGGAACAAGACCCTCAAATGTGTTTCCAGTGGCCCTGCATCAAGACAGGGCCTGGGAATGGCGGCAATGAGCTCTCACCAGGGGATTGCATTGCCACTAAAAGGGAGGAAATGAGTTTTTCCACATGCATTAAGACAAGACACGCCAGCGTGAAGGCAGATGTTCCACGCACCCAGAGCTGCACAGAGAACTGCTGCGTCTTGGTGTCTCATCACAGTGGATGCAGCAGAAAGAGAAATCATGAAAATGATAATGGGTGGAGAATGATTTCCACATGAGAAGAGAGAAGAAAGGAGCTATTTAGTTTGAGAAGGGATGAGTGAGAGGGAGCACAGTGAGATGGAGAGAATAATGAATGGGACAGGGGAGACAAATCCACCAGCCACCCTCAGCAAAGCGAGAGGCGCCTGGGGAGCTGGATTCTTGCAAATGGATGCAGGAGAGAACTTTGTTAGGGTTCTGTGGAATCTGGGGCAGCAGGGCTCAAGTCACCAGCGCGACCCAAGGCAGCATGAGGCAGAGAACAAACTACCAGCACACTTCTGCCTGCAATGTCTCCATGTGTCTCCACCTTCCCACCAGCCTCGAGCAAGGATCTCTGCTCTGCTCTGTCTGCTTCTGGTGTGGTGTTTCCCTCTGCTGTCACACCAAGCAGGCTGGGGCTGTGGCCACAGGGCCCTGGCGCGTTGCAGACAAGTCAGCCAGGTATGAAATGCAGCAGCTCCCAGACAGTGCTGGGCACCAAACACCTCCTGAAATGTCCGTGGACGTCAGTCACAGGAGACACACCCATGGGGATTGCAGCTGCACATTCCCACCCGTGTTGCACCCCAAGGCAGTATTTCCCAGTTTCTGGAGCTCCTTGCCCAGTCACACGTGCACGGAGTGGCCAGGACTTTTTGAGTTTTGCACACGCAGACAGTGACAGAACAAGGGGGGGATGGTTTTAAACGAATCGAGGACTGTTTTAGATTGGGTGTTAGGAGGAAATTCCTCCCTCTGAGGGCGGTGAGGCCCTGGCACAGGTTGCCCAGAAATACAGCCTGAGACGCTGTTGGGTTCTCCAGAGTAAAGGAGGCGGGTGAGGGGAGCTGGCTGCAGGGGAACCGCGCTGCACAGAGGCTCAGAGGTGGGTGTGATGTGGAAATTGATGTCCAGAGGATCCCTGTAGGATTTAGGAAGAGTCAGAAGGGAGTTAGCCACCCAGAGTGAATGGGGAAGGAAAGCCTCACCATTCCTGTTTGGGCCAGATGGAGCAGGTGGGGAAGGAAAAGACTGCAGGGCTGCTTCTCCTCACTGCGTCCCTGTGGCTTCCCCAAAGGTTTTTCTGAGCCATGCTCTGCTAAGCAGCACTGCCTTGTCTCAGCTCTGTGCACAGGATCTTCCCTGCCCAATGGTCTGGCTGTGCTGGGAATGGTGGGACCGGGCAGGGGCAGGTCCCCACCAGCACCCAGGAGCGATGCTGGCACAGAACTTGGAGTGAGCTGTGGAGAAGCCTGACTGCTGCTGCCCTCAGAGCTGTGTCCTTCCACAATGTGGTGGGTGGGTTAGAGTTCAGCTTTGCTGCCAGGTCTGGAAATAGTGCCTTTAAGTCAACACCTGGGGCCTGTCCAGAATGGTACTGCCTTCTTTTTCCCTTCTTTCTTTCCTTTCTTTCCCTCAGCATTTCCCACAAAGCAAAAAGTCAGAAAAAAGTCTCTGTAAGGTTTTAAAAGAAGTGTAGTTGTGGTGCTTAGGGACATGGTTTAGTGGTGGATCTGGCAGTGCTGGGTTAACAGCTGGACTTGATCTTAGATGGCTTTTCCAACCCCAGTGATTCTATGATTCTGTAAGTTGGTTTTGGGGTGAAGTGAGTGATTTTTACACTTCGGCAACACTTAAAGGCTCATGGGCCTGAGAAAAAAGGATGCGCAGGCAGGGAGCTGGTTGGGTTTTAAAGGCCATGGACTTTGCAGATGCCTTGCAGAGGATGGAGAGCACACAGCCAGGAAGTTTCACACTCTGGTTGTTGCAAGGGGATCCATTGCATCATCAAGGATCTGTTCCATCATCAGGAATCCACTGATCCTTTGGAGGCGTTTTCCAGGCACAGCCTGCAGCACCGTCACCTCCTCACCTGAGGGGATCCGTCCCGCTGCTCCTCCCTGGTGACCCCCACGTGCTCTTCTGGATCCACCGAAGCCTGGGGCTCAGCCAGCGTGCAGGGCTCTTGCCAGCCCCTCCTCTGCAGCGACTGGGAGGGCAGGATTCCAGCGTCCAGCACATCCCTGTGCTTTCCATCCAGGAGTGCCTGCACTTCCCGACACTGACAGGGTAATTGCAATATTGTCATGACATGTAGCAGATCAAAGACTGGGTGCAGGGGAGGTGGCAATGGTGGTGAGAATGACATGCAGTTTGCATTTAGAAAGCACTTAAAAAGCAATTATCCAGTGCTGGGAGCCCTGGCCAGAGAGTGTGGCTCATGTATTTTAATGCGGATTTCAAAGAGACGAAGATTGGTGCCCAGCGGGAGGCCTGGCAGTGCAGGCAGCTGTGTGCAGCTCCACTGCAGTGGCCTGGCAGGAAGCTGCGGGCACAGGCAGCTGCCCTGAGCCCTGCCCTGAGGCATGCTCCCGATCCTCTGCTGCATCCAGACATCCCTGCTCTTCCTGTCCCTGCAGCGCCATCCTGCAGGTGAGCGGACGAGGCGTGAGGAGGAGGAAAAGGGAATCTTGGCTTTGACCCGAGGCATCACTGCTTTGGGACAGCTCCTTATTCATGGAGAGGGAGGTAGGGCTGTTTGTGCAGGGCTGGGGCACCTCCATGATCCTTGTGGACCCCTTCCACCTCAGGATTTTCTATCCCGTCCCGTCCCATCCTGTCCCGTCCCGTCCCGTCCTATCCTATCCTATCCTACCATTTTCTGTTCCGTTCTGTTCCGTTCCGTTCCGTTCCGTTCCGTTCCGTTCCGTTCCGTTCCGTTCCGTTCCGTTCCGTTCCGTTCCGTTCCGTTCCGTTCCGTTCCGTTCCGTTCCGTTCCGTTCCGTTCCGTTCCGTTCCGTTCCGTTCCGTTCCGTTCCGTTCCGTTCCGTTCCGTTCCGTTCCGTTCCGTTCCGTTCCGTTCCGTTCCGTTCCGTTCCGTTCTATTTGGGATGCTGGG
The DNA here is from genome assembly GCA_013397935.1 of Dasyornis broadbenti. Taxonomy (NCBI): domain Eukaryota; kingdom Metazoa; phylum Chordata; class Aves; order Passeriformes; family Dasyornithidae; genus Dasyornis; species Dasyornis broadbenti. The sequence goes on along the minus strand of VZRN01006288.1, from coordinate 67,191 downwards.
GTCTGCTCTGGCTGCATCAATACCAGCTTTGCTGCTCTGGCCCAGGGTCTCAGGGCCTCCCTTGTGCCAGCCACCAACCACGCTGCTGATGGGGAGGGTCTTCCTCAGCCTCTCCTGTTTGCCAATACCAAAGCAGCTGCAACTTTGATGAGCTGGGCTTATAAAAAAGAGGAAAAGAGAGTTTTTGCACAGGCAGACAGTGATAGAACAAGGGGGGATGGCTTTAAACTAAGTGAGGATTTTTTTAGAGTGAGTGTTAGGAGGAAATTCCTCCCTCTGAGGGTGGGGAGGCCCTGGCACAGGGTGCCCAGAGAAACTGTGGCTGCCCCTGGATCCCTGGAAGACTCCAAGGCTGGGTTGGACAGGGCTTGGAGCAGCCTGGGATAGCGGAAGGTGTCACTGCCCACGGCAGGGGGTGGAATGGGATGAGCTTTAATGGGATGATCCAGGACATCCAACCTGGCCTTGGACACTTCCAGGGATCCAGGGGCAGCCACAGCTTCTCTGGGCACCCTGTGCCAGGGCCTCCCCACCCTCACAAGGAAGAATTTTTTCTCAATATCCAATCTAGCCCTTCCGTCTCTCAGTTAAAATCCAATTAAACTTCTTCATTGCTGGGTGGAGCAGCAAAGAGCCCTAACCTGAGCTGGAGACCTGTCCAGGGAGCATCCCTGCAAGGTCTCCCAAGGGTGGGCAGCCAGCAGTGCCCTGGATCAAATCCATCAGTGGCTGCTGAGCTGGACCCTCAGGAGGCAAAGGACAGGGGAAGGGCAAGCGGGTGCAGGCGGCATCGCACCACGCCCTGTGCAGGCAGGACCAGATGGGAGCTGTTTCTCACCGCCTGCAGGAATGTCCGGCTGTGTCTGCCGGCATCAGCCCCAGTCCGTGCCGCAGCTTGATGCGCTGCTGACAGCTCTGCTCCCAGCCCTGGGCCCGGCAAGGGCAGGCAGGCGGCCCCGGCCTGACAGCCGTGCCGGGGGAACGGGCCCCGGGGGCTGCTGAGAGCGGGAAGTGGAAACGCTTTGCTCTGAGCTCTGCGGGTGCTTCTCTGCTTCCCCAGGAGCCCAGAAAACCTGGGCGGTGTTTCCAAAGAGCCCCAACAGCCCCTGCTCACCTCCACCTGTTGGAGCAGGGAATGCCTTTGTGGGGAGGGCAATGGATTTGTGTCACAGTGGGACAGGTTGAAGGTAACAGAGCTACAGGGACATGAATTCTGATTTCAAATCACAATTCTGACTCCAGTCTAAAGCTGTTTGCTCCCTGTTGCCCAGTAACACCTACTGCAGTGCCCTCACACTGCCCTGGGCTGATAACCGGGGCATCAGCTCTGCTTCAGGGCAGGAGAGGTGGTCAGTGGATCCAGCAGAGCCAGCAGAAAGCACCTGGCCCAGTCCTTAACTTCACCCACTGATTTCGGAGCCTTTTCCTTGGGGATGTGTACGTCCTATCCACATTCACCGAATGATTTAGACAGGAGAAATGTTCCAGCTTAGGTTTAGGTTTGTCTCCTCCGACAGATCCCCTGAGAAAATTGTCCCCTCTGCGGGAGACCCTGGTGCCAGGCTGGAGCCCATTCTTTAGGACGTTTGCCACTCCCAGACGTAGATTGTCCTCATCTCCTCTCTTCTGCTGCATGGGAAGTACTCACAGTGTCTGTGGGAGTGTATAAGGTAATTTTCCAACCCTATGGGCCAGGACAAAGGCTTTCCATGTAATGTGCACGTGGAAGAAGTTGAGAGGCGGTAGCCAGGCCAGGACATCTGCCTGGGCTTTAAGGCAAGGCAAGACCTGGGGAGTAAACCTGCAACCGAAGGAGAAACAGAACCCAGGTCTCCATTTGCTGTGCAAAGGCAGTCCTGTCCTCTCTGTCCCCTTCTCCCCTCTTCAGTAATTTTATTGACTAACTTCTGGAGCAGTACCATTCTCTTCTGGGTAGAGGGGAAAATTTGGTCTGGAAATCCTCAGCCTTGGTCATGTTGTGGATGGTCTGCTGTGCAAAACTCAGCTTCCCAGACAGGCAGAGAGATTTTTTTATTTGGCTGGTCAGAGCCTGGTGCACTTCACTCTCATGTGCCTCAGCTCTGGAGGCAACATCTTTAATGGGATTTTGGTTCCACAACACCAGCCTGGTTGGTGCAACCCACCTTCCCCATCCAAGGTACCTGGAATAATGCCAAGACAGGCTGGAGCCTTCTGGAGCTTGCAAAAAGCTGAGCAGCCAGAATTCATACTCTTTCTGAGGCTGGGGCACAGCTCAGAAGTGATCCTGACTCCAGAATGATCTTTGGAGTTTGGTTTCCACATCCAGAGACCTTGCTGGGACAAAAATCAGTCTCTCCAAGCCCTGCAGAAGCGTGAGCCCCTGCATGAGGCTCTGTTGAAGGCTCACATCTGCCCACAGGGTCCAGCCGTGCACCATCTCCCTAAGGCTGGAGCACAGAGTGAAGAGGCAAAAGGTCCCCACCTTTTGCCCAAGAGGTTGAATCTTCTTGGGCACAGGGAGGTTTGACACTTCTGCCCCACAGCACGGGGCAGTTTGCCGGTCACCTGCGCTGCTGGATGCCCACAGGGTTTGTCCTCCTGACCTGCTCCTCCTCTGCTGGAGTCTGGAGGAGGATGCTGGAGTTCCCTGGCATGGGGAGGGAGCTTCAAGCTTCTCACAGCTGCTGGAAGTATTAAGTTATGGTAAAAACGAAGGTGTCAAGGCCTTATTTTTGACACTGGCTGGTTCTGAAGCGTTTGATTTCTCTGGTAGCATTGAGCTGACTGAGGCTGGGGAAGCTAATTACGGGAGTGAGACATAGAAACCTGAGGCATGTGGGAACACCATGGGAAAAAAATGAAACATATAAAAGACATGGTTTAATCAGAGAGGACTGAAAGAAAATCTCAGAAGAGCTGGTGACTGATGTGTGGCAGCTGAGAGCGAGGCAGAGGCGGCGAGCGAGGTCTGGTTGCGGAGCTAAGGCCGGGCACAGCAATTAGAATTTGCCAGGCAGCAGAAGTCACCCTGTCCAGAGTGACACCTTTGAAGGCTGAGCAGTGTGGAGCCCTCATAAGCACGGCTGAAAACTCTTGACACCAGCAGAGTGACCCGTGGCGGAGATGAGAGCAGATCTGAGGAGCAGGGATGAAGCCAGCACAGCACCTGGAGGCTGCGTGGGCTCTGATAAGTGCCGAAAGCAAAGCGCCCGCGGATGGGAGAGGCAGCAAATGCAAGAGGCTGTAAGCACCAGCAGATGCACGGGGAGGATAAAGAAGAAAGTGCCCATGCTATTAGCTCAGAGGAGTTCTTCAAAGCAGGGAAGGAAAGAGCTGCTGCAGCAGGCAAACGGGCTCTAAATATCCAGGTCAAGGCAACTTGCTTTGCTTTGAATACGGATATTTGAGAGCGAAACAGAGAGCTCCTCTACAAAAGGAGCTACCTCTGAGAAGGTTGAAGAGACTCATCTCTGCTGTGTGTGAGCATCACCTGAGTGTGCCACTGACCAGATAAGAACCCATTTCTGCTGTCATCAGCACCTGAGTGCTGCCACTGGAGGACCAAAGGAGTGAAACGTGTTAGGGAATGTCCTCCTGCGCAGCCAGATGAGAGGAACGCAGGGCATGGAGTCTACTGCAAAGCTTTCAGTGGAGAGATTGGGATCCTGAGAGACCCTCAGGGCATGGAACGGCCAGAAGTGCAACTGACAGCGGAGCTGCCTTCAAAGGGAGCCTGTTGCCTAAATTAGGACACCTCAAGACCCCGGACACGCTGTTGGGAAGGAGAACTACCATCCTGTTGAGACGTATTTTCAAAGAGAGCTTGGAAAGAAGATATGGACCTAGGGGTGGTGCCGTGGTGGGCTGAGGTGTCCAAGCAGGAGTCAGAGTCTTGCCTTGCAGGCAGACCAAAGCCTCGGGTGGGGTCTTCCCAGTATCTGGTGCCCCATGGGACCTCACAGAGCACAACAGAGCCCTTGCCAGGGCTGCTGGCAGTGAGCGAGGAGCTTTGCTGCAGTGTCCTCGGTATGGGGTGCTGGGGAGGAGAACAGCCACGGGGAAGCTGGAGTGACTAAATCAGCTCTGCTTAGAGCTCTGTTTACTTCGCCTTATGGAGAGACTTTCCAGAGACAGAAGGAGGAAAAAATGTAGATATTTAAAAATTAGAGACAGCTTGCTGTCAGTCAGAGCGAGAGGAAGATCACTGGGGAGTGTCTGTCCTGCCTGTTCCTGGGCACTTCTCTCAGGCCCTGCAGTCTCTGGGGTTTGATGACATTCCCAGATGAAGCCACGACTTCAATTCAGCCCAAATTCCCCAATGTGTGAGCATCACCTGAGTGCGCCACTGACCGGATAAGAACCTATTTCTCCACATGGGGGAGAAATAAACTTCCCCCATGCTGCAGGCCAGGAAAATCTCATGAAAATGCGCGGTGAAAAGTGCAGCCAGAACCTGGCGATGCGACCCTTTGCTCCTGACTTGGCTGCTGATCTTCAGCTGAGCAGGCAGCAGCTCAACACAGTTTGGTCAAGCCCTCGAAGACTTTCCAGGGGCAGAGCTGGTATCAGTCCTGGAGCTGTGATCTGACCCAGCAGCATCGTGGTGGTGAGGAGGCTGTGGGGTGGCAGCTGGTGATGCCAGATGATGCCAGCCTTGGCTTCTCAGTGACTTCAGCAGCTCCTGGCTCCTCTGTGCAGCTGGGACTGCTTGCACTGACCTTTGGGAGAAGCAAACAGCCTGACCCGTGCTGGCAAGGTTCCAGAAGAGAGGTGTGGCTTCTCCTCTGCCTCTGGTCACGGTGACAGCGTGATCACACGTGGTGCTTCCCGCAGCTCCAGGCTGAAGGCTGGGCTTTGGCTGCACCCGAGTGCCAGACCCGAGTCCTCTCCGTGTGAAATACGTGTGTCCTCCCTGACCTCTTCCACCTTCTGTTAAAACATAGATTATATTCTGGACGATTTCCAAGTGAATCTGTTAATTATTTCCTGAGATGGTGCTAATTGAATACAGTCTCTTTACGAAATTTCAATTTGTTTTTTCATCTTCTGCTGACCCTTGAACTGATGAAGGGCTTTTCACTGACCTCTCACACCCCACAGGGAGTTAAATCTCAGTGAAATAAGGTGGAGGGATGGATGTTTGAAGAAATTAGGCTGCCGTTCCGAAAGGTTACCCAAGGTAACCCGATTATTTATAACTTTCTGCAACAGCCAGGGCTGGGTGCATAGCTCCACTTCTTCCTGAATATTCCTGCATCCAACATCCCACATGAAGCAATGCCACTGGGCAGGAGGCTGGCTCCACACTGTGTGCACAGAGACCTAAGCTGGGTAATAAACAGGCCCAGCTGGTGGCGTGGTCCCTGCTACAGCTGAACTTTGTCACCAGAGAGCGCAAATATTAAACCTGAAGCTGCAGCTGGGGATCCCGGGACGTGTAACCAAACCCAGAGGAGAAAATCATGGATTGGGGCTGTCCTTTGCTGTTGCCAGCCCCACCTTTGCACGCTGATGGCCTGCTCCCAAATCGCCTAAACCGGCAGGTAACACAGACAGAGCTCTGAGAAAGCACAGCCCAGGCAGGCAGGACTTGTGTCCCACTCTCTGGGAGCAGCTCCCGCCTGGCCAGTGCCTCCCACTGCACAAGGAAACCCTGCCTGGGCTCTGAAGTGGCTCTGGGTGTTCCCGTGTGTTTTGCTATTGTTCCCCCCATTGCTCACCCCGTTTCAAATGCAGCTTTGTTTGGTTATTTTTACAGCACCAAAATTAATTTTGGACAGCATCGCATTGTCAGCTCTCAAAAGGATTATGTCTGGGTCTGCCTAGCTCTGTAATTAAGCCTCTTTGAGATTTCTACTTCCAGCAGAAACAATGTGCTTGAAGTGAAGCCGACAGTTTCAACAGCATCAGAGCATTCTCTTGGCTGTGCAAGGGATGCCTGAGGTGGGGCTGGAGGTATTTTCTGCCCCTCTTTGCCCTTAGCACCAGTGATTTGGGACCAAGCAGAGATCTTTAGTTTGGGATGGCAGAGGCTGGGGATGCCAAAGGGTGCTGACTCTTGCTGTGATGTTCTTCCAAGGCAGGGCTGCAGGACTCTCGAGGTGGCTGCTGTGGTTCTCCTGCTTTCCTTTCCATTTCGTGACAGTGTCCAAAGACAGGTTTGACAATTTTGGTCCAGAAAGCACAAGAAGAAGCAACTATGGAAGTGCCCCCATTTGATCCTGTGCGGGATTTGTGTCCCACAGCACAAAAATCAGGGGTTTTGGCTGCCTTGGAGAGCGCTCGTCTCATTGCTGCTGGAGAAGCCTCGTGGTGCAGGCAGAAGGAACCTCTGAGCAACTTGGTCCGGGGGAAGGTGTCCCTGCCCATGGCAGGGGATTGGAACAAGATGAGCTTTAAGGTCCCTCCCAGCCCAAACCATTCCGGGATTCTGTGGAAGCAGTGACCGGCTCTGTGCACAGAGGAGGCGGTGATGGGTGGCAGGGGATGGGGACGGAGGTGCCGCAGCCATCTGGCAGGCACAAAGCTGCTCATCTGTCCGTGTGGGATAAAGCCCCTGAGACAGGACAGAACAAACCGTGCACAAGGAAGGAAAGAACAAGGACAGAAGGGAGTGAAGAAAAAAGTGTGGAATAAAGCGGGAGGAAAGAAGCACAAGTGGGGTCCAGAGACACACGAGGGATGCCCCAGAGCAGGGTCCTGTGTGGGAGGGGCAGTGAGCTGGGTTGCAGACTCAGCTGTCCTGCGGGGACCCTGTGTTTTCCCGAAGTCTTAGTGTTTCAAACCACCTGCTCAGCCCACAAAGCCATTCCCTTCGGCAATATCGGAGCTGCTGGGCTCTGGAGACCGGGGTTAAACACACGCCGTGCTGCCTGGGCTCATGGCAGCCCCTGTTTTATTAGCTCCAGCTAATTTCTGTTTGTTTGTACCAGCCCTTCTCTGGAGAGCGCTGGGGCTGTCCCTGGGCCCATTTCTTTTCCAAATGAATGTACAGGGTTGCCTGCCTTCCTCTGTGTCTGCCGTCTCTCACAAACGCCACGGGCTGCCCTGTTATTTTTGGGTGCTTTCAAGCCCCAGATTTCTGGAGGCCTGTGGTTATCGCAGCAGAGCCTTTGGCCTCTGTGACCATTCAGAGCAGAGCCACAGACACGCCAGAGTTAGAAATTGGAAGGCAAAGGAAAGATATTAAGAGCACTGAGGTATATTTGTGGCTCTTGTGCCCCCTTTAGCACCTGATTCATGGCTTTTGTTTCGTGATGGGTCTTTGAAGCAGTTGGACTTGACTGTGGTGCACCTCTGCTTCTTCAGCCCTCAAAGCATCTTTGCTTGGGCTGTCTGCAGAGAAATCCGGGGGATGTCACAGCCCTGCCTGGGTGTCAGAGCTGGAGTGTGGGCTGGAGCTCCTGCCAGAACTCAGCTGGCCATGCCAGCATTGCAGACAGGCTTGACACCCTCTGCAGAGCGGCCCAAAACTTCTGCTGTGGCCCTGTGCAGCCCCAGCCCTGCTGTGGCGGCTCCCTCCAGCACTTCCAGAGCAACGTCCCCATTTGGGAAGCTGAGGGATGGTCCCTGAGGCCATCACAGCCCTGTGTGCTCCCCAGAGTGAGGCAGAGGTGTTCCCCACAGCTCCCTTCAAGCAGGGCACAGAAACATTTTTTCTCCCTGCTTGGAGATGCCTGGCGATCACCAGCACTCACTGCCAGATCCATTCCAAGGGTGTGGCCCATCCCTCACGTGCTTCCACCTTGGGTCTGGGGCTGCTGGGGTGATTTCACTTGGGTTGAGCTTCTCACAGCTCATCCCCATCTCCTCTCAGGACCAGACTGAGTGCAAGGCATGAGCTTGCATCTCCTTTTGGGCAGCAGGGACAAGGTGGGACTGCGAGATATTGGGACCCAGAGTTTTTGGGAGGCTCGTCTCTGTACAGGCCTGGTCCCTAAGAGCTCCAAAGCCACCGTGTGCCCATGTTAGGCAGCAGAGACTTAGTTCCACTTCAGCAAGACACAAAATAGGCAAGAAGGCAAGTGCAACCCCGGCGCTCTCGGATAAAAGGACATTAATGCTGTTAATATCCAGCAATCAGAATTTCTTAGAGAGAGAACAGTGCTGCATCTCCTTCCCTCCTGCTCATCCCCTGCTTGTTTAATGAAAATCAGAGACAGCCCTTAAAGAGCTACTTAGCATTTCAATACGTTTAATATCCTCACTGATAAGGGAACGATGGATATTACCAAAAGGCCTTTCTTAAACTCTCCCCTTCTGCAGCCGGTGCTCCCGGCTTGTGTTTGTCTCAATTCTAATTCCAAACCGTCTCTCTCAATGAGGAAAAATTATGATAAGATTTTTTTTTTTAAATATAAGGGGTATTAACACACGGCATTTCTGATAATGACAAGGAGGAGAGGCATGCCCAGCCTCCCCAGCCTTGACCTGAATTAATTGGGTGCTGATTGCTCAGCTGGCCAGCGGTTCCCACAGTCAAACCCCATCACGAGTGATGCCAAGGACTGGCATTAATGGAACAACCTGGGCACCTGCCTGTGATAACGAGGGGGGAGCAGCACCCTCCACTTGGCCGTGCTCAAGGACTAGGGGAGATCTTCATCTCATGGAAGATCCTGGCTGGATGGCCGCTCCCCTGGGCCAGAGGCCAAGGAATACTGGTGATGGGACAGTGGAATACAGTGATGGAATATGGGTGAGCCCTGAGGAGGACTGGGCAAGCAGGAAAGGCTGTAAAAGAGTCTTGGCACATTAGGAAAAGAACAAACCCAGGGCACTGGAGAGGACAAAAAAAAAAAGCCTGTCAGGCTGCCCAGGAGGCAGGGAGGAGGTGAGACGTGGTCCCTGTGATCCTCAACCTCGCAGCTGAGCGATCTGTCCCAGCCCTGACACAGCATGAGGAATTCCAGTGATTTAGCACCCAGATTGCTCCAGGTGAATTGTTACATGGATGCAGATGACTTGTCAGCAGGTTTGTGCAGCAGCTGCCAGTTTAAAGCGCTGTCCACAGGCACGGCTACGTGGGGCATGCTGGAGTTCCCTGGGAGTTCCTGCTGGCAGCTCAGGCTGGGGCACCAAATGCTTTGCTAGGGGAATGCCACAGCCACTGGAAGTGTGGAGGGGGACGTCCCACCTGCGTGGGTCTGCCTGGTACCCTCCTCCTGTCCTGTGACCTCCTGTGACAGAGCCAAGGTGGAGAGCTCAGGGCTGTGGGGGAAGGCAGCAGGAATCTGACCCGTTAAATCTCAGGTTTTAAATCTCCTTGGATTCAGGGCTGTTGCCTAGTCAAGATATGGATAGAGAATGTCCCTGAGGAGTCCTGTCTCCCTACCCACAGTGATCAGTGCTTTTCCAGGAGGATCCTGGCCCTCTGTGCAGCGTTGCCTCTGCCCAGAGACAGACTCAGCTCATCCTTGTCCTTCTCCTGCAGACATCTGATGAATGGGACAGGGAAGTACCCGGGTCTGGGAGAGGGCACCCATGTCCCATCCTCTCTCCTCCTCTTGGGAAGGGATGTACAGCAGGGGACAGATGGATGAGCGGGTGTCAGGGGTTACAGAGACCTGCAGCACAGCTCTGTCCCTGCCCTGAGCATCCCGTTCTCCACAGGGTTTGGAGCAGGGAGTCCTGGGCCCTGCTGGTGTCCCAACACAGAGTGGCAGGGGTGTGGAGATGGTGCCATTCCCTTGGTGACTGCCCCCTGTGCAGCCCTGACCCCGAGGCCCGTGGCCCTGTAAGTGCTACAGGAGAGCAGAAGTGGCTGGACATGCTGGAGGAGTGCTGGGACACCACAGGTAGGGCTGCCCTCCCCAGCCCAGCACAGATTTGCTCTTTCAGGGCTGCAATGGGCAATCCCTGGGTGCAAAGGGCAAAAACCACTCGGGTCTGAGCTACTGAGCTAGCCAGGAGGTTTGTGCCCTGGATGGTGCTAAAAGGGGGTAAACCCAGGCTTGCTTCCTTCCTCTGCTGATCCTCCCTGCCTGAGCTGCGCTCTCCTCTCTCCGCTGCATCTATAAATATCCTCCCCATCTCGGTGACAGCCAGGTGAGGGACTACGGCTGAGGGACGTGGCGGGAGAATCACCCAGGAGTGGAAACAGCGTTCAGCAAGGTAGGGGAGGCAGCTTGGCCCAGGCCAGGGAGATCTGAACGGGAGCCTGGGGAGGGCTGCAGGTGGCGAGAGGGATCCTGGTGTGACGCCCTCCATGCTTCTGTTTCCTGGTCTGTGTGGGGTTCCCAGGATGCCTTGTGGCCATGGTTGCACGTGTATCCTCGTGCAGAGGATGGTTTGTTTGGGGTTCCTGGGATGCCTTGTGGCCATGTCCATGGCTGCACACGTATCCTAGGGCAGAGGGTGTCTGCATTCCCAGCCAGGAGCATCCCAGGGGTGTTTGACCCTGCACCAGCTCCAGCACCTCTGGCAGTGCCCAGCCTCCATGCACACACGCTGATCGTGCCCATGAGGCACATCCTGACCGCAAAACCAGGTGTCCAGGGAGGCCAGGATGTCTGCCCCTGCCCCTACAGCCCTTTGGTGCCCAGCATGTGTGCACTGTGTTGTGGCACAGAGTTCACACGGACCCAGCATCCCGCTGCGCCCACCGCTGCCTACAGGCACCCCATGATACACCATCCCCTTGTCCCAGAGCTCACAGTGCATCTGAGAGGCCTCCCACCCCCCTGGAAGGGATTTTAGGGCATTCCTGGAGCGGCTTCTGCAAAGCTCAGCTTCTGCAAAGCTGCTTTACATTGTGCAACAGTGCTCAGCCAGCAGAGTTTCTCTGGGATCCTGGGGCACAGCAGAGCCAAAACCTGTGGGGAGGTGCAATAGCTGGGAGCTCCTTGCAATACCCAGAGGACCCATGTTCCTGTCACACATGGGGCTGGGATGGCACCAGGCGCCTGGAGAGCCCATGTGGGTGGCTAGGAGGTGTTGAAGGTCTGCAGAGTCTGGGGCATAGCACTGGGGGAGGAAATCACTCAGTGCTGTGAGGCCAAAGCTGGCTTCTCCCTCCCCAGATCTTTTAACAGAGCTTGGGACTGAGATCACAGAAGTGTTTGTGTTGGAAGGGACCTTAAAGACCATCTCGTTCCATCCCCATCCAACACACCAGGTTGCTCCAAGCCCTGTCCAGCCTGGCCTTCAATGCTCTCAGGGATGGGGCAGCCACAGCTTCTCTGTGCCAGGGCCTCCCCATCCTCAGAGGGAGGAATTTCTTCCCAATATCCCATCTAACCCTGCTCTGTATGAGTGTGAAGCCATTCTCCCTTATCTCTTCACTCCATCCCTTGGATGGAGTAACCCTAACCCTAACCCTCCCCAGCTCTCCTGGAGCCCCTTTAGGCCCTAGAAGATGCTCTAAGGTCTCCCCAGTGCCTTTTCTTCTCCAGGTGAACACCTCCAGCTCTCCCAGCCTGGCTCCAGCCCTTGGACCATCTCTGTGGCCTCCTCTGGACTCACTCCAGCAGCTCCACGTCCTTCTGATGCTGGGGACCCCAGAGCTGGAGGCAGCTCTGCAGGGAGGTCTCGCAAGAGCCAAGCAGAAGATGGTGACAGTGTGATCCCTCTGGAATGCCTGGCTCTGCTTGGGCACTGGGGGACAGAGAGATGAAGGATCCAGCACCGAGCTGTGACAAGCCCTTTCAGCACATGGAGATGTCTGGGTCGGAGCAGCAATGTGATAGCTGGCAGAAAATCTGCTTCCCCAGCAGCTGCAGGGGTGCAACGAGCGTGGCATCACCTGCGGCTTCCTGGTGGCTTGGTGTGATTTGGGAGCCCATCAGCCATGAGTGACCCCTTTGCTCCAGGGTCCACCGCAAAGGCCACTGTGGAGCCGCACCCCCAGCCCCACAGCACCGCTCGGCCTCTGCCAGCCGCTCTTGGGAACGTCTGGCGTCTTCCCGAGCCACAGCTGTGTCCCCGCCTAAGCCGCTCTGCAAGCCCATCCCGCGACACCGCTGATGACAGGATCTCTCCAGCGCTGGCTCTGGACGGGCGGCTTCCCAGGCAGGCAGGGGAAAAATCCTGGAGGGACCTGGGGCTCTGTGCCGTTCCCAGGTCCTGGTGATGAGTGGTGCAGACGTGTCCCTGCAGGCACGGTCCTCACCCGTTCTGAATGAGGAATTGTTGCCACAATGCGCCGGGAATCGGGCGGGGAGCTGCTCTCACCTCTGCGTGCAGGAAGCTGCTGGTAGCACCATGGGGTGCCCCAGCATGGGGTCCAGCATCACACAGGGTACACAGAGCGGAATGGAGGGCGTGCAACACCCCCTGTCCCTCCCTGTCCCCGCTGAGCAAGTCTGGGATGAGCTTTTTCCAAGGGCTGGCCTGACAGAGAGACAGCAGAGAGAGAGAGAGAAATGCCCATCCTGCCCTGTGTGCCTTGTCTTGGGGTGGTTTCTGGGGCAGATCTGCAGGCACAAAGCACTGGCCGTGAGCGCATGAAGGAGCAAAAAACTCCCTGCTCGTGGTGTGGGTGGGAGTCAGCGTCTGTGCTTACCACGGGCAGCTATTAATGATTGTTCAGCATTTAGATGGGGAAGCAGTCGTGGCTGTAGGGGGTCTGTTGACAGATGTCGAGTGTTTAATGCTGAGCAAGGCACTCACCTGGCCCGGCAATTCTGGTGGCTCCAAGCAGGAGGGGTGCGGAGGCTGTGGGAAGGGTGCTTTGTGTTTCCCTGGTAGCCCCAGGCCCCTGTCTCGGGGCACCCTTGCGCAGTGATCGGCCTTTTTCTGCCTTGGCACAACTGTTGAGTCCTCCCAGACTGCTCTGGGAAGGGCTGACCCTCTCTCAGGTGGCCAGCGTGGCAGTAAACAGGGCGCTGTGAGCCCTGGCTCTGCTGTCCCCTGCTCCCACTGCCACAGGTCAGTTGTGTGCAGTGTCTGTCCCAGAAAGATGTGGCACGGAAAGCATCGGGACGGGGGTGTCCTGCCTGTCTCCTTCAAACATGCAGGGGGAGCGCTTACGGGGGGTTTTCCTCTCTGTGCACACCGGGAGGGACAGGTAAACCCCATCCCCTCCACGCGTGACCCCGACCGAGTGCAGAGCTCCCCGCAGGGCTGCAAGTTTGGCTCTCGCCGCTGCCAGAGAGAGCAGCGAAGAGCGATGGGGGCCACAAGAAGCAGCGGGGACTGCTGGAGCACCCCGGGGGCGGGAGGGTGAGGGAAAGTGGGGATGGGGAGCCCGAGTGCGGATGCCGGGTCTGGGTCCAGCGAGCGCGTGTGGTGCGGAAAGGGGGGCTCACTGCAGAGCCCACCCAGCCCATTGGCTTGCGAGCGGTGACGGGCAGGCTGCTCCCTCCCTGCTCGCCCGCCTGTGTGGCTGCGAGCAATGTGCGCAAAGTGCCTTTGCATTAGCCGGCGAGTGCCGTAGCTCTGGGCAGAGGTAGCTCACTCGCAGAGGTGCTGGGACAACCGAGGTGGCCCCGTCCTGTGCCTGGTGGCCCTGCCGGACCATGGCATGGGCACAGGGGGATCTGACATCCTCGCTCTCCATCGTCATCGCCCTGGCTGCCTGCCTCTCCGCCACCACCAGCGAAGGTAGGAGCCGGGGTGGCCCTGGAGTGACGGGGCGGTGTTGGGGGGTACCCGCGGGATCGCTGTGGCTGTTTGCATGTGTCCACATGGGCTCAGCCCTGCCGGGCTTGGTTTCTCCGTGCTCCCAGGGGAGCGCAGCTCCAGGTTCCTGCCTGCCTGAGTTTGCTAATCCTGGAGCTTTTGCACCAGAGGCAAAACTTCGGAGCTGCTCAGGAGAACCTGATTCTGCAGCAATGCCGGCAGCTCTGCCTCCCTGCCCTGCCCGGGCTCTGCTGCAGCATGCAGGGGTGGCTGCAGAGGGGACAGGGACACCGGCACCAGCTCAGCCATGGCGATCCCCACCACCGGAGCTGGCAGCAGCGCGGGGCCGTGCACGTTGGCCGAGCACTGTGTGCTGTGATGGAGCCAGTGGGTGGGCACGGGAAGGTGTGCGGAGGGTGAAGGGAGCTGGAAAGGGCACTCAGGTGGGAAACTTCTCGTGAGAGAAAGGGCTGGAAACTTCTGAAGTGGAAAGCAGGGCTGCAGCTGGGGATCCTCTCCCGACATCTTGGTGTCAGCCACGTCAGGCCTGCTCTCTCCACCCAGCCGCTCTACCCAGCTGCCGGCTGCCCTCAGCCCCGGCCCTTGTCCGCACCCCTGCTCCGATGTCTCAGGCTCCCCTCGGTTTTGGCAGTGCTGCTCCTGCTCCTGCCACCCACCCGCTCGCCTGCCTCCCTCAGTGCTGGCAGCGGCGGCACGGCTGCTTCCCAGGTCTGCTGATCTTCATCGCCAGAGATCTGCCGTTCCCTCTCCCGAGCGTGTCCTTGGCACTGGCAGCAGCATCCTTCCTCCCTTCTGCTGTGCTTGAGAGCCACGGCCAGCACGGCACAGCCCTCTGCAGTGAGCCCCGGGGCCGGTGTCCCTGCCCCATGAGGTGATGGAATCTCTCCCATCTCCTGCCCCTCCATCTCTGCCATCCTTCCAGCGCGCCGAGGCCCACACAGCGCCTCGTTCACTTTGCAGCACCCTGCTGGGCCGGGTCCTTGCGCTTACTGCCATCGTCCAACACCCACCAGCATCTTCCTCACTTCTTTTCCACGTTTCCAGCTATTTTCTGGTCCGATCCCTATTTTCTGCCCAGTGCCCACTTCCTGGCCCTCTTCCTGCTCCTTTCCCCATCAGCTTTCCTGCCCGTGCAGGGCGATGCGATGGGGTCTCGCTGTTGGGGATGGGCTGTGAGGATGCAGGAGAGAGCCCCAGGACTCTGACACTCCCAGCCCTTGCTTGGTCTTTGCTCTGGGAGCTGCCCCGAGCCCCGGGCGGGGAGCGGTGCAGGATGGCCAGCGCTGCCGCCCCGCAAAGCCAAACAGCCCTACCTGGACTTGGCACACCCTGGGCATGGACAAGCGAGGCCAAGGCCTCCTTACTGTCCTCTGCGGAGGAGATCGCTGGATGCTGGGTTGGGTTTTATGGTGTCTGCATGGACAGCCAGGCCCTGGACTGCTGTCTGCCTGTCACCAGCTGGGAAAGACCTGGCTTTCCCGCAAGACTTTTTGGAAAGGAAATCTACCCTGAATTACAGCCTTGGTCAGGAGGTTGCATGGGGCTGGGGATGAGCTCTGGGGCAGTCCAAGCGGGCTGCATCAGGATTAGACCAGGCAGAAGGTGCTGGGTGGCATCAAGAAAAGGCGTGGGAGCCGGCAGAAAGCTGGCGGTGCTCCCATCCACCGCCCCGAGGACGCTCACGGCCCCGCGGATGCCATGGGATGGGCACTCAGCGCCAGGAGGGCCCCACACGAGCTGTGGGATGTGGCTGTGGGCTCTGCCAGGTCCCAGTGTCCCGGCTGCTGGGATGGGCTGGGAGCCGGGATCGGCTGCGGTGCCGGCCACTGAGCACCCTGGCATGGGATGGGGCTGGGAATGCGGGAGATTCCGCAGAGCACAGCCCAGCCCTGGCGTGTGCCGCGCTCCGGTTGTGCCAGGCTCGGCTGCGCCGTTCCCATCGCGTGTGGTGAGTGCGGGCAGGGTGTGAGGGTGTAGCCCTGTCACCTCTGCCTGCTCCCGCAGCCTCTCCGTGCCCCCAGCAAACCCAGCGCTGGTTTGAGAACTGCAGGGTAGGAAATTACAGCCGCAAAGCAAATTTCAGGCCGGGGTGTGTTACACTCTGCATGCGTGTACTGGGAGGCGACTGGTGTACAAAAACATGTGTTAACCAAAAAAAACCTGGTTCAATCCTAGGTTTTTTTCTTTCCAAGAGCTCCCGGTGCCCTTCTCTTACCTGAAAGATTTGTTCTAAGAAGTTTTAAGCTTATATTTTTTATTCCTTTCAGTCTTGTGTGCAGGGGTGCCCAAGAAATAGGAGGAAAAGGGAATCGCCATTCCGTGGGAAATCCCCCATTTCAGCACGGCAGCCATTGCGAAATGCATCGAAAGCCAAAACTCAGAATATTTTTTAAAGAGGGTTAAAAATTTGCAGGATGTGGAAGATTTTTATTGGGAGCACTGAAAAAAGAATTGTCTGAAATTATTAAATTGCTTTAGAGCAGGGAAGTAGAAAAGTTATTTTCAATAATACGAAGTATGAGAGGCTAAAATATTTACACTACTGCACGCTGAGTTGCATAGGTGAAAATATTAAAGCGGGTATTTTGTATAATACAACGAATTGAAGTTAAATAGTAAAATATAAAATATCTTTGTTATATTGAAAGAAAATCAGATGGGCAGAAATCACCACGTTCAGGGCGTGAGTTGGGGCGTAACAAAATTGTATTTTCTGCCAAAAAATGGCACTTCAAATGCTGCTGCTGGGGGTCTGCTCCCTCCCAGGTGATGCCCCTCGTGGGGAGCTGGTGCAGCAGGGAAGGGCGATCTGGGGACATCTCCCCCAGCATTTCGGGGTACACTGTGCAGGAAACAAGTGATGGGGATGGGGTGATGTGCACGGGAGGGTAATTTTTTCGTCGTACCACGGTGATGGGGTTTTGTTCCTCCACTCAACAGGGACGGGGTGCGGGAAAGCACCAGGATCCTTGGGAAAACCCAGCTGCTCGCTGCGCTGCCGAAACGGGGGCCACAGGAAGGGTTCGTGGGGGTCTCCCCCGCTAATCTCTCGTTGTAATCTCATTAATTGCCCCTCTGCTCAAACAGAAAAAGAGGTAAAAACTCATCTGTGTGTTTATTCAACGCCACTTTCCTACCCTTCTGCGGCAATGCCGAAGTCGGGGCTGCGGCGAAAGCAAGGCACTGAAAGGGAGAGGAAATCGCTTTTTCCGTTTTAAAAAAGGCTGTGGGGATGTGTAATGATGGGAAACAAGAGCGTTCGGGCATGTGGACTTTTGGTGATGGGGGATGGAGAGGCATTGGTTTAAAACAGGGAGTTGATTTAGGCTATGTTTGTGGGGAAAAAAAATTATAAAATTTTGGGGTGTTTAATTCTTTGATTGCTCCCCAAATGCTGATACAAAGCAAATATTTGCGCGATTTTAGGTAGGCTTGCAGGGATGTGTTTCTGGTGTCATCTTCATTTCCATCCCTCTTGTATATTAATACAAGAAGCTTATAAAACTTCTGGAAAATCAACCTCCAAAATTTGCAGAAAAATGACACACCAGTGCACAAAACACACCTACTTCGGCAGGTTTTTCCATTCTCCTCGAATTCTCGTTTCCTGAAATTGCAAGGGGCTGTTCCCAGTGACAATAAGTGAGCACCCATTTTGGTGATGGTGGAAATGGATCCGATGAAGCCAAATTCAAGTAAACTGAAAATTTGCTACAGGGAGGAAATAATTCCTTATTTTTTCGATTGTTGAAGGACGATTAGTGAAATATTTTCCTCAAAAAAAAAAAAAAAAACAACCCAGCAATGAACCCCAGACTCCAAAGATGCTCAGGAAGGGCGGATGCTCGTCCCACTCATCCTGGTGTCGGTGGCAGGACTTCGGGAGCACCGAGGCATCCCGACACCTCCGCTCTTTGTTCCGCTCGGGTCCTGTGTTTTGCCTGTCCCTGCTGGCCTCGCTGGCAGCCTTCGGTGCTGCCTTTATCTCCAGGGGGACATCCATTCATATGATAACTCTATTCATACCCTGACGGTTTTTGATAGTTCATTCTCCTAACCCAGCCCTGTTTGCCTGGCCAACGCTCAGAGTGATTCCTCTGTCACAGAGGCGATTAACCCCTTCGGCCCTGCCCGCTCCAAAATTAGTGGTGGGGTTGGGCGCTCGTGTTTCCTTCAAAATAAAACAAAACGAAACCCCCACGTCCTGTCCTTGTCGATGCGCGGCACCCGGTGTCACAAACAACTTCATAAAGGATGTAATTCCTTAACAGCTCAGATCCAGGCACACCAATAAAGCCTAATGAAGTGTGCTTGGCCTAGGGACAGTGTCCAGAAAGGTGCTCACCGGTTATCTGAGGGCATCAGCGAAGGCAGCCCTGCTTCTAATAATCCCTTCCAAGGGTTCAGCAGCCCCAGCCTTTAAAAATCGGCCCTCTCCTTCCCCGATACAAATTTCCCTGGCTTCACCTTCCAGCCGTTTGTTCTTGTTAGACTTTTCTGCAGGATTAAAGAGCCCGTATTTTTCGGCTGGGAAAGTGCTAAACCCAACATGGGCACCTCACAGCCCTTGTGGGCATGAGCAGATCGGGCTCTGCAGGTTCCCTTCTGTGATATTTCTTTACCTGCAGCCCTGGCATCACAGCTGTGCCTGCGGTATCTTCTGCTCCATCTCCAGTTTCTCGTATTTAAAATGTTTGTTTAACCACACTGGTGAGTGGCAGCAGCGCTGGCTGCTGCTGGGTAGATGAGCTCCATCCCAGCTCCATCCCAGCACCAACGATGCCACAAGTTCCTGAGTCTTTCCTTGGATGAAATATCTTCCGTGTTATCCACCTTCCGTGCAATTTTTAAGGACTTCTGTGATATTTAATCGCCAGTGGTATGAGATATTCAGCCTGTCCCCTCAAACACGGTTAGTATTGGTATTTTTGTCTGTGAAAATGTTCCATTTTAGAAAGCTATTTTTAAGAGAGCAAAGGCAAACGCCTTTAAAAGAAATTATCTTGCTTTAAAAATGTCACCGGGGTACAAACAGCTCAGCACGGTTTAGGGGTGGCCAACTGGTGTGAGAGCAAAGACGTCCTCAGAGAAATTAGGGAAGAAGCACCCGACAGCCTGAAAAACTGCCATGCAAAGCTCCTCCCGATAATCCAGATAAGTGAGCACATTTGTAAAACCCACGTTTCCCTAGTGAGGATTCCGGAGAGGATAACGCTCAAAGCTTTGCCAGGACTGCTGGGGTGCAGGGATCTGTGGGAAGGGCAGGGTGGCATTTTCAGGGTGCTGCGAGGTTTACCCTGCCTCTGATACAGGCAGAGATCTCCAGTCTGCCTGAGTCACTGTGGGTGGCGTGGGAAGTGGCAGTTTGGGGTGAGAAATCTGCCAAACCCCAAACGGGCAGGAGATAACAGAGTGGGCATGTGGCTTACGGGTGGGGAGTGAGATGCTCTGGGAAAAGGACTTGGGACAGGGTTTGCAGCTTACCTGGCATGAGATTGAATGAGCTTCAATGCCCAAAAAACGCAGCAGAGGTCGGAAACCTCAGCGACTGAAGCTGAAAATGCATTTGTGTCTATTTTATTACACTCAACAGATGAGAGAAAACATAAGAGGGAGTCAGGACTGGTGCGAGGACACAGGGACAAACCCCTCTGGACACGGCTCCCATTTCTTGGAGTGTGTGCCACAGAGGGGATGCTGACTGCAAGCAGAGGACGTGTATTTTGTGTTAGAAAACTCCTGTTTAATTTCTAAAGGCTGTCATGATACTGCATTCCTGGTACCACGAGGTGGTCAGGCTGTCCCTGTACCTGGACTGCAGCTCAGCGGGAGGTGGGAAGCTCCCGGTTCATGTGAAGCTCCTCAGGCTTCTGGCTTTGGGGACAGTGGTCAGGGATGACAGGAGCCACCTTTTGGTGGCGTGGGGGTTGAGTGGATCAGCTCTGGCAGGGCTTTAGCCGGGTGAGGGGTGGCTGTGCCGGGCGCGGGCTCCACTCTGCTGATAGACGTGGCTGTGTCTTTGTGCTGTCCCTCAGGCTGAGGACATTGAGGTGGAAAAGACTCGTGTGACTCCCAGATGGCCAAATCCAGACCTGGGGACAGCAGTTGTGCAGAGCCCTCCTCTGGGGCCACTGGGACCCCGGTGTCCCTTCCCCAGCCTCGCTGCAGCCTTGTTTCTTCCCCATCTCACTTTGGGTGTTTCCATGGAATTTTTTGCCTCCCTGACCTTTCTCACCCCCCATCCCCAGAGCCTTCCCACCTCCTCCTCGGGTTTCTGCCCTGAATTACAACGAGCCCAGTCACCCTTAGAGCCTGAAACAGTTCCTTTCCCACCGGCTCCGGGACCAGGGACATGGAAATGTGGGCTCACGTCCAGCCCCGCACACCCATCCTCGAGCCCTGGCACAGCCCAGGGGGGTCTGACATTCCCAGTTTCAGCTTGCACTGAAACCAGTGAGGGCCACAGTGTGGGGCTGCACACCTGGACTGGGGATGGGTGGACATCAGTGCCAGGAATGCACACCAGTACCAGGGATGCACACCAGTATAAGGATACACACCAGTACTGGGGGCACACACCAGTACCAGGGACATGCCCCAGTACTGTAACCCCCTGCCCAGTGCTGGGCAGTGCACTGTGTTTAATTTGGCTCTCCCACACCAGCGTGCCCAGTTCTCCCTGTCTGTCCCACTGCACGCAAGCATTGGCAGTCTCAAAGCGAGCAGGAAATGCGACCATTTTACATCTCTATTTTCTCACCTGTAGTTTTGAGAGGGAACATCTTTTTGTTGTTTGGCTTTTGATGCGCTTTTTTTTTTTTTTTCTCGGAAGAAAAAAATCCTGCCCTATAATTTCAAGGTTTTTAGCCTTGGAAATACTTTATTCAGAGTGTTTTGTTTTGTTTTGTTTCATTTTTTTGCATTATTTCTCAACACCTCGGTCCTACCACAGGTTATGCTCTTGCGCTGTACATTATCTTACATGATATCATGCAGGGGCTGGAAGGATCAGGTTGATAATTTTATTTTTAAAACCTGAACTGAGGCTTTTTGTTAGCACTGATTGAACAAACAAGCTTTCTTCCTACATCAAAGTATCTCCTGCTCTGGGTATAGTGAAAAGGGGTGACCCTCTGGGCAGTCCTTATGGGCATTGCCGCTCCTGATGCATTACAAAATGATATAAAATTAAATACAGAAAGTTCACAGCAACAATCTGGAGGTCTGAGAAGAAATCCTGAAATGGGAATTAGGGCACAGCCAAAAAGCAGTGCTGCTTTCGTTTGAAAATGTTTCTTTTTAGCTGGGTTTTTTTTTTTTTTTGTTTGGATGGGCTTTTTTTCCTTTTTTTTTTAAATCTTTTTCTTTTTTGGGTTTTATTTTGTTTTGGTTTGTTTTCCAGCCTGATTCTGGCATTTCCAGAAGTGTGAAAATCCAACATTTTTTTTAGATCTACCCACAGTGCTTTTCCAAACCGCTTCTCTGAGGAGCTGAGGCCGGTGGGTGCCGAGGGGAGCTCCATCCTCGCTGTGTCCTTAGAACGTTCAGCCTTGTGGATGAGCAGCTGCTGGATAAATCCTGCCTGGATCCGGCTGCTGGTGTGGCAGAGCTGACCCGGATCCGTGGGGAACATCCCGAACGGGGAGAGCTGCTCCTCCCTCCAAGCCCCAACGCTTGGCCTCGTTTGTTGGGGAATAAATGCTTATTTTTCCTTCCTTAAAGATAAATATTGTCCCAGGGATCAAGGGGCTGAAGGCAAAGCTTCCCGTCCTGTCCCCTCGCCATGTTCCAAGGCCAGTAAGACACAACTTTGTGTCTCAGCTTTGCCTCTCGAGCTGGAAAGGTCACGGCTGCCTATTCAGCGGGCCCTTGGATTAAACGGTGGGACACAAACAGCTGACCCACCCCGGCCCCACCTGCCCCTTCAGTCCTGCCCCAGCTTATGGGAAATGAATGCCGCCGGCTCTTGTTCCGCTCCTCTCAGGGAGCCTCTGGCTGCCCCTTTCCCAGACTCTTCCCACTGTGGATAACGCTCCCCGTGTCATTCCCCCGTGCAGTGGGGCTGGTGTGGGGTGTGCAGACCCGCCTGGGGTTGTGGAGCTGAGCCTGCTGGTCTTTGGGTAGCAGGGAGCAGCCAAACCGCGCTGATAAGAGTTTAATTACCGATGCGAAAGGCGTTGTTGCATCGGGGGGAGCCCGGCTGTGAATCTTGGGAGGCCTTTGAAGTTGTGATGGAGAGGAACTGAAGCCCAAGGGAACAGGGCTGCTCCCACTGACCCTTCCTCCCCACACCTGCGCTACAAAGCCCCTGCCTAGGAGGGAGATGGTGGAGTAATTAGAGGGAGGACCGCAGTGGGTTAACAATTAGCGAGGGTGCTCGGAGCCCTCTTTGGTGTCCCACTGCTCTTCTGGACGCCGGGGCTGAGCGCAGCCACCAGTGCGTCACCCCCAGGCTTGTTCCACCACCCCACCATGAACCCGGCGTGGGCTGAGGGTGCACAGGCTCCCCTAAATGCCACGAGCCCATTCCTGAGCCCGGCATGCTTGGATGTGAGACTCGAGGTGCCCACACATCTGTTTGTGGGGACGCAGTGCATCCCCGCAGGAGCTGTGGCCACCAGTGCAGGTGTTGGGAAGGGTATCAAGCACTCACTCTTTGCGGATTATATAGGTATAGATTATATAGATAGAAATACAGATATTGACATGTATATATATAAGGTAGAGATATACAGATATAGATATATAGAGAGATACATGGTCCCAAGAAACACGCACATCCTCTGGATGCCAGTCCCTGTCTCAGCTTCCTCACTCACCCCAAGCGGGGCTCAGAATTTGGTAGATATGGAAATGGATACAGACACGGATCCAAAAATAGGGGTACAGGTATAAATACAATTTTCACATACATCATGTACAGACTCACACACTTTGACTCCTGCCTGGTCTGTACCTGTAAGGCTGCAATGTTGCACTACTCACACACCACCACACGATGCAACTTTATGCGGCAGGAGGGTCTGCCTTGCGTGAGGCTCCGTCTGCAGACCCCAGTTGTGCTGGGAAGCGACCTGCTCGCTCCTAGGTGCTTCCATTTGAACGGGCAATCAGGCTTGACAGCTTTTCCACCAGGGTGAGAATTTCCCCTGACACCTCCTGGTGTTTTGGCTCAATACGCTGAGGCAAGGCCAAGGCACAGAATAGGGAAACGACAAAATGGTGCTAAGGAAAACAAAATGGAGCTCGCGGTTTGAGACTGATACGTGCAGACAGTCCATAACATCAAACAGAATTGCCCAGCTATAGGAGAGAGGTCTCCCAAACCGGCACATTTTCTGAAAAAGTGTTTTGGCTGAAAGGGGTCCTTTGTGGTGGTCCTGCTCACCCTGCGGCATCGAGGGCGGGCTCGGAGCATAAGCCCTGGAGAAGCAGCGCAGGCGGGAGCTCACCTGCGCGGGGCTGGACGGGCACTCGTCACATGAGGTGTGGCGGGTTCCCTTTGGAGCTGGGCCGTGACCGGTTGGGTTTTGGGAGAGCGTTGGTGTGGCCGTGCTGCTGGACGGGCACTGGGATCCACAGGCGCAGTTTGTGCCATCCCGTGAGTTCTCAGGAGCCCTCGGACATGCAATGCCTTTGTGTTCGTGCAGTGCCTGCTTGGCTGAAGTGAGGCAATAACAGAAATAACTTATCCCTCTTCCTGCAAAGAGGAATCCGGGCATGGCTGGGGTTCAGGGGTGCAAGCTGGCGTAGGTTGTCTGGGCACTGAAGCAGCCGCGAGGAGACAACTCCTTCAGGTTGTGGTGACACCTCTGTGGGACTGGGTGACGAGCTCACGGTCAGCGTGGTGGGATGGGGTGTGTCGAGCTGGCTCCAGATCCCACACAGCGTTGGCAGACGAGTCTGGGGTGCACCCCACTAAGTGCTCTCGGCATCACTGCTCACAACACGATGCTCCTGCTGCACCCCAGCTCCTCCTGCTGCCTGCAGAGCAGTGGGAGGCAGCCACATCCATGGCTGAGCATCCCAGCGTGGGAAAGAGGGTGCAGAGACCACAGTGGGGGGGTGGGGGGGAGAGAGTCTGTGAAAGCTGTCCCCTCTCTGCAACCTGCCTGCTGAGGGTCACCGGGACCGTGCTCCTGCACTGCGAGCAGGGAAACTCCCAAGCCTGGGCTCCTGCTGGGCGAATTACCCAGGGAAAATAGGCAGAAAATCTTCAGATTAACAATAACAAATAAAAATGGATTTGAGATCTCTGAGGTAATTACTCCGTGCTGAGGGCAAGGGCCCTCTTTAGCAGTGGGAGCAGCGCCGCGTGGGGAGTGGAGGGGCTTGGCCTGCTGTTAGGCCAATGGAACCACACAAGAAACCCTGGAAATTCTTTCAAATTGTTCTGCTAACATTAATAAATGCCTCAAAAGCTCCTAATCTGCTCTGTCAGGAGCATGACGTCCGGGCGTTTCACAGCCAGCTCACGTCTCGGCTCCTCTCTCCCCTCCCCTCCTTCCCTGCCTGGTAATAGTAAATGAAAGTGGCACCCGTTCCTTGGGCTGCAGGGACCAGCCTCACGCTGAGCCCAGGCTCTGTGAGGACTGGAGCCGCTGTCCTGATGTGCCCTGGCCCTGCTGTGACAAGCTGGTCCTGGCAACAAGGGCACCATCCCTCCCGAGCCCAGGGACCAGCCCTGGTGCTGCAGACGATGCTGTGACGAGGTGCCCCCAGGTCCAGTTCGGTGCTGCTCGAGGGTGAGGAAAGGCAGCCAGCCGGGATGGAGCCTCCTGGGGCATTGACCTCACTGGGTGGATTCAGATGAAGGGGATGGGGAAAGGTGGAGGCACTGTGGGTCTCTGCGGGAGCCTGGTGGTGTTGAGGGGTGATGAGGCGTCACCCCAATGGTGCTGGTGCCCACTGCACTCATCCACAAGGGCCAGGCACCTTGCCTGCAGCCTCCCCCAAGCCTCCATCCCTCTGGATCTGCACCGTGGAGCCGGGGCTTGGACTCCTTCCCCACGTGCTGATCAAATCGGGGCTATGAGGCAGGGCAAGGCTCACCCCTGCCTGGTGCTGCAGGATCTGAGTGTGGGGCTCGGATGGCTCGGAGGCAGCAGTGCCGTGGCATCCTGCTTTCCTCCACTGCTGCCACTGCACAGCTTTCCACAGGGAGCTCCTGAGCACATTGGAAGGCGTCCTCACCTCTCCCCGCCACACAATCTGCTCCCTCTTCCTGCGGTTTGCCTGTGTCTCCTCGTTAAGCCGGGCTCCTGGTGGTGGCAGGGATTTGGAGGGGTTGGCTTTGATGGACTTCTCCAGTGGGGGGTCAGCCAGGACCGTGGGGAGTCACTTTGTGCCGGAGCTGGGCACTGCAGTGTGCAATTACAGCAGCTGCTGGAGCGCAGACTTCAAACCAGTGCTGCTGGGAGGGAGCTGAGCCTAAAGGGCTTCTGGAGGAGAAGTGTCCAGCCGGGCAGTGATGTTCCAGTTGCATCAGTCGTGGCCCAAGGTGGGACTGGTGGACACCCTGAGGCTGGGAGTTTGTTTCCGCAGCCCTTCCTTGCTTTGCATCCCCTCAGACCTGCTGCCTGCAGCCTCCTCTCCTGAAAAAGGTGACGCTGCTCTCAGGGAGCATCACTTGTTGCCATCCCCAAACTCCAGACCTGCCTCATATCCAGCCTGGTGGAAGATTGATGGGTGGGGGGCACATTCAAGGCAGCGGCATGTGAGGAGGGCTTCTTCATGGTGGCTCTGTTCCTCACGCCTTGGGGATGGGGACAAAGCTTTCTAACACAGCTTTCGCTCCTGTGTTTTCCAGTGAACTTGCTAGACACGTCAACGATCCCGGGGGACTGGGGCTGGATGACTTATCCCTCGCATGGGGTAAGTATGACGGGGCTGTTGGCACAGCGGGGACAGGTCACCGTGGGTGCCTGTGGTGGGGCTCAGAGGATGGACAGGGAATGGACATCTCAGTCCCAAGTCAGTGCTGATGGGGCAAACAGACCGTGTCTAAAATGCCAGCCTGACAGACTGGCAGAGGGATGCAGCAGTTTTGGAACTGCTGTTTAATCCTCCCTGTGCCCTGGCAGGGACCAGGCTGTCACCAGGTCCTGAACTTTGAGGGGTCTCAAGAGCTGGGTCATGCTGAGAAGCATCTCACTGCTCACTGCAGGGGGTGAGCATCGGGGGGAACAGCCCCAAACGACCGGGGAACTCCCAACCACCTGTGATCCGAGGAGTTTCTGTGGGAGCTGGGCAAGAGGGGCAGGGCAGCCTCTGCTGTGGATGGCATCTTACAGGGATTGGGGATGCAAACACACAGCCCTGTGGCGTGTCCAGGAGGGGTGGCAGGGTGGTGACCCCAACGTGAGCCATCTCCGCTGGCTGGGTCCTCTCCACACGCTCCCTTCACTTGCATTTCCATGTCCGGGTTTTCCCACCACAGCAGCTTTCTGGAAACAGTGAGTTTCAGACGTCAGGGTGACCTGGCTGGAAAGATTTTGCTCATTCATTGAGCGAACAGAAACAATCCCATAAATACCCACAGGACCAACTGCAAGGCACAGTGGGGCTTTCTGCAGGCACAAAACGTGCAAAATTGGGGTGCCTACCTGGCTGTTGCTGCTGTGTTGATTTTTCATGTCCATTCTTTTTCATCCTCTCTCTGAACTAAACGGTCCTAATCTTTTCAATTCCACCTCCCACAGAAATCTTCCCAGGCCTCTAATAATTTTCATTGATCTGTTGCTTGAGACTTTCAGTCCCCGCACCGCTTGAGCAGGAGTGATCAGAACGGTGAATTCATAATAATACCAGTGATCAGATTTTTATCAGACTTTATCATAAATGTAAATATATTAAATCGTTAACTCAGCTCTAATTTTAGCAGTTCGCTGTTGCAATGATGAGTATCCTGGGAATGGAAGAGATTGAGAGGTACAAGGTCAGAGGGGACCGCGGAACTAATGTGATGTGATCTCCTGCATAAATACGGGCCTTCAGACCTGTCAATTCATTCAGCTCTCAGAGCAGCCCAGCTTTGAGGGAAAAAACATCTTTGGCTGCAAAATTGCCGGTGCTGGTAAATCCTCCGGGTCCTGTGGTGATGCTGTTAACGGGCCCCTGTTAAAAACCCGTGGCTACGAGGGTTTGCCTGGCTCGGGTCTCCAGCCAGGGACCTTCTTCTGCCCCTGTCTGGATGAGGCAGATGTTGTCCTCCTCATGGCTGCCCTTGGTTGTCACTACTGTCCTGTCACCACTCAGCTGTCAGCTCATCCCAGCCCTGCTGCCAAATGCATCCTGGAGGAGCCTGATGCACGTTCAGGGAATCAGGGTCCGGGACTTCCTCTGCTCCACCTCTGCAAGGGAGAATGTTCCCGGGATTTTCTGGGAGTCAGGGCTGTTTTCCTTTGTCCACATCCAGTGCTCTGTCTTTCATCACTCCCTAGAAAATCCCTCCCCACAGTCAGACCATCCACTGCTCACAGACTGCCCAAGACTCTCCTTTGGGATGATCCCACGCCCAGGCCCTTGCTCCCTGCCAGGAATGCAGGTGGGATCCATTCCATTGCAGCACCGAGGTGACTTGGGTGAGGATGACTCCCCCTGAGCTGGGCAGGGCCCTGCGCTCCCAAAGCAGACAAAGCCCTGAGCCCACAGGAGCCTCATTCTCCCCACATCAGTGACCTCATGGCCAGCTGAGGTGCAGCATCCTGTGCTGGACATTCACAAATCCAGGGATGAATCCAGAGCCCCAGCCCATCTGGACTGTCAGGTGTGACCCCAGGGGCTGGGGCTGGGTGTCAGGGCTCTCTACAGCAGCGCCTCCCCAGCAGCTCTTGAACGCTGATACATCTGAATTCTCCATCTTATTAGTGATGTTTATTAAAAATAAATAATAATAGAATAAATAATACACGTAATAAATAATATAGAATAAATCATTTATAGTAATCAATATTAAATAATATATAGTAAAATAAATACAATAATAATTCAATTAATTACATTTAATCAATTAATTTAATTGATTAATTAAAGAGTAAATAATAAATACAATAAATAATAAAAGGAAATTATAATACTGGATGCCAAAAAAGGAAAAGAAAACCAGAAAGGCTCACAGCATTAGGTCCTGTGTAACACCCAGTGTCAAAACCACCTCTTGACCATGTTGCTGAGTCCTACAGGACCTCCCCTGTGCACTTCCCCTGTCCTTTTGCCCAAAATGTGGCCCTGTTGCTGACAGGATGACCACACACCTGTGTGGAAACTGTCCTGAGCACCCTCACGGAGGGGCCTGTTTAGATGTGACAGTCCTGCGCAAACAACTTTGCACATCTTTTTCCAGCTGGACGTTTTAACGGCTCCTCTGAACACTTTTCTGGGCCATTGTTCCTCCTCCATGGGCCATTGCATCACATCACCCAGAAAGATCATCTCGTTCCTTTACCTTCTTGCTGGTCCTTCAGCTCCAGGTCTTTCTGAGCAGTAAATTTGCCCTTGGCTCTGGCTGCAGTCCCCAGGAGAGGGATGAGGGTGCTGGTGTCTCAGGGAAGCTGGGGTCGGACGCTCCCTCGGTGCCCATGGCTCTGAGCAGCTGCCTCCCAAGCAGCCCCTGCAGGGAAGTTCAGCTTCGGGTGTGGGGGATCCGCTGTGATCCCTGCTCTGCGAAAGTTTGCTGCTCACCACCTGCACCCAGTGCTGTGGGTGTCCATGGGGCTGGCTCTCCCTGCCCGCTGCCCTGTGCCGTGGCTTTGGGAGCCCTGGGGTTCACATCCCAGTGTGCTGTGACGCCAGATTTTCCTTGAGGTCGCTTTTTTTTTGCTGCCATTTCCTTAATTTACATACTCTGGCTTCAAGATTGGTGGCGGTGCCTCCCCATCCCTGTCCTGCCTGGGCCACAGCTGGAGCAGGCACTGGGTGCTGGAGGGTGCAGGATTTCCCCATCTGCTCCATCCGCGGGCACACACAGCATCCTCGTGCCACGGGACACCACTGCTGGCTGAAATCGCGTTTGTTTTGCTTCACCCGCATCTCCATTCTCCCCAGGGCCACCACAGGGGTGGCAGTGGGAGGTGGGCAGCTCTGCCAGGGCCTTTTCATGGCATGGAGGTGCCACATATTATAAAGAATATAATCCCCAGCCTGAGGAGCTTCAGAAAGGGACTTGTACCTGCCAGCTCACTGCCTAGTGCCCTGTGGCTTGATGTTCAACACCGGCAGGACCTGTCCCACCTGGGATTCAGAGGAAAGGCAGCAGCCTCAGAGGCTTCTTCCTCTGACTGGGAGATCCCAGAGCTGCCTGCACAGCCAGGGTGACCGTCCAAAGCACCAGCACTGCAAAACTGGACGGGTACCGCTCGCAAAGTCCTGATGTTTCCATCACACCTGTGGGCAAGGTGAGCTTGCCTCACCTCCCTCTCTGGGTGGGCCAAGGCCAGCAAGAGCAGAGGAGCAGGAGCTGGGAGCAGTGGGCACGGTGAGGGTCAGCAGCACCGTGAGCCCTGGGGAGTGTCAGCCCATCAGGGAGCCGTGCCTGGCCTGTTTTGACATTTTCTCTTGCCAGACAATTAACTGAGGGGTAATTGCCTGTAATTGCTGCTCAGGAGTTTAATTGCATCCCCCCCTCACCTCCACCCCAGAGACACGTGCAGGAAGCGGAAGGGTCACCGGGAGCATCCCTGTCCCGCAGGCTGCGGTTCCTCTCAATTATAACTTCAAAGGGCTCCCAGGAGCTTTGCAGCTCACTCCTTTCCCAGAACAATTCCCTTTGCACTGAAAATTAAACTCTTATCAGTGCGGTCAGCCCCTTCCCCTCCCATGCCTCCTGGATCCCAGTTCTCCCCAGCAAAACGTCCCAGTGCCCCAGTGCCCTTCTCTCCCCTCTCCTTGCTCCGCACGTGACCTGCTGGATCAGAGGGAGCCTGATCGGCCCCTTTGCAAATTGCCTTTCTACTGACTAATTAAAACGCTGATGAGATAAGTCAACATATTATTAATAATTATTGTATCGTCTACTTTGATTTACAAAGTCAAACAGGAAATGATTTTGTTCAGACACAGGGTATCTGAGGAGCCCCAGTGATGCCTTGCAAGAGCTAATTAGGATGGGAGCACTGTGAGTGCTGGAGAAAGGCCCCCCATGCTGCCCACGACCTCCTGAGGTGCCCCCACAGCTTCCCCCTTGCTGCGGGGGCTGGGGTCAGCCCCGAGAGCTGCTGGTCATTGCCACCCAAGCAGCTGCCCCGACATCTGCCCCAGAATCAGGGAATTCCCGAGCTGGAAGCACCCACAAGAGTACTTGAGTCCAGCTCTCGGCCCTGTACAATTCCCAGCAATCCCAGCTGGCTCTGTGTGGGCTTTGCTGGTGGGAGCACCAGGACAGGCCTTCAGAGGGGTTTGCAGCTCCCCATCACTGCCCCTTTGCTCCTCAGAAAGGGATGTGTCCTGAGGCCCCTGGGCACAATTAGCCAAGGATCGGCACAGTTAGCCACAATTGGCTAATTGGCACAATGAGCCAAGGGTGCTCCTGCTTCATCCTGCACAGAGAGAACACTGCCAGAAAGGCATCAAATCTGTTGGAGCCCTGAGAGCACAGACAAGGCCACAAGATGCTCTCCCAGCACTGTTTGTGCATCAAGGATGGGGATTTCATCCCTGGGGCTGAGCAAAGCCAAGCCTACGCACCAGGAGACTTTTTTTGGCCTGGTCCTGCAACCAACAACCACTTCATGGCTTGGATGAGCCCCGTCTGTCATGGAGCAGGGTCTCCCTTTGCCCCAAACCCACCCTGTCAAACCCCATTTGTGCTGTGTCCTTGCCATTCCAGCACCCTTCAGGGTCATCTCTTCTTCTCAGAGCACCAAGAGATATTGGGGCTCTCCCATGTGCCCAGGCCATGTCTCTGCTCTCCCTCCCTTTGGTGTCCCTGTTGTATCTCTTGCGTTTCTCTTCCAAGCTGGAGCCTCTACCTGGATTCAAGAATGCCAGCAAGTTACAGCTCAAGCGGCGGCGAAATTAATTTTCTTAGGGGAAAAAAAAGAGATGTGTAGGAATGGAACTGGAAAATAAAGATTTAGGCTGGTAATTGAGATAAAAGCTCATCTCCCAGTGCTTGTTCAGTAAATGCTGGGTTATTGCTAATTCCCCAGATGCTGGTCACTACCAGGAGTTAATCACCTGCAGTGAAGCTCAGGGTAGTTAACTGCCTGACAAATCCCTCCTTAGCCACAGCAGCGACTGATTTCATGGGGATTATCTCCATTAAGGCCTCCCATCTAATGATTTATAGCTTCAATAACAGCCTTCTCTTTTCTCCTCTCCCAGTGACAATGGCGCAAGGAGGTGCCGTGGCACACTGGGAAGGAAGGCGCTGGATGTCTCAGTGGCCACAAAAGCTTTGCTGTGCCAGGCATCCCTCCTGGAAGCTGTCCCAGGGCTGGGGACACTTTGCACTGCAAGGATGGCGGGAGGCTGAGCTGCTGCTCCAGGGGGACACAATCTCTCCTCCGCTCCTCCTCCTTCTCCTCTGCTGCGCCACACAGGCCCTGGGAGACTTATAAGACCTTACTCAGCTGCCCAGATATCTACCGTTTGCATCTCTCGCCTTTCATAATCGGGCAAATTCTTTCATGGCTGGTGTTGACTTTAATTTAAACTATTAGGCAAACTCCTGAATGCAGATGCAATCACATCCCCCCGCCTGGCGCGTGCGCTCACCGCGTTAATTATGATGTCCTCATTTCCGTCTCGCTGGGGGATCTTATCTCACTGGTGGGGCCGAGCTGAGCTTTGGTTCATAAAACCACTTGAACCCATGAGCCGAGAGCTGGCAGTGCCCGGGGCGTGCACAGTTCCTGCCCAGTGGTGCCCAGTGCCGTCCCTTCCTGCCCACGGAGCCTGGAACTGAAGTGAAACAGAAAAACCCCTCCCGTCATGGGGAATTCCAGGAGCAGGGCCCTCCATCCCCATTCTGGTACCTAAAAGGACCTACAGGAAGGTTGGAGAGGGATTTACTGCAAGGTTAAGCAGTGATGGGATAAGGGGGAATGGCTTTAAGCAGAAGGAGGGTATATTGGGATTGGATAGTGGGAAGAAATGTGTCCCTGTCCCTTTAACATCACCCAGACCACCCTCCGTTGCAATCCTGCTTGCTGCAACCTGCTTTTGCCAGCATCTCTTCCCCAGGCTCACCCTGCAGCCACTGCTATGTGGAATTTTCACCCCTGAGCTGTCAAGCCATGAGTGTCCAGGTTCCCAGAGCCAGCCCTGATCCAGCCTCTCAGCTGGGCTGGGCACTGTGGGCTCACAGCGAGGAGCTGCTCTGGCATCACCTTGCAGGGAAGAAGGGGCCTCTGAGCCCCCATGGGTCCACATTTCTTGCTGGAAGTCCTGTGCTCAGTGCATGCTTCCTCTTCACCCTCTGGTATCCATCCTGAAACTCCTTCTTCAGATGGAAAGTGCTCGGTTTAGGTTGTGCATGGACGGAGGAGGCCCAGGTGAGCCCCATGCAGGTGGTTCCTGCTGCTGCTGCTGCGGACAGGCTGAGCACCAAGAAAAGCGACTTACAGACATGACCTGCAGGGTTTGGAGCCCTCACAAACACACGCTGCCATCAGCTTCTGCCACGACATCCACGAGTGTTCCCGTCTGCAAGCAGGGCTGCACGTCCCACGTGTCACTGCCCAAATTTGTGCTGCTCCTCATTTCCCTTTGCCCTGTGGCAGCAGCGACCTCCCAACCAGACACAGGAACGGAGGGGTGGGCGATGGCACAGACTCCTGCATGCTCCCTGCTCTCCCAGGGGCTTGGGGACATCTGGAGTGATCTGTTTCCTCTCTGTCCCGCAGTGGGATTCGATCAATGAGATGGATGAGTTTTTCAGCCCCATCCACACCTACCAGGTGTGTAACGTCATGACCCCCAACCAGAACAACTGGCTCCGCACCAACTGGGTGCAGCGGGACGGAGCGCGGCGCGTCTATGCCGAGATCAAATTCACGCTGAGGGACTGCAACAGCATGCCAGGGGTGCTGGGCACCTGCAAGGAGACCTTCAACCTCTACTACATGGAGTCTGACCGGGACCTGGGCACCAGCACCCGCGAGAGCCAGTTCCTGAAGATCGACACGATCGCGGCAGATGAGAGCTTCACCAACGTGGACCTGGGCGTGCGGCGCCTGAAGCTGAACACGGAGGTGCGGGGCGTGGGGCCGCTGAGCAAGAGGGGCTTCTACTTGGCCTTCCAGGACATAGGGGCCTGCATCGCCATCGTCTCGGTGCGGGTGTACTACAAGAAGTGCCCGGCCACGGTGAGGAACTTGGCGTCCTTCTCCGAGGCTGTGACCGGGGCGGACTCGTCCTCCTTGGTGGAAGTGCGGGGAGAGTGCGTGGGCCACTCGGAGGAGAGGGACACCCCCAAGATGTACTGCAGCGCCGAGGGAGAGTGGCTGGTGCCCATCGGGAAGTGCGTGTGCAGTGCTGGCTACGAAGAGCAGCGCGATTCCTGCATGGGTGAGTCCCTGCTTCTTGCGTTGCAAGGGGGAGGATGGCTGCAAGGGGCTCTTGCTTCTTTTGGGAAGGGCTGAGGAGCAGGAGGCTGCTCACACAAACTGGGACTGGCTCTGTCGAGTCCCGGGGCTGTCCATGCCTTTGCTGGCTGGGTTCACGTGTTGCCTTTTCGGTGGGTGAAAATATGAAGCAGACACAGCAGGAAAGGGAAAAAGGGGATTTACCTCGGTTTTAATAGGATCCTGGGTGCATAGGATCCCACCTTGTCAAAGGTGGGAACACGCCGAGAGCACACCCCGTATGACGTGTATACAATTTTTATGGACCTCACAAATTAGCGTATCTACCTAGAATCCCCCAATAAGAAACTTAATAGATGAAGTTATTGTCCCCCTATTCTAATTCCCACCCCCCCCAAAATGAGATTCCAGTCCAGTTTACAAAACATGTTCCAGAGAGAGAGAGAGACTCCATCCAAGGTTGGAGCCTCCAGTTCCGAGATAATGCAGAGCTCTTGGCCTCCTGCTCTGAATGTTTGGTTTTCCCGCTTTGCAAAACCCCCAAACTGAGCTGAATATCAGACTGCAAGAATTACAGGTGTGTGGGACTAAGGTACAAGGAGTATGTGTGAAGGGTACATGGAAAGGGAGAGGGTATAAAATGTATAAAAAGGGTACAAAAAGGGTATAAAAGAAAAGACAAAAAATCATCAGGCATCACATGCATCCAAAATGTGTGGCTGGTACCACTGGCAAAGTCCCTGGGTGCTCCTGCAGCTCTGACAGATCCTGATGCACCGGGCTTGGCTTTGGTGTGGGGACTGGCGGGCATCAGGGCAGGGGCTGCTCTGGCTCCATCTTTCCCTACCAGGGATCACTGGCCCAGAGATCCCAGCTCAGTGCCCCCAGCAGCTCTGACTGGTGCTGAGATCTCTGGCGTGCTCCATCCAGCAAGGCACCACTCGGCCTCTCCAAAACACCCACCGCTGGCTGGGGTTTAAAAGGGAGGAAAAAGCAAAAAGGGAAACACTGAGCTTCCATGGAACAAGGTCATTGCGTCCATCCCTCACCTCCCGGGGCTGCTGCAGAGCCCCTTGTCCGGGGCTGTGGGGAGCCTTCCCAGGGGCCCTCAGCACTGCTGGGCAGCTTGGAGCTGCCGACTGAGCAAACTGTGATAAGGAAATGGGGTGACCAGCAGCAGGCACGGGATGTGTGTGTACAGAGCACGGGCTCCCCGGGAGAGCCCTCCGCACAGATTTGTTTGCTCTCTGTTCCTTCATGGGACATGGCGAGGGGGGGCGGCACAAATACGAGTGCGGGGCCTTTGTTTGAGTTTCGTGGAAATGCCGAGTGGAGCATTTGTCTTAGGGAGACTTGACTCAAGGTTAGGACGTCCAACACCGGACTGGAGTGGATCCAGGGGCTGCTGGGAGCCACGCTGGCTCCTGCAGGTCCCCAGCTACCGAGTGGGAAGGATGGGCAGAATAAATGCTTTTATCCGAAACTCGTCCTGTCTGTGACCGTCGATTTGAAGGTTACCCTGGGATAGATCTAATAACTCAGGACAGGTCTTCCTGAGGTGGTTAATGGCATGGACTTCAGAAGATGGTGATAAGCGAAGACACTTTATTGCAAAAATCCAGGGTTCTTAAACTGTTAATTTGTTATGAGTTTACAAACTTGTGAGGCACAACAAATGCTTTGAACCAACCCCCATGAACCACGACAGGAGCACGCATCAGGGGTAACCAACCACCAGCCCCACGGTGTGAGCACCCATTGGTTCTAACAATTGTTTTCAGTTCTGTCACTTGTTTTTCACCTTCAGTTCAGCTGAGTCATTCCCAGAATGCTCTCTGGTCAGCCCAAGTAGCAGAAGTGAGCAAGGATTTTCCAAGGGCAACAAGGCCCTCACTTTTCAAGGCCCTTCTGCTCCGCAACATCTTCCATCATGTTGAAGGCTGGGGGCAGCGTGTTTGTGGGGCCAGGCACGTTCTGCTGCTGGAGGGGGCACTGGCGTGGGGCTCCAGGCCGGCTGTGCCAGCCCCAGCACTGCCAGGAGCTGTGAGTTGGCTCAGATGGACCAAAGAGCCCTTCCTGCATTCCCCTCCAGCAGTCCTGTATTGCACACTCTGTCCCAGGACATCCCCACCCCAAAGGCAGGAGGCTGAGAGAGGCCGTGGCCTTGGTGCTGGGCCCTGCTTCACTTTCACACGATTCCTCAGCCAGGTTTGCTCCCTCCCGACAGCAAAGCTGTGGCAGAGCCCCTTCTCTGTGCTCCTGCCCATTTCTGGCTCCTGCCACAGGCACGGCACAGGAGGAAGTGTGGTCCAGCACATCCCCAGGTGGCCCTGCAGATGGACTCAGACCCAGCAATGCTCCCAGTGAAACTCTCCAAGCCTTCTGGCATCACAAACACGACAGAAACGTCGCTGGACTTTCTCTGACCTCAGCATTGTCTCACCCTCCTGCCTTCCCCGTCCCATTTTCCCGGCTCCCAGCACAGTTTGATGACCAGACATGGATTGAACAGGGGCAGCACCTCCTTTCCTGCATCTCCTTTGGTGGGGCAGCAGGACGTATTTTTACACATGAAGGCAAACAGATGCAAATCTCTGCTCTTGTGCCTGATTGGGGCAGAGTTCATTTTTCAGGCTGAAAAGTGCCTTTCGGGGATGATTTATAACCCGGAGGATCTGTTGGAGTTGGAAATTAGCCGTTTTAATTGTCAGGCGGACAAAAGCAGGATTCCAGTGGCTGTCGCCCCAGCAATTTTTCATTCTCGGTCACAGGGATGAGATGATATAAATCACTCCTTGTGGCCCTAATAATCTTTCTATAAATATCAGGGAAATTCATTTTTTGCTTGGGGAGGGGAGGTGTGGAGGGGGGGGGAAATTAGAGAGAAGATACTTTCCCTCTATGGCAGTGTTTAAAATATGATTCCAAATTAATTTCCTTCTGCCTTTCACAGCCGGACGCCTTATTTGTCAAAGCTAAAGATATTTGAACAGTGGAGGTTTCCCCCCCTCCTCTTTAACATTCATTTTTCTAAGGGCCTGCCAGAGTGATGGAAGACAGCTCAGGAAGCCAGACCATAGCCAGAGCTGTTCCCAGCCCTTCAGAGGAGAAAGAAGGTAGAGCTGGGAAGGAAGGGGTGAGGCGGGACGTGCTGAAAGATTTGTAGGAACATGGGGAATTTCTTTGCCTCTCATCCCCATTACAGAGTTGTAGAATCCCAGACCGGTTTGGATTGAAAGGGACCCAGCCTCATCCCATTCCAGGGACACCTTCCACTTCGCCAGGCTGCTCCAAGCCCTGTCCAAGCTTGGACGCTTCCGGGGATGGGGCTTTGCTGTCATCCATCACGTTGGATCCTTCAGCCCCGTTTTTTGGGGCAGGAGGGTGGTGGCTGGGATCTCCTGCACTCATCCCAGCAGGAGCCACACGTTTTGCCTTGCTTGGATGTCCTGCACCCTCAGGACAGCAATCCCAGTTTCCATGGGATTGAGGGGCCCAGATCTCAGCTCAGGGGCACTGGGATCAGGACCATCTGAGGATGCCAGCTGGCTTGGCATCGGATGCGCCACAGCCCCGACACACCAGGCTTTTGTCCCTCTGTCCGTCCCTAAATCCTCAGCCAGATTCCTCACCAGAGAACCCATTTCTGCAGCTGGGACTGGGCACGTGTGCCACAGCACCTTACTGGGCAGAAACGGGGTTTGAGCAGGAATTCCCACAGCTGCTGATGGCATGCAGGGGTGTGCCAGCTCCTAACATTCCCAGCGTTTATTCCCACGGCATCTTCTGCCACAGCCACCCCGAGGATGAGACCCCTCCTGCAGCAGCACACCCCACGTGTTTTTCCCTCTGTTTTCAAGGTTCTGAGGGACTTTTCTTCCCTCACCCCACCACCCACAGCCTCGGACGTGCTGCTCTTTCCTCCTTGAAATGCATCAGTCCACACACGACACATTAACATCTCTTACACACAGCAAATGGCAACTGCTCTGCCTAAACAGCAGAATAAGCAAGAGCAGGAGGGAAAGGGATCTGTCCTGGCAATTTATCAGATAAGGAGACAATCAGCATAATTCACGCGATTGATGTGCAGCTGCTGTGCAGGACAAATAGAGACCCATTGCAATAAGGTCAGGACAATTAGAGGGGTGGGAAAGGGGAGCCTGCTTGTGCTTCTGTGGGCAGGGAAGGGCCCGTAACCCACCTCCCCAAAGGCTGAGAGCTGTGTTGCCCTTTTGAGTGGTAAAAGTATGAAGCAGACACAGCAGGAAAGGGAAAAAGGGGATTTACTTCGGTTTTAATAGGATCCTGGGTGCATGGCTCGTCAAAGGTGGAAACATGCTGAGAAGTACGCCCGTACAACGCGTACATAATTTTCATGGACTTCGCAAATTAGCATATTTATCTAAAATTTTTTAATAATTAATTTTTAATAGATGAAGTAATTGTCTTTTTATTTTAATTGCTTTCTTTAAATGAGATTACAGTTTAGTTTACAAAAGATGTTTCAGAGAGAGAGATTTCATTGAAGGTTGGAGCTTTTAGTTCAGAGATAACACAGAGCTCTTGGTTTTTTACTGTGAATGTTTGGTCTTTTTGCTTTTCAAAACCCCCAAACTGAGCTCAATATCAGACTGCAAGAATTACAGGTGTGTGGGGTAAGGTACAATGAGTGTGTGTGAAGGGTACAAGGAAAAGGAAAGCGTATAAAATGTATAAAAAGGGTATAAAAAAGAAAAGACAAAGATCATCAGGCATCACCTGTCCTGTGGGTAGATAATGGAGAGGTGGACACGGAGGCTCAGGCAGGTGAGGATGGTGGCTCTTCAACCACAGCCCCTCTTTGGGGAGGGCTGCCAGGCTCTGAGCCATCAAGACCTCGGCTTGTGCTGGTGGTCCTTGCTGGATGGACCTTGGGCCGTGGACCGTGTAAATCCGTGGTCCTTGCATCAGGGTCCCCTTTTCGAGTCAGGTCTGAATTATTTCTCGGGCTGCATCTCTCACCAGCTACCAGTGAGAAAAACTTAAAGTTGGGTTAAAATCTGTTCAGCTGCTCGCGGGTTGTACGCGCAGAGGGAGCTGGTTTGGAGCATCAGCAGCAGTGCCATGGCTTTGGCTCGTGGTGCTGCTCTCTGCGAGCTGGCACAAACCCATCCAGCATCCAGCCACGGGGAACCTCGGGAGCACAGCATCTCCCAGGAAGGGTTTTCTTTAATAAACAAGTGGAAAAGAGGACAGGCCCTCTTCCCTGTTGTCGGAGTGGGTGGATGCCACTCCCAAAGAGCTTCATCGTGGTAAATCTGTGGCTTTCGGGAGCCGTTCAGATGTTTCTGTCTGGAGTTTGGGAACAGGCATCTCATGCTCTGGGTGTTCTGATTGCTCTGGCTGCTTTCCCTCTGCTGTTCTCAGGACCTGCAGCTCCCTTCGGATGGAAAACAGTGATGAGGGAGCAGGGACTGAGCAACTCCTGATTCCTGCTCCAGCAACCCGTTTGCACACGAGCATGGGTGTTTGCAGCCTGGGTGAGAACAGGCACCAAACACAGATCTGCTGTGTGTGGCTGAACGAGGATCTGGCCCTGGGTTAGACCTTACCCAGCTCTGCTTCGGCCAAAAATTGGCCTTTTTATCTCTGGCCAAGAGAAGAGAGGGAGGCTGCCACTTCTGGGACCCTTTCCCCTCCAGCTCCCAAAGTGAAGGAGAGGTGGGAATAGAGGAAGGGCTGCTGGGCTCTCTCGTGCCTCCTGTGGGACACAGCTGGTGGAAATGGATCTGGAGAGTCTGGTTAGCAATCTGGAAGCCAGTTAATTTTTTCCAGTTCGTGGGATTCATGCTGATGAACCAATCAGCAGATTTAATGTACCTTAAACCTTCCTTGTGGGCAACTTTAATCGAGCAATTAAAGCACTACGGCATTGCTAATTAAGAGGAGAAAATACCCAGCTTGGTAATTATGTGCTTGTGAGTGCAGTTTTGTATCCATGGACCTTTTTGAAGAAAGTCCCGCAGCTGGTGGGGCAAGGGGGGAGCAGAGCTGTGGGACAGGAGGGGAAACCCCACCCAACTGCACCCCATGTGCTGAGCCTGGCACAGGGGCGGGGAAGCCCTGGAAACACCTGAGGAAAAATGTCCCAGGTGAAGCCACTGGATGGGGCTCGGAGCAGCCTCGTCTGGTGCAAGGTGTCCCTGCCACAGGTGGAACGAGATGGGCTTTAAAATCCCTTCCAATCCAAACCGTTTGGTGATTCCATGATTCTGGGACAATGCCCTGTCGTTGCAGCTCCAAGCAAACACCTTGGAAGGTGTCCCGCATTTTTTGGTGTGGATTTCAAGAGGCATTTCTGTTCAGGCAGGCAGGCCCAAGCCACAGCCTCACCTGCTTGCAGCATCCCTGCCCCGGGTGTCCCCACAGAGGACACCCCACTCTGCCATGAGGGTGCCAAGATAAAACTCCCAAGGGCAGGAGCAGAATCCGTTCCGAAGCGGTGCTGTGGGAGTTATGCAAAAGCAGTTTCTGTGATTCCAGACAAGGGAATCGAGCAAAGTTGGTGACTCACAAGATTTCCCTTGCAGTTTGCAAGGCTGTCAGCTGCTCTGTGGAATGCAGGCAATACTGGCTGGTGAGACCGTGTCACCTCCTGGTTATCCCAAAGCTCTGCACCCCCAAATAAAAAAAAAAAAAAAAATAAAGAAAGGGAAAACCAGTTTGTTTTCCAAGGTACATGAGCTGAGACTGTCTAGGAACACAGAATCATAGAAAGGTTTGGGCTGGAATGGACCTTAAACCTCATCCAGTGCCACCCCTGCCGTGGGCAGGGACAGCTTCCACTGTCCCACGTTGCTCCAAGCCCTGTCCAGCCTGGCCTTGGACACTTCCAGGGATCCAGGGGCCGCCACAGCTTCCCTGGGCGTCCTGTGCCAGCGCCTCCCCACCCTCAGAGGGAAGAATTTCTCCCAATATCTAAACCTGTTCTCTTTCCTTTTTCATTAGGAACGACTTCTTCCCCTAGAGGCCCATCCAGCTCTGCGCTGGAATCCTTGGATTCACACCTGTCTCACACCAGGACCTCCAGCTCCCAGTCACAGACCTGGCTGCTAGGCTTGCACCCCAGGCTGCTGGGCTCTGTGTGTGAGGCTAATTCAGGCAGGACAGGGTGATCCCAGGATTTCCAGCACTCCCTCCTCTAAAATCCAATGGCTAATTGCATTTACTTGGAAAATAAAACAGAGCAGCACCCCAGCACCTAAACCCATTTATTTATTTCTCTGCTAAGGAACAAACAAAAAGGATGGAGGTGCCTGCAGAGCAGCACTGTGTCCCAGCAACACAACAATATGGGGTTTGCCTTTGGCTGAGTATTTTATTGTGTGCCGCTTTTCCTCTGAGTTTTCTGTGTTTCAGCGCTGACAGAAATAAAGGGTGAGAATGATGCCAGGCTGGAGTTCAGGGTAGTGATGGGGGTGAATCAAATTTTGTTTGTGCTCAGCAGGTCTCTGTGGCCATCTGAGAAGTGGTGAAAAGCAGCTGGGCTGTGGTGGACAAAGACATTCACCAGTTTGGGAATGTGGTTTTTTGTTTGGGGTTTTTTTATTTGTCTGAACTCTTTTCCACAAACTTTAGCCGAATTTAGGTGGTGAACATAGGTTGTTGCTCTGAATTTCCAGTGTGCAGGTGCCTGTGAAGCTGTTTTAGGGAAGCTTGGACACAGAGCGCAGAAAAGACCTGGAATTTTGCACCAGTCCGTAGAGTGGCGTTAGTGCAACGCAATGGGATCTCAAATTTCCCAGCAGCACATTGAGAGGATGGCGAGATTGCCTTGCATGGAGAAGATGCTCCTCATCCCCCAGAGCAGCAGGGCCCTGCCAGAAACTTGTTCTGCCCTTGGCAGGAGCAGCAGATGCCACCCTTGTCACTGTTTTGTGACGACTTCTTCCCCTTCTGAAAACAAGCTGCTGCTGCTGACACCTCTCCAGGAGGGAGAAAGGATCCAAAGGCTGCTGGAGCTCGGCTGTGCAGGGGCGAGGGCGGTGCTGGCCCTGGGATGTCTGGGCACCCTCATTTTGCAGCTCAGCCCCTCCACACACCCACAGCCAGATGGATGTGCTGAGAGGGCTCGCGTGCCCCCCAGAGCTGCATTTCAGCAGGGATGGGATGGAGTTCTTGGTGTTCTGTGTGTCCTTTCTTCTCTCATGCCTCGCAGCAGGGACACCGGGTTACCTTCAGGGGTGTCTCATTCCACCCCGCCCCATCCTCCAGACTCTGTTCCCTGGGTTTGGTTTCGATCTGGTGAAGTCTCTGGGTTTTCTTTTCAGAAGCTTTGGATGCTTCTGCCTGAAACTGTTTGACAAGACTGAGTTTGGGAAACAGCTTTTTTTCTAATTCTGGCACTAGGCTGCCTGTTTCCATCCGACTCCAGCAAGCTGTGGCGTTTCCCTGGATAAGCTTTATAAAAAAAGCCTTTGCTCGGAGCGTGCCAGGCTGTCTCACCTACACAAGTCTGCACAGCATCACCTCCACTCCCACAGAAGGATGTCTGCACCAGACAGCAGAGCAAACTGGGATTTAGATGT
Organism: Dasyornis broadbenti; assembly: GCA_013397935.1. NCBI lineage: Eukaryota > Metazoa > Chordata > Aves > Passeriformes > Dasyornithidae > Dasyornis > Dasyornis broadbenti. The sequence goes on along the minus strand of VZRN01006288.1, from coordinate 25,532 downwards.
TTCCTGCTTTTAGTTTTTCCTTTTTTTTTTAAGATGTGGGGAAGAGCAGAAAAGAGTCAGGTGTGTCAGGAAAATTAATGCACAAACACCAGGGGTTTACGTCCAAAAAGGAGGCAGAGGAGTCATGGAACTTTATTCAAATAAAGGGAGAGGCCATGGGCATTTCCCATGGGGTCTCTCAAATTGTTAGAGGATGCAGCTTCTTTTTCTCCTAATTTCCTCTTTTTATCCCAGTTTCCCAGCTGCATTTCCTTCTCTCTTTCCCCATTGGCTGAGGTACTCAAGAGGTACAGACTCCCCAGATCGCCCAATACAGAGGCCCTTCTCATGTGCATCTCCCCGCTTTTTGTTTTCTTTGTGTCTCTGTTCTTTTTCTCTAAATCCCAGGATTTAACACGGCCTTGGGTGAGTAACAGTCTGTGTCAATTAATGGAATTCCCATGAAATTTATGGTTCCTCCCATTTCTCCTTTCACCTCTCAGTATCAGGCCTGATCTACCAGCAGGCCCCACAGTTTTTTTTGTAAAGACATCTCCCCCTCGTTCCTTTCAGGTGTGGGTCCAACAGCACTGAAATCAGGTTGGATGGGTACGTGAGCAACCTGGTCCAGGGGAAGGTGTCCCTGGGTGACCTTTGAGGTCCCTTCCAAACCAAACCATTCTGGGGTTCTGCGATTCTAAGGCCAGAGGTGTGATTCTAAGTGATTCTGTGACTCTAGGACCTGCTGATTTTTCTATGGCAGCATCATGCAGATTTCTAGTTTTGGGATGCAGCCAGTCTGGGCCACCATGGCTTCAATTTTCCCAGCACTACAGGTGGGATTACTCCATTTGGAAGAGCAGAACCCTCCTAAATACAGCTTACCCTGGTGGCAGTGAAGTCTGGGTGTTACCAAGAAGGATGCAGGGTTTCCTTTGCTGTGTGTGCGCTTTGCTGGGAGCCTCAAGCACAGGGTTCTGCTGGCTTTGCAAAGCCTTCATGGGTTAAAAAGCTCCTCCTGTTCCCCCCTCTGAAAGACTCAGAGGTGCACTGGAGTGCAAGGTGGGTTAATTGTGGAAGAAAGGCCGAGCAGCAGGGAGGTGACGTGACCCGGAGTCTGGGGTGATAGGAGACGAATTCAGGGGTGTGTCGTGGTGTGATGGGTTGTACTGGGGGTGGGAAGGGTTGGGAACTGTGCAAAGGTGGGACTGGGGCTGTGGACAGGTGTTGAGGAGCACAGAGGCCTTGCAAAGTGAGGGCCTCGTTGCCCTTGGAAAATCCTTGCTCACTTCTGCTACTTCGGCCAACCAGAGAGCATTCTGGGAATGACTCAGCTGAACTAGAGGTGAAAAACAAGTGACAGAACTGAAAACAATTGTTAGAACCGATGGGTGCTCACACCACGGGGCTGGTGGTTGGTTACCCCTGATGCGTGTTCCTGTCGTGGTTTGTGGGGGTTGGTTCAACACATTTGTTGTGCCTCACACGTTGGTAAACTCATAACAAAGGAACAGTTTAAGAACCCTGGATTTTTGCAATAAAGTGTCTTTGCTTATCACCGTCTTGTGGAGTCCATGCCATTAACCACCGCAGACAGGGGCCAGAGGTGACCAGGACTGAGGCAGTGCAGGGACAAGCACCACAAGGAGGGTGGGTGAGCACCAGCGGGGCTGTGGGCCAGGCCAGGTCCCCTTCTTTCTTACGATTTATTTTGGGTTTTTTCACCAGATGAGTGCCTCTCAAATTTTTCCCCACCTGAGAACAGTGCTCATCTCAGTGTTACACTCAAACCCAAAGGGCTGCAGACAGGAGGGTGCTGCAGCATCAGAGGCCACTTGGCCAGGGCAGAGCCCCTGAATCCCTTGGTGCCATCAGGACCAGTCAGCACCAGAGCCACCAGTCCCCTGTGACCTCAGGACCAGGGGATTACTGAAAGCACCAGCCCAGCCAGGTCCCCAGACCCCCTCCAGAACAGCCCAGAGCCTGGGCTGACCTGAGATTGCGGGCAAAGGGGAGCACAGCCCTGCTGAAACAGAAGATTTGGGGCAGTGAGGCAGATGCCTCTTTCTGAGACATGGCTGAGAATAACCTGCTTCTGTTTCAGTGTCTGTGTCGTGTGGGAGCTGAGATTGGAGGCATCATGCTGAAACTGGATTGAAAAGAGCTGGGATTTTCTGTGCTGGCTTGTGCAGCCTGAGGGGGCTCTGGGACTGGTGCCTGTCTCTGGCTGTCACAGTGGCTGTGACACCTTTATTTCCATCTCTCTCTCTTCCCAGCGTGGCCAAAGGAAGGGACACGACTGCTCTTCTGGTGCTTGTGGATGCCCAGATCTGTTGAGGGGGGCACTTGGTGGCACCAGAGCTGCCTCATGTCCCCTCTCAGCCGTGCCCTCACCCTGCCCAAACCTCCTGGGCTGAGGATGGAGCCAGGAGGGAGCGGCGTGGGGGCAGAGCTCTGATTTGCAGCCCCGCCGGAGCAGCCCTTGGTGGTCCCACCAGGGCCACCTGCAGAGCAGCCACTCGAGAGGGAGAAGAGCAGCTCCTTCCCTGCTGGCGTCTCCTTGACAGGTCCATCCATCATCTCTCGAGCTCTGCCAGCTTATTAGCAGATGCTGTCCTGTCCCCAGAGGATGGAGAGGGAGTGAAACAAATGGACCGAACTCCAGATGGCTGGCAGATCCCTCCACGTTAGCTGTTCCTGAGATAAACCCGCTGCTCCGGGGTTCTTTGGGCAGGTGACACATGAGGGTGGGGCTGGGAAAGCGGGCAGGGTGGGCTGTGCAGGGTGGGGGGATCAGTGGGAACCCCGTGGTACAGACCCAAACAGGTCTGGGGTGTTCACTGGGGACTCACCAGGGCTGGAGATGTGCTCTCCACATCTGCCAAGCACAGGGTCAGGGTTTTTTCGGGGTTTGTGGGCTCTGCTGGTGACGCTGGTGACACCAGCCAGGTGTCTGGGCTGCAGGAGCAGTGCAGGTGTGCAAATCGTGAGCAGGGTGGCAGGTGAAGGCTGCTGCTGCCCCTCATGCGCTGCAAAACCACCCTGAGTGTGAGATCAAAGTGCAGGGACAGGCTGAGTGTCACCAGGGGTGGTGGCACTGGGGACAGGAGCACTCCAGAGCAGCACTTCTGGTGGCTCTCAAAGAGGCAGGACCCGAGATCCTCAGACACAGAACAAGGGTGTCACTCACATAAAATAATGGGAATAAAATAAACCCCACTTCCCCAGGGCTCCTGCAGGGAGGGCACTTCTGGCAGGTGGCTGTGGCTGGCTGCAGGGCGTACAGCAAGACAACCCCTCTGCACCTCTCTCCTGGGTGGCTGCAGATTTGGGAGGCTTCTCTGTGTGCCACGACCATGGCTGTGGAGCCCAGTGTGTTTCAGACCTTGAATTTTTCCTGTTTGCTCTTTCCAGAGCTGACCTGGGAGGTCCTGGTCTTCCACATGTCACTAGCATGGCATGAGAGAGCTCAATCCAGAGCAGGGCATGCCTTTGTGTGGGTTCAAGCTGGTGCCCTCTCCCGTGCCTGGGGAAGGCTTTGCACGTGTCCTGCTTCCCTCTAAAGTGGGCACTGAGACACCCAGAGGTGCATAAGCCCCGAGTGGAGCCTGCCCCAGCCCTCCCTGTGTGCTCACGCTGTCCCTGTGCCCGGAGCTGGCTCTGCCCTGGTGCACAAATTCACCTGTAATTTGTCATTTAGTATAATTTTCCCCTCGAGTGCATCTGAAATAATTGTGACTCATTGCTACAGGTAATTAATGGGTTTTTTACGGCATTAAATGCTAAGTGATTACAATTGCTCCGTGCAAATCTGCTGCGCTTCGTGTTCCCATCCTTCCTGCTGCCTGTCTCTCCCTGCCTGAGGAAGCACTGATTTCTCTGCCCTTAATTAAATGGTGGTGGAGGGAACCACTCCAGTGCCTCTGGAATCACGAGTCCCTGGTTGGGTGGAGCTGAGTGTGGTTTGCAGGTCCAGGGGACATTCACAGGAGCTGAAGGCAGCAGTTCCTGGCCTGCACCTGCCCGCCACCGCCTGGGGCTGTCCCGTTGCTCAACTCCCATCCGTGCTCATGGAACGTCTTCATCCTTTCCCACATGGACAAACTAGGAATTTTTCTTTCTTACGATTCATTTTGGGGTTTGGTTGGGGTTTTTTTCGCTGGCTGGCTGCCTCCCAAATTTTTCCCCACTTGAGAACAGTGCTCATCTCAGTGTTACACTCAAACCCAAAGGGCTGCAGACAGGAGGGTGCTGCAGCATCAGAGGCCACTTGGCCAGGGCAGAGCCCCTGAATCCCTTGGTGCCATCAGGACCAGTCAGCACCAGAGCCTGCCCAGTGTCTCGGGCTGTCCTTGGTGTGGCTGGCAAGGGACAGCAAACCTCTCCCCAAATCTGCATCCCCTGCGTTCTCTCCTCTCCTGGTGCCCTTGAGCAGGTGAAAGGTGCCAGAAGAGCTGGGGAACAAAACCAGCCCCGAGCTACTGCAATTTCACATCTGCCTCCCCTTGCTTTGGGCATTTCTGCTCCTTGCCCTGATGCTCTTCGGGGAGTGGGGGAGCAGGAATTTAGGAACAGAGTCTGGAACTGGCCTTTGCTGTTCCAAGATGTGACACTAACCTGTGACACCAGCCCGTGGTGCCACCTCTGGCATGGGCAGCACGTGTCCATCCTGCTGATGGTGTCACTGCCCTGCTGTTAACGGAGCATTTGGTGCGAAAGTGCCACCAGAAACGGGTGACAGAGCCTGGAGAGGGACCAGCAAGTGGTCCCCACAGCAGGGATGTGTGGCTGGAGCACTGCCTTCAGCAGCTCAGTTGTAAAAAGGCCCTTGTGTCGCTGTGCAGTGTGTGACAGGTGGAATGTGCTGGTAGCATCAGCCCAGGGAGATCCGTGGCAAAGGAAAGGAGAGTTATTAATAAGAAAACTAATCAGCACCTTGAATCAGAACGAACAGCACGGAGGGACCCAGCCCACTGAGGATGCTGGATCACAAGCAAAACCCTTTTACATGCCTGAAAGCAAAGACTCGGGCTGTATGCAGATCTGGCCACTGGAGGTAAAGATGAGAAAATGAAGGTATTACTACCTCAGTGGGAAAACAGAGAGATGAGTCAGAGCCAGGAATAATCCTTGAATCCCTGGAACTGGTCCTAAAAGTACCTCATGAGCACAGAGACCCAGACAGAGCCTGCTTTCCCTGTTTTGGAGTCTAAGTCTGCAAGAGAGGGCAGATCCTTCCACCCCCAGACAGATACCTGCCACGCCACATGTCACTCTTGAGCAAATCGATTTTCCTAACGAGAGACAAGCTGTTTGTTTGTGTGACAAATGATCCACGCGAGGGGCTGCCGGGAGAAGGGGGGAGGATGAAGCAGAGCGATGCCAGACCCGGCGTGGGATGAGCTCCTGCATCAGGAGGAGGCAGAGGAACTGACTGCAGGCGGGTTGTGTTGTCAGGAAAAAAAACTTTTTTCAAGGCTGTCTGGTTTGGCTTGAATGTCCCTCCGCAGGGAGAGGGCGTGCAGTGCCTTTTTCTGTGCCTGCAACAAGAGAGGCTCTTTCCCTATTGTTTTGTGCAGGGGACCTTGTTTCTCTGTGTGGGTCCTGCAGAGGGACAGATCCCATGTCCCAGGTGTGGAGATTTCGTTTCTAAAACCTCCCACATGGATGCTTTTGGGAACCTGGGCACAGGCAGCGTTTGTGGCAACCACTGTGAAGTTGTGAAACTGCTGGAAAACAAAAAACCCCTCCAACAACATTTTTAATGTTAGAGACTCAAGGCATTACTTTATTTTCTGGCCAGGATGTTGTTCTGGCCAGGATATGCTACAGAAATCATCTCATCCACACATAGCCCTAGTGTGCAGAGAGAATCATTCCATGACACCTGTTTTGACAAGATTTTCTCCCAAACTTTATCCAGTCAAAACTCATAGAAAGGTATTGGGTCAGTCTTCATTAGTTCCAAGTTGAGCAACCCCCAGGGTTCAGTTTCCCATTGGATCCGAATCTCCTCGCCTCCGATGTTAATCAGATCTTCTTTCTTATTTTTCTTTCCAGACCAGGTGTCTCTGCCCAGCCAGGGCTGTTGTTTGGAGTCGATGTTTTTATTAATTAACATTGAGAGCTGTTATTTCTTGTGTCTCTCCTGTGCTGCTCCCAGGCTGTTGGGATGCTGAGCTCACCAGGCCTCACCTGGAGAAACAATGCCCCGGAAAGAAGCTTCAGTTCCCTTCCCCTGGGGCAAAGGTGGACAAACCTGGCTAAAATTATATTAAAAAATTTTAAACTGGTGTGTTTTCCCACAAAGTGAGGACTGTGTTGTAAATTTGCCCCATAAATGATATTTTGGCATAGTTGCCAGGGTGATTTCCTGTGCTGCACAGTTTGATCCTTGCAGTGCTCTCTGTCCTGAGGGCAGACAGTGGCTGGACAGCAGGCACAGGTGTGAGGAGAACACCTGGAGATTGCAGGCAGCTCCTGAATGGCAGAGGCACCCGAGTTTCTTGTGGAGCAGCGGGGAACGGGTGTCAGGATGGCAGCGAGTGCAGCTAGGGGAGCAGACAGAAGCTTCCACAGATCCCAGTTTCCAGCTGGAGAAACCACCCAGGAGCAGGGGAGAAAAGCTGGGTTCCCGTGCACGATGAGAGCACGGCCCAGCTTTGTGGGATCCTGGTGGGATCCTCGGAGCTGTGGGGTGCTCCTCATCCGGGCACGTCCCTCTGACCTGTGCCCTTCCCTCCGCAGCCTGCCAGCTGGGGTTTTATAAATCGGCCCCCGGGGACCAGCTGTGTGCCAAGTGTCCCCTGCACAGCCACTCGGAGAGCCGGGCAGCGCGGGTGTGCCGCTGCGACAGCAGCTTCTACCGGGCCGTGCAGGACCCGCCCTCAGCTGCCTGCACACGTGAGTACCCCCTGAGTATCCCCTGATTACCTCTGATTACCTCCTGAATGCCCCTGAGTATGCCCTGAGTGCTCCTGAGTGCCCCCTGAGTATCCCTGAGAATCCCCTGAGTATCCCCTGAGTACCCCCTGAGTATCCCTTGTGTACTCCCTGAGTATACCCTGAGTACCCCCGAGTACCCCTGGAGTGCCCCGAGTGCCCTTGAGTATCCCCTGAGTACCCTCTGGTTACCCCCTGAGTGCCCCCTGAGTATCCCCTGAGTATCCCCTGCGTACTGGGGCACACGGCACATCCTCGGTCGTGTCAGCCGCTCGTGGCTGAGCCCAGCGCTGCCCCCAGTCCTGCTCCTGCTGCCCAGGGTGCTCCAGGAGCCCCACAACCCCGAGTCTGTGTCTGTCTGTGAGCTGAGAGCCTCCCTCAGCTGCTCTGTTTCCCCCACACCCTGCTGCTCTCCAAACCCCGCTGACCACAGCCAGAGTCAGAGAATCATCGAGGGTGGAAAAGCCTCTGTGGTCATCCAGTCCATCCGTCAGCAGCTCCATCGTGTTCGCCACTAAACCGAGCCCCCAAGTGCCCCATCCACACATTTTCTTGAACACTTCCAGGGATGGTGACTCCACCATTTCCCTGGACAGCCTCTTCCGATGTCTGACCGCCCCTTCTGTGATGCAATTTTCTCGAATACCCAATCTAACCCTCTCCTGGCACAACTTGAGGCCATTTCCTCTCCTCCTGTCACTCGTTACCTGGAAGAAGTGATTGACCCCACCCTGGCTTTCCTTTTCCAGCAGTGCACTGGGTGGTCAGACACCCCTGGGCAGCCCAGGGTTGCTGTGCTCTGCTTCTCTGTGGGTGGACAGTGACACCAGGGTTTGTCACTTGTCACATGTCGCATGTCATATGTCGCATGTCATATGTCGCATGTCATATGTCGCATGTCGCATGTCATATGTCACATGTCATATGTCGCATGTCGCGTGTCATATGTCGCATGTCATATGTTGCATGTCGCATGTTGCATGTAGCATGTAGCATGTTGCATGTCATATGTTGCATGTCATATATTGCATGTCGCATGTCATATGTCACATGTTGCATGTCATATGTCGCATGTCGCATGTCATATGTCGCATGTCATATGTCGCATGCCATATGTCTCATGTCGCATGTCGCATGTCACATGTCGCATGTCACATGTCGCATGTCTCAGCTTTGTAATAGACCACTTTGAGGAGCCCAGTGCTATTAAAAGGGGACAAGAACATCCCAGGAGGAGTTCTCCTTTCTGTGGTTGGTCCAGGAGGACAGACGAGTGTGGCACTGCCAGCTGAGGCCAGGGTGAAAGACAGGTCAGCAGCGTCTGACCTGTGTTTCCCTAAGGAAACACCACCTGAATTTATTAATCCCCCAAAGAAATGTGGGTTTACCTTTCCCTTTAGATGAACATATTCAGCTCATCAACACCTTGGCTCTTCCCCCCAAATCCTCATGCTTTACCCTTGCTTCCTGCTTCCCCCAGAACTAATATCAGCTCTCACTGTCTGACATTTGGCATCCTGATCCAGAGCATTTTAACTCCAAGGCATTTCACCCTGAGCCCTGCCTGTGTCTTTGCTGTCTTGTGTCCACGGCATTCCCTGCTCTGGGCAGTTCTGTGTCCCCTCCGTCAGTGTTTGTGCGCTCAGGTCCTGCTGCCCAAGGCTCCATGCTCCACCATTCCCAAAGCACCTGTAGCCCTCACTCCACCCCAATCCCTGTTTCTCCTCCAGGGCCCCCCTCTGCTCCCGTGAACCTCATCTCCAGCGTGAACGGCACCTCGGTGACCCTGGAGTGGGGCCCGCCGCTGGACAAGGGCGGCCGTGCGGACATCGTGTACAACGTGCTGTGCCGGCGCTGCGCGGGCGACGCGGGGCCGTGCGAGGCCTGCGGCAGCGGCATCCGCTTCGTGCCGCAGCAGATGAGCCTGGTGCAGGGAGCGCTGACCGTCACCAACCTGCTGGCACACACCAACTACTCCTTCTGGGTGGAGGCCGTCAACGGCGTCTCCGACCTCAGCCTGGAGTCCCGGAGAGCCGCGGTGGCCAACATCACGACAAACCAGGCAGGTAGGAGGAGCAGACCCCCGCTCTGGGCTTGGCCTCTGTGGGTGATGCTGATGTTCCTCTGATGTTGCTCCAGCCAGTGTCTGTGGGCTGGTTTGGTGATGGCCCAGGAGATGTGACCCCCCTGTCCTCTCTGCTGCTGGAGGTGGGTTCAGGGAGCTGGGGTGGGCTGCCCAAGTTGCTGCCCAAGTTGATTCTCACCCTTCTCTGCTTCGTGGTGTCCTTTTTCCTCTTCCCTTCACTTCAGCCTGCAGCCGTTGTTGGAGGCTCCTTTTCTGCAGGAGACAGGAGACACGGAGAACACTTGTTTATTGACAGGAACACTAAGTGGAGCATGAATGTTTCAGGCTGATCCTCCGGCCTTTTGTCCCTTCCCAAAGGGCCAGGCAGCAGTTCATGCTCTGCTCTTAGCTCTCACTGATGCCAGGCCTCAGCAAGGGACAGAAATGTTGGCTGGGAAAAGTCTCTCCCATGCATGGCTCACCTTTGCAAATTCCTCGCTGCAAAATCCTCTTTAACCAGGAAATTCCTCTGAGCAGTGCTCCAGCCCAGGTGGGACAGGACTTTGTTCCATGGCACTTTTCCATGGAGCACGCTGTGGGCAGAGAGATCAGGGCAGGGACTGACCCTCCTTGTCAGCTCCCAGTTGGAGATGAGCCCACAAGAACTCCCCGTGATGCTGAGCCCTTTCTGCTCTTGTGGCCGGGGTGCCAGCAGGAGAAACCTGGGGAGCCCCGCTGGATAGCTCATGGCTGGCATGAGAACAGCTCCCTTTGTCACTAATGCCAGCCTGGAGCCCTTCTGCAGCACGTGGAAATGGGTCAATCCTGCTGGCTTCATCCCTCACAATCCCTCCAAGCGCTGATGAGCTGCCTCAGCCTGATGCCTCAGAGGCGGACGTTCTCAGGAAGTGCTGAATATTCCCATTTCGACCTCTCTGCTGCAGAACGGATTCTGAGCAGGTGCTGTGAAAGCAGCGGGGGTGGGAATTTGGTAGTTCAGCAGCTGTGCTCCAGCTGCTGCGTGTGACACAGCCCCCTGCCCTCCGGGGGGCTGAGGGACCCCTGGCATGAATGGGGGGACCTGCCCATGCTGGGTGCTGGTCACCGCTGTTCCCCCAGCTCCAAAGGCTGAGCTTGGCTGAGGCAGATGCAGCACAGATTCCCTGGAGCTCTTTGGAGAGAAGGCATTGCCCGTTCCCGTGCAGTTTAACTGATTCCACCATCCCACCCTGTCCCATCTCCCCAGGGTGCTGTGCACCAGCAGCATTTTCTGCTTCTCAGAGGAGTCAGCCCAAAGATGAACTGAGCTAAAAATGCTTCCTGTCAGTCCCTGGGTGCCCCTTCTGCTGCAGCCCCTGTGGCCTCTTCGGTCTCGGTGCTGCTTCTGTGACACCCCTGCCATGGCCATGGCAGCTCTGTCTTGCCTGGAGCTGCCACATCTCATTTTCACCTGGTGGGGAAGCTCCCACGCAGGGCCTGAACCTCCCCAGTGGCTGCACCTGACCATCACAGCACCCTCTGCACTCTGGGGAACTTCCAGTGGGCATTTTCCCAGTGGGAAAAGAGGCTGGTGAATTGGTTCCTCTAGCTGTGACAGCTGCAGTTCAGGCACAAGAACTGATTCCCAGGCTCAGGCCTGGGAAGATGACAAATATCCCAGGGCAGCAGAGCACCCCCAGGGCACTTCTAGGCTGATGATCAGACCCTGATCACACTTTATCATCTCCCCTTTCCCTCTTCCCCTGCCCGTCTCCCTTTACCCCAGGTGGAACAAGAGGGGACAGGGTCCTGTTAGGGATCTCCATGAGCTGCAACCCCACTGCTCCTTCTCCTTTCTGATCACAGCAAGGCACCAGTGTCCCCCCCTGCCTGCACTGGGACAGTGCCCTCCTCTCTCATCTCCTCAGAGCTGCTTTACTCCATGGGGAAGAGACTGAGGCAGCCAAAGCAAGGAAAAGCCTATTTGCAATCCTGGTCACAGCACTCTCCACATGGCTTTAATCAAACCAGAAATCTCATTTGAGCCAGGGGTCCTGTCTGGGGCTCCAGTTCCACCCTGCCCTGCTGCTGTCTCCTGCTGCCCCTCCTGAGCAGACACCTGACCCCGTGTGTCTGGTCCCCAGCCCCGTCACAGGTGGTGGTGGTGCACCAGGAGAGCACAGGGCAGAACAGCGTCACCTTGCTGTGGCAAGAGCCGGACCAGCCCAACGGGATCATCCTGGAGTACGAGATCAAGTACTACGAGAAGGTAACGCTGAGCTGGTGTCACGGAGAGGCCCCTGCTATCGGCCAGCCTTGCACAAGGGGCTCCTCTGGAAGACTTGGTGGTGGCTGTGCTGGTGCAGAGAGGGTTTTGGTTTTGTTTTTCATTCCCAGGACAAGGAAATGCAGAGCTACTCGACTCTGAAATCCAAGAGCACCACTGCCACCATCTCCGGGCTCAAGCCTGCAACCCGCTACATTTTCCAGGTGCGGGCTCGCACCTCCGCCGGCTGCGGGAGGTTCAGCCAGACTGTGGAGGTGGAAACAGGGAAGCCAGGTGAGTGTGTGCAGGTGTGGGCTGTGGGAAGTGAGGCAGGGGAGGAGGTGATGCCCTTCTCCATGGCCACTGTTCCTCTGCCACAGAGGGAGGGGGCCTGGAGGCAAATCCTCTGGTGTTTCTTGAGGCTGCCCTCCTGAGATGTTTGGGACAAGAGGAAACAGACTCAAGTTGAAACAGGGGAGGTTTAGATTGGATATTGGGAAACATTTCTTCACTGAAGGAAGATGTTGGTGAGGCATTGAAACAGACTGCTCAGGACAGTGGTGGAATCACCATTCCTGGAAATGCGCAATGAATCCGTGGATGTGGCAGTTGGGGACATGGTTTAGGAATGGCCTTGGCCATGCTGGGTTAATTAATGAACTCAGTGATCTTAGAGGTCTTTTCCGACCTTAATGACTCTGTGATTCCATGCCTGTACATTAGAAAGAAGAGGGAGGGTGTAGCAGTTAGGGCAGGGAAGACCTGGAGAGGTCCTGAGGCTCCAAACTCCTCTCTGTTCTGGCTGGCTGTGTCACCATGGCCTTCCCAGGTCTCTGCTTGGTTTCCCCATATGGAAATGGTCCCTATGCACTGGGAGAGGCTCAAAGCTGGGAGTAGGTGGGACAGTGCTTTATCCATGAAGACCATGGCCCCATGGTCAGCGCAAGGGTTCATCTTTGAAGGCCGTGGGGTTGGTACATTCCTGAGCTCAGCAGCGCGTTCCCCGCTCCAGCTCACCCCCTTCCTACCCTGCTTCTCTCAGTGTCTCTCCGCTATGACACCATGACAATCGTCTGGATCTGCCTGACGCTCATCACTGGCCTCGTCGCCTTGCTGGTGGTTCTGATCTGCAAGAAGAGGTGAGGGTTTGATGGAGGCCAGTGGGGTTTTCTGGAGGTCTCCAACAGGGACAGGAGGGATGGGAGAACTTGGGCACAACTTTTCTCCTTTCTGTTGGTCCAGAGCATCCATAGGTCAGGGGTTAATTAGCAGCCAAGAGACTTCATTTGAGGGTCACCACTTTCCCTGAGGCAGAGCTGGTCTTCAGATCTCCAGGCTGAATAGTAATAAATCAGTAATAAATTCAGCAGGCTGAATAGTAATAAATCAGTATATAGTATACAGAGGATCAGGAGCACAAGTAGTAGCAAAGCTGGTACCAGAACTACTCCCAGTACAAGGGCTGACTGGATGGACTGGTGGGTAGGTGGAGAGATCTTTTCTCCATCAGACAGATCCAAGGGAGGCTGTGCGCTCCATCTGAGTGTGGCTGAGCCAGGCGTGTGGAGCACTCATTCTTTTAGCCCTGCCAAGCCGTGGAGAGCACCTGGAGAGTACTTTGATCCAGGCCAAAATGTCATTCCAGTGGGACATGGGGATGGTGGATGGCCAGGGGTTATCTCTGGCTGCCCACAGCCCCGGCATGCACTGCTTTCCACCCTGCTTTTGGAATTCTTGTGGGATGGGGGCTTCTCTTCTGACCCTTGTCCCCCCCCGTGGCAGGCACTGCGGGTACAGCAAGGCTTTCCAGGACTCTGATGAGGAGAAGATGCATTATCAGAACGGGCAAGGTAGGAGCCCAGCCCCATGGATGGGCACAGAGCTGGACTGTTCCCCCCTGACCCTGCTGGGGTTTCCAGGGGAAGGGATTTGTGTCCTGCCTGCTGCTGGGAACCTGTCTGAGGAGACCTGAGCGGGGACTCTGATCCCAGGGACGAAGGTTGAACAGCGTGCACTGAAACTGCAGCAGGATCATCCCCGAGAGCAGCAGGCCAGGGGCAGGTTGGGGGGTGATGGAGTGGGACAATCATGTGGAGAACACCTGGGCAGCCAGGTCCTGGTCTCCTCTGAGGACACTGCTGGGCCAAAGAGTGACTTAGGGTTCTTTGTGCTGCATCTCTGTGGCTCCTCAGCCTCTCCTGCCCCTGCCCAGCTTTTGGGTGCCCCTCCCTCCCATCAGGGCTGCCTGAGAGCGCTGATCTCCTCTCTCCCCTTTGAAACCTGGCAGTAAAGTTCCCCGAGTCCAAGTTCTACGTGGACCCCCACACGTACGAGGACCCCTGCCAAGCCGTGCATGAGTTCACCCGTGAAATAGAGGCCTCCCGGATCAAGATCGAGAAGGTCATTGGGTCTGGTGAGTGCTGGGGCCCAGCTGCCTCTTTGCATCGTGTCTGCTCGGCGAAATCCATGATCTGAGGCTGTGCCGTGGCCCTGGCGTGCTGGGATCAGAGCAGTGCTCGGCAGGGCTTCATCTGCTCCTTATCCTCGCGAGGTCAAAATTATGGATGGAGTGGGGGTTAGGGGTTGTGAAATAAACCTTGTGGAGCAGCCTGGTGTGGCATGGGCGGCTCAAGCTGACACAGCAGATGGCTCAGCCTGTCCCCATGGGTGCCCCAACATGCACCCATGGAAAAACCAGGGGTGACAAGATGCAAATGAAATTGCAAAGTGGAATGGTAAATTTTCAGAACAAAAGGGAATTTTGCATAGGAGCAGAGGCTTTCAGGGAAGCACAGTGCAGAGATGGAGCTGGAACTTCACGAGCAGCACCCCAAGGGCTTAACCCAGAGGAATGATGAGGGTCGTCCTTGCTGCTCTGAGACTCTCAAATTTGTTCATTGAAAGCAATAAAGCAAGTGCCACTGTCATCACTGCTCTTGGCCCATTGCCTTCAGTGAAAGGCACCAGAGAGAGGTGGTTTTGATAGTCCCGCCCTTCCTGCACTGAAAGCCAGAGCTGGGCAATCCTTTCAGAGGACTGAATCCTGGAGGGATTGGAGGGGGTTGAAATCCAGGCTGAAACGCAGAGGGGCTGGGACAGGCGGTGCGTGTGCTGGATGGTTCATGGTGTGATGGGTGAACACAAGAAGCTGAGGAGCTCTCCATGGCCTCACCTTCCCTCTCCATGGCCTCACCTTCCCTCTCCATGGCCTCACCTTCCCTTGCCTTGCAGGGGAGTCTGGAGAGGTGTGCTACGGCCGCCTGAAGCTGCCGGGGAAGAGGGAGATTCCCGTGGCCATCAAGGCGCTGAAGGCCGGCTACACGGAGAAGCAGAGGCGGGATTTCCTGAGCGAGGCCAGCATCATGGCCCAGTTTGACCACCCCAATGTCATCCACCTGGAGGGGGTGGTCACCAGGAGTACGTGGCTGGCAGGGAAGGGGGTGCATGGTGGGGCAGAGCTGGGATGTATCCCCCTGGGTGTCAGGGCTCGCTTTGGCTGCGCTCCATCCTTCACTGCCCCAGTGGCTTTTCAGATTTGTGCATTTACCTGGGACAGCCACCCCCTTGCCTTCTCTTCCAGGACAAACCTCCCCGTGGCAGTTCCATGCCTTGCTCTGCAGCGTGCCCCAGGTCGTTGTTGGTTTGGGAGATGTCCTGCTCGAAGGCGTTTATTTTAAAGGCTGCCTGTATTGAATCGTAATTTGAAGTCTTCCTCCAAAAAGGCACATTCTGATGCAAAGCCTTACACTAACGGCATGCAGATTTCAGCAGGGTAACGAAGCTGACCCAGCCACTTCGACAGCACCTGGAGGGAGGGGTACCTGTCTGGTTATTGCCACATCCCCACTGTTGGGCCAGCCCTGCCCAGAGCAGGGGTGACACGGCGCTGAGGGGCTGCAGGAGACCCACAGGCCTGGATTTGTGTCCCTCCCAGTACAAACCTGGCCCTGGGCTTCCAGGAGGAAGGTGACTTCTCTGCTAATTTGACCTCCCTTGTCTTCTGCAGGCAAATTGGTAATGATTGTTACTGAATACATGGAGAACGGCTCACTAGACACCTTCCTCAGGGTAAGGAGTGGGTTTGTATTTTCATTCACTGCACATCCCCTGGGGCTGGCTCCTGCTCCTCAGCCTCACAACCACTGAAACCCCTGTGCTAGAGAGAGCTGTGGGTGCTGGGCTCTCACTTCTCCAGCAGACACAGGCTCCAGGCATCATGTCTGGCTCCTTGGAGTGGCTCTGCAAAGGCAGGGACAACTGCCTGAGCACATCAGAGACCCTGAGAGGGCAGCGGGATAAGGCACTGGGGTCAGAGTGGGTACTAAACCAAAGATGAGAGGTGCTGTGCGGGCTGGTTTAATGCCAGCAGCACCAACAGGACGCTGGTGAGCACCACAAACAAACTCTGAGTTGTTTCCTCTGCAGAAACACGACGGGCAGTTCACCATCATCCAGCTGGTGGGGATGCTGCGGGGCATCGGGGCGGGCATGAGGTACCTGTCTGACCTGGGCTACGTGCACCGGGACCTGGCCGCCCGCAACATCCTGGTCAACAGCAACCTGGTGTGCAAAGTGTCCGACTTCGGCCTCTCCCGCATCCTGGAGGACGACCCCGATGCTGCCTACACCACCACGGTGGGTGCTCCCAGTGCTGCTCCCTGCTCGTGGCTGTTGCCCCAGGCCACTGACTCATGGAAAAGTCAGAGACCCTCAAGTTGAAATAGGTAGGGCAGGAATGGCGATGCCACCTCAGTTCTGATATCGGGGCCAAGAGCTTGAACCCAAAGAGCTCCTGAGCCTGGATGTCCTTCACACAGGGACATCCCAGGACAGAGTGAGCGAAGAGCAGCAGGATGGAAGGGCAGGGAGCTGTCAGGCATCCCCAGCCCTGCTCCCACGGGTGTGTGTGGCCCACGTGTCCCCATGGGGGCCCTTCCCTGGGCTGTGTAGCTTCATCCTTGCCTCAGGTGTCCGACAGCCATCAGGCCAGAGCTGGGTGTTCTGGCCACCCTTGTGGCCACACATTGGTTTTTCCACGTGGCTCTGCCTCATTCACGGGTGTGGCAAAGGTGGGAATTGGTTTTGCAGCCTGTGGTTTTGTTTTCATGCAGGACACTTTTGTCTGTGAAGCTGTATTGCTATTTTTTTTCTGGCCAACCTGGCAGCTCTGGAGCTTGATATGCTCCTACAGGGGAGGTCATCAGAAGCAAAATGAAACACGTTTTCATGAAATACATAGAATATGCTAAATAAAATGATCGCTTTTTGCTCTTCTCTGGCCATGAAAAGAATTAATGGGCTCCCTGGCTCATCTCTGGTGGACAGACTGTTCCTGATGGAGGCCAGTTTGGAGTTGTGGCTGAGCAGTCTGCATATTATTTCTCTGAAAGGCCAAGACTAGAGAAGCAGAAAGAGCTTCAGCTTCCTTTGGGGTAGTTCCTGGCCATGCAGAGCATGTCCCACAGCAGCTCTGAGGGAGGAACGCCCAGTGGCCCAGCCTAAAGAACTTTGCCTTTATGCTTTTTGCATCAGCAAAGTGGAGAGACTGAGCGCGAGGGGCTCGGTGTGTGTGTGTCTGTGCATTCACCTGCTCCCTCTGCTATCTCAAGAAACAGCACAGAATTCCAGACACTTTAACTTTGGGGAAGGTGCCTGCTGCTTTGGTTTCTCCTGCTCTGAGGTGCCTCGGTGCAGTGAAACCCACCGGGGCTGGCTGCTCTGGAGGAAGACTGGACCACAAGGATGCAGTGACAGAGTCAGGGTCTCTGGTGAGGTCTCGGTCAGGGTACCCTGCAAATGAGGTTGTTTTTGTGTCCAGAAACTTGTGTTCCTCCTGTGTTGTCTTCAGCGTGCTCAGGAGATTGCTTCCCCAAAGGGGCTGTCCCAAAGGACACGTTGTTCATCTTCAGTCCTTTTCAAGGCATGTGTCAGAGCAGGCAGGACTCAGCTGGGTGGAAGCAACTGTACAGGTATCCCTGAAAGGTGTTCCCAGGCACAGCATTCCTGCCCCAGATGCTCTGGGAAGCTGACCCAACATTCCCTACACCACAATTTTCCTCTTCAGATAGCTGGCAACCCCATTTCCAGCTTAAATGCATTGTTAGTCTATATATTGCTGATTTTCATCAGCACGGTCCTTTAACGGAATGCATCCTCCTTTTCAGTCCTTGCCTGTCGAAGCAGGGAAGGACAGGGAGCACGTCCCATCACTCTCCCTGTCTGCTCAAGTCAGGCTCTCAGCTTGCACCCAGGGTCGGCTCCGTGCTTGTGTGCTCTGGGGTCCTCTTCATCACTTTGAGTTCCTTCTCCCTTGAGCACTGGGGGACCAAATTGTGCATGAAGACCTTGTAAAAGAGCACAGTGTTCTCCTTGCTCTGCTGGAAACACCTTGAAGCCGTCCTTCACGTACACTTCTGGGCTTATCTCGTGCAGATTGCCTCTTCAGTCCTGCCCAGGAGATGCCACCCCAGCTTGTCGCTTGTCCAACAGCCGTCCCAGCTGCAGAGCTGGGGATGCTGGGCCCTGCCTGCTCTGAGCCTCCACTCTTGCTCGTTTTTCCAGGGGGGGAAGATCCCCATCCGCTGGACGGCTCCCGAGGCCATCGCGTACCGCAAGTTCTCCTCGGCCAGCGACGTGTGGAGCTATGGCATCGTCATGTGGGAGGTGCTGGCCTACGGCGAGCGGCCCTACTGGAACATGACCAACCGGGACGTGAGTGCTGCCAGGCCTGCCCCTCCTCCTGCCCTGCCCAGGCCAGCCTGCCAGGGGCCCAAGGATCAGCTCTTGCTGCTCCTCACACCCCCAGGGCTGTGCACAGGGTGCTTGTCCGCTCTGTGGGGACACAGCACATCCCTGCACTGCTCAGCTGTGGTGGTTGATGGCATGGACTCCTCAAGGTGATGATAAGTGAAGACATTTCATTGCAAAAATCCAGGGTTCTTAAACTGTTCCTTTGTTATGAGTTTGCAAACTTGTGAGGCACAACAAACGTGTTGAACCAACCCCCATAAACCACGACAGGAACACGCATCAGGGGTAACCAACCACCAGCCCCGCAGTGTGAGCACTCATTGGTTCTAACAATTGTTTTCCAGTTCTGTCACTTGTTTTTCACCTCTGGTTCAGCTGAGTCATTCCCAGAATGCTCTCTGGTTGGCCGAAGTAGCAGAAGTGAGCAAGGATTTTCCACGGGCAAGGAGGCCCTCACTTTGCAAGGCCTTTGTGCTCCTCAACACTCAGTCTCTGCCTTTGCAGCACAGTGGCTCCCGGGACTGACCAGAGCTCAAATATTGACCTGCCTGCTGGTCCCTCCCAATCCTGCCCCATTCCTGGGGCCACAGACCCAAATCCCGGGTGTGAACGCCAGCAGGGAGGTCACTGCCACACTGGCTGTGTGCACTGTGTCCCCAGCCCTGCCTTTCTGCTGGCTGGAGAGATTCAGCACATGTTGTGCCACCTTTCCCAGTCCCTGGAAGGGGTCAGGGCTTCCCTAGGATCCCTGCAGCCCCACTGGCCCACCCTGCCAGTCCCAGTGCTGAGCGTCCATCCCTTGCACTGCCCAGGTGAGGCTGCTGAGAAACTCAGGCTGGCACCACCCAGCTTCGGGCTTTCAGCTTGTCTGAGTTGGGTGAAGCCACTCTCACCTCAAGAGTAGCATAAAATATGAAGTGAAATGTAAGTTATAATCCTGACCATAACCAGAGGGCAAAATTTCCCAAAGGAGGCGGTAAAATGAGTGTTTTGGCTCTGCAGAACCACAGGACTTCTTTTTTTCCCTATGAATACTATAAATCTCTCCCTGCTCTGGGAGTCCCCTCTCTTCCTAGGTTTTTCTTAATTTTGTGGTGGCTTTAAGCACAGCAGGGCATGAATGCAGTGGCTTCCACTACCTCCTCCACACAATCCCTGCAAGCAGGTTTTCCTCCAGCTGTGCTGAGTAGTGCCAAGCCCTGGCTGTAGGACAGCCGAGTGTGAGTGCAGCCCTCGTTTCTTGTGTGCCAGAGTGAAGCTGCCATATTTTAGGCCACCGGGCTACTGAATAACTCTGCTGTCACAGCAGTGATTGTGTGGGCTCTCACAGCAGTACGTGTGTGGTGTCCAGAGCCTGCACGCAGCCGTTCCCTTGTCATTTAGCACGAAGCTTGTGCTAAACCATCCCACGGCCCCAGCAGCTCTCACGGCTGGGAGCGGGCTGGGGATGCAGCTCCACTGCAGCCTGTGGCTTCCTCGCAGGTGATTAACTCCGTGGAGGAAGGCTACCGCCTGCCTGCCCCCATGGGCTGCCCCACCACCCTGCACCAGCTGATGCTGGACTGCTGGCAGAAGGAGCGCAGCGAGAGGCCCCGCTTCTCCCAGATCGTCGGCATCCTGGACAAGCTGATCCGCAACCCCGACAACCTCAAGTGCACGGGCACCGTGAACAGGTGAGGGCTCCCTGCTGACCCCTGTGTGCGCAGGGGCTGGTGTGTGATGCTGGGCAGAGCGTGTGGGTTACAGGAATAAGGGATATTTCTGACTGGCTGTAGCCCTTGGGACCACGGGCACGCACAGGGCCCGTGGGCACAGGTGGTGGCGGTGATGCCCGAAAAGATGGGCTGGAAATAAAACCCCGTAGCCAGGTGTCTGTAGAGCAGGGATTTGTTCATTGCAGCGCTCACAGCCTGCTCACCTGAGACCAGCATTTCTGCTCTAACCCCTCCTGTCCTGCTGCCAGGTTCACCCAGACACGCTTGGACAGGGGTCTCCTCGACCTGACCAGCTGCTTGACCGTGGAGGACTGGCTGGACTCCATCCGGCTGGGGCACTACCGGGACAACTTTGCCATGGCTGGCTACTCCTCCCTGGGCATGGTGATGCGCATGAACATCGAGTGAGTAGCCCGGAACAAACAGCGCTGGCTGGGTGTCCCTGCACCAAACAGTGACCATCCTGCCTCAGCTGGCTCCTTCTGTGCCAGAGACACATCCCTGGGGAAACGGTTTGGAGACCTGGGAGAATGTCCAAGGCTGGGCTGAGCTTTGAGGGAAGGTGTGGAAGCTGTGAGCACCAAGTCAGCTCCAGTGCTCGGTGGTGGCTCTCCAGTGTCACCACAGACCCACAGGCAGTAATTCAGGTTGCAGGGGCTCCAGGAGGTCACCTAACCGAACCTTCTGGTCGCAGCAGGGTCTGGCAGGAGGTTGCCGTCTCCTTGTGCTTCTCATCTTTGATTCCCCTGCAAAGGGTGTCTCTGGACCAGAGTGTGGCTGTGCACAGCTTCTCTGGGACCACAGCTGGAGCTGGGTGTTCCCTTGGAGCCCCGTGCACAGGATTGGGCCCTGCTCAGTGCAGCAGGGAGGCGCCACTGGAAGGTCATCAACACATGACCAAGGGTGGGTTAAGCAAGGAGAGCTGGACAGGATGTGTCTCACCACCCTCCTGCTGTAAGGAACTTGATCTTCCCCCATCTAGGGAGTTTCCAAGGTGGAGGATCCGAGCAGTACCAGAAAAGAAGGCAGCTATACCTGCTCCTGCCCTTACACCTGCTTAGATCCCACATCCCTTGCTGTTACCAGTAGTGACAGGGCTGGCAACAACCTCTCCTGCCTCCAAGGAGCTCCTGGACAGGAGGGAAGGAGTGAAAGGGCTCCTGGCAGTGAAAGGGAAGACAGAGAGACACAGATAGTGTTGTCGTGTGCATCGATCAGGGCTGTACACGGGGCCTTTGCTCTGGGATTGAGCTGATAGTGATCCTTGTTTCTCATGCACATCAGAGAATCTTTTGAAGGGGGAAGGCTCGTCATCCATCCGTCGTTCTGACTGGGTTATCTGAGGGCATCTCACTAAAACTGAATCCAATTTCAGAGCATCGATCTTGTCACCTACCAGCCTGTCAGGAGTGATCCTGCTCCTGCTCCGTGTGGGGCTGTCACTGTGGCCTTGTCAGGAGGATGTGCCCGAGGAATGGCAGCCTCTCTGTCCCTGGGAGGATGCCCACGGACCCTTGGCCCTTGTGCTGATGGGGAAGCCAAGAGCCAGGCACAAGTTCCTGGGGTGCTGCTGGGACTTGGCACAAGTGGCTTTGTCTGACAGTGTCTTTGTTCTCCAGGGATGTCCGGAGTCTGGGCATCACCATGATGGGCCACCAGAAGAAGATCCTGAGCAGCATCCAGGCCATGAGATCCCAGCTGCTGAACACAAACGGCCCCAGGAGGCATCTCTGATCACGAGCTCTGCAGACCCACATCGGGGCATTCCTAAACACTTACCCTGGCGAAGGGGCAGCAGGGTGGTGAGCAGGAACAGGGGCACCGGGAGCCGGAGCCCTGCCAGCATCTCTTTGATTTCAGCGTCGGTGGAAACGTGGCATTCCAGATACCTCGGTGGTCCTGCTGCCTTCCAAGTGGGCCAGGCACACGTCAGGCCTCTGCTCTTTCCCTGTGGGACTGGGGGTCTCCACACAGCTATGCAGGACAGGAGGCAGCTCCTTCACCCAGCGAGGTGGTCCAGCTGCTCCTGCAGGTGGGAGGGGTGTCAGACACATCAGCAATAACCAGGAGCGGTGGGACTGGGCTTGGCGTGGCACACAGCTCCTTTGGATCAGGAGTTCCTTGGATCTCTGAGCTGAGCAGGGCTCCACAGGCTGCACACAGCAGAGACAGCCCCGCTCCCAGCACCTCCCAGAGTGCTCCAGCCTGGACCTCCTGAACTGCACCAGCCTGAAGGTGACTTCATGGTCCACCTCGACCAAGAGCAGGAGGGCAGGGGACAACAAAGTGGCAGTGCCAGGAACAGCTGGCTCTGCCTTCGGACCAGACTTCCCAGCTTGGAGGAGAGTTGTCCAGGGCCTTCTCCCTGGAGCCTCAAGAAGCCCTGGGGTGCTGCAGGACACTCTCCACCTCTTCAACCCACCAGCACTACCCCTCCCCAGATCCAGCACAGCCCTCCAGGGCAGCCCAGGCACATTCTCGAGAGCCACAAGCTCAGGTTTCTCTGCCAGCAGAAACATCGTGGCCTCACCCAGAGCAGAGAGGAATGGGAGAGTGTGCTCCCATCTCGCGTGGTGGAGGGACAGAGAAACAACTCCTCTTTGTTCTTATGTTGTGCTAGAGAAACCCAAGAGCTGTGCCAGGGGTGCTGGGTCACCTGCACAGGAGGGGTCCTGGCAGCATTTCCAGCTGCAATCACAGCATCCCGTGGCTGGGGATGGGGGCTCTGGGGGCAGAGGGTCTCACTGCAGGTGACCCCAGTGTCTGGAAAGGTGGTCTGTCCCTCATAAGAGCATCTCTCGTGGGTGAGCTGGCCTGGTGCTGAGCAGTGGCCTCCAAAGGTGCGTGGAGCTGGTCCAAGAGGCTGAGCTGCATGCAGAGGTGCAGATGAACTGGGGAGTGGGGCAGGCTGTGGGCTGGGATCGTTTCCTTTTGGTGTAAATACAATTTTCTATGGGTTTGGGAGCTGTTTTACTGAAGTAGGATGTTAAGTACACAGAGTGGTCTCAAAGCACAGAAGCCTCAGTCGTGGGGCTGAACTCACTGCAAAAAAAAAAAAAGAAAAAAATTCTGCTGGGAGCGGGGCTGGGGTGGGGAGAGGGTCTGGAGGGGAGCCACGCTCCCTGCCAGGGTCCAGCCGGGCCCACAGCACCCCGTCCTTTGCACAGGCACAGCAAACCCAGCATCACTGGTGGCCTGAGGGCTGCTCCTGCCAGGCCTCTTTGGGCACAGGGTGGGTGGGGGGTGGGCTAAAGCCATTTCTCAGCTGCAATAATCCTGGCTGAACCGGCCTTCCCGGGGCTGGCTTGGCATTCCACGCAGGGCACTCGTGTCCTGATGGATTCTCTGACTATGGCGGGCACTTTACTTCTTCCTATGGAAGCTTTTTTTGTGAGGGGGACAGATGCAATGTGTTTGTTTCATTTGTATTGCACCCTGTGTCCTGCACTCAGCCCTGGCACGCTCCCTGCCCGCAGCCAGCAGTGACTGAGCTCACCCGAGCCCTGCAGCGCTGGGGGCTGGCCCTGCCCTCTCTTCCCAACATTTGGGATTCACTCATGGACACGCTGGTGAGGGCAGAGGTCGGCCCAGCGCCACACCTTCGTGTCCTTGGGGTTTGCTGGGCAACCCCAGCCAGGTGGGCTGCAGGATCTGAGGCTGGGAGCTGCCAGGTGGCCCCTTGCCAGGTGGCTCAGGAGTCAGATCCTGCAGCGTGGGGTCACCGGGCTGCTCCTGGCTGCGGGGATGGTGGGGCAGGGTTTGCCTTTTATGTTCAGAGTGTGCACAATAAAAATCCCTCTTCCCATGATCCATATCCTTGCCTGTTATTGTCACCACGTGCAGTGGGACTCGGGGACACCCCAGCTGCTTCAGGGGGGCCAGCACTGGGGTGCTGAGCTAGCCACCACCTCCCTTGCTCCAGAAAGCCATCCACACGTGAAGGATGCTTCTCTGCAAAGCAGGGATGGGCCCACGGGGACAGGGAAGAGCCAAGGGGATGTTTGTAGGCTCCCAGTGTTGCCTTTTCAGCTGGTAAAGATATGAAGCAGACACAGCAGGAAAGGGAAAACGGGGATTTACCTCAGTTTTAATGGGATCCTGGGTGCATGGCTCGTCAGAGGTGGAAACACACCGAGAGCACCCCCATATGACGTGTGTACAATTTTTATGGACTTCACAAATTAGCATTCTACCTAATACGCCCCAATAAGAAACTTAACAGATGAAGTAATTGTCCCCCTATTCTAATTACCCCGTAAATGAGATTACAGTCCAGTTTATAAAATATGTTCCAGAGAGAGAGGGAGACTCCGTCAAAGGCTGGAGCCTCCAGTTCTGAGATAGTGCAGAGCTTTTGGCCTCCTGCTGTGAATGTTTGGTTTTTTCACTTCTCAAAAGCCCCAGACTGAGCTGAATATCAGACTGCAAGAATTACAGGTGTGTGGGGTAAGGTACAAGGAGTGTGTGTGAAGGGTACAAGGAAAAGGAAAGGGTATAAAATGTATCAAAAGGATATAAAAAAGGTATGAAAGAAAAGACAGAAATCATCACGCACCACCAGGGGAGGGATGCTGTGGGCTGGGAGAGGATTCCCCGAAGCCACCAAGTCATTGCTATGTGGGAGCATCTCATGCAGGGCATGATGCAAGTACAGGATAATCCTGTGTGCAAAGGCTCCTCTGAGCCTCAGGGGTCTCTCGCAGGTTTTCCCAGACCCAGGCTTACCTTTTTCTGGAAATGGCAGAATTTTTTTTTTTTTTTTAAAAAGAAAAAATAACACCAAAAACCCAAACCAGTAAAACCTCAGCCCTCATCCTCTGAAGTCTGAGCTCAAATGTGTTGTAGGTGGGCTTGAAAAACATTTCCTGCAGGTCTTTATCTGTGTTCCAGCTGCCCTTCAGCGAAGGATTTACCAGCAAATGAGTTACAAAGAAAACGCCATTTTCAGGAAATGCAAAAAGGGTCCCAGAGCACAGGGTGGGGTTGGCTCTAAACCTGTCCCTGCCAGCCTTTGCCATCCTGCAGGGATGGAGGTGACCATTCACTGGCCCCAGCGCTGCTCCCCATCCCGGCCCTGAGGAAAGGCCAGCCCGGCTGCCCAGGGCTCTGTCCTAGCCCAGCCTGCCTGCACAGTGTCAGAATGTCCTGCCAGCCCATCCAGAGCTTCCCTCCTCACAGTCCCCCATCCCACCGTTCTCTCCAGTGCCCCTTTCCGGAAGCACTGACCTCCAGGCTGGACAAGCTGCTCCTGGGCAGTGTCCCCTGTGCTGAGGGTTGAGCTTACAAGTCCTGTGCTCTGCATTCCCCTTCACCTACCCCATTTTGGTATTTACATTTCCCATCACAGGAACCCTGACCCTCTCCCAGAGCCTTTTCCTTAACCCAGAGAAGCTGTGGCTGCCCCTGGATCCCTGGGAGTGTCCGAGGCCAGGTTCGCTGGGGCTTGAAGCAACCTGGGCTAGTGGAAGGTGTCCGTGGCAAGGGGTGGACAAAGAGATGGGCTTTAAGGTCCCTTCCAACCCAAACCCTTCTGTGATAAATATCGTTGGAAGAAATCTCTGCAGGTCCCCTCATCCCGCCCCTGCAGGTGCCTGTGCAGGGCACTCACCTGAGGCTCAGACCCTCATCCCATCATGCAGACAGGGACAGCAACCACACCACACCCTGCTCATGGTCTGGTGCTGGCGCTGGGCACGGTGGGACAGCCTGGCCATGCTGGGACCTGTCACCGTTCACTGAGGACACACATTTTACCTGTTTATTTCAGTTATTAATAACTTTTTTTTGCACTGCTGTGCAAAATGCGCAAGGCTTTCTCACATTTCTCAGACACAAA